>JBBBDQ010000721.1:1377500-1913448 GCA_037127315.1 Ascarosepion bandense | reverse complement strand
AAGATTCGGCGACATTACGCAGTCTTAATTTAGAGGCAACATATGAAAAATATACCCCCTCCCCTTAAAATTAGAACGGTAAAGTCTAGCACAAAATAGTTTGGCACACTTTCTTAACTCATGAAGGGGAACATTTGTGCCAAATTTCAAGTAGTTTGATGTCGGTGGGTGCAGATTTCAACTTTTTGCTGGTGTTTTGACATGGAATGACCCTAAGTTTACAGTGGCATTCTCTATCTGTTATTTCAATTTCGTCCTGTAGGAGACGGTGATCCCCTTTCTCCCTCCATATGTGGTCAGCTATGGAATGGCGTACACACAGTCCTTAGTCATGTCCTCCTCTGTTGGGGGGTCTTACTCAGGAGAGATACCTGTGAAGTGTAGAGCCACTTCTGAAGATCATCCTGATGTTATATGGACCACAGATCCTTTGTATTTTCTCCAATAACCCCTTTACATAGGTTTTTTTTTTTTTTTTAATCATATCATCCCGAGCAAGGCGGTAACGCCCCTGATGTGCAGGGGGCTACATAGGAGTGAAAAGATTGGAAAAGAGAAAGCCGGAAACCACATCCTAAACAGGGAACAAGGGATGAGCCTCTTCACCTGTTCAATAGACGTGGGTGGAGTGTGAACCAGGCGATAGTTTAGTCTATTTACTCCAATTAAGACAGACCGAGGCTGTTTTCTGAGAGTTATCCTCATACACCCTTCCTTCCATGTTTGTTGAAGTTGTTGTCATGTACCCTGGATAATTGTTATATTGATAATTGTTACGTAAAGGTAATGCTTAGACAGATGACAGCACCTCAATGTTGTAAGAATCTGTTTTCAGTTTTGTTTGGGAAATTTCTCGAGTAATGAATAGAAAAACAAAATCCATTTAACAAAATACCTGACAAAAAAAATTAAATGTTAGCATTTTCTGAAAGAAAAATTGGAAAACCAACTAAGGAGAATGTATTTAATAATTATGTTGATTTAAATTTGTTTATAGTCAACAAATTTTACAAATAACTTTTTTTTTTAAATATTGAGAGCAAAATGTGGTTTCTGAACTTGGATTTTACATTAGTTAGGAATTCATTTGATGATTTCTAAGACAGTTTTCCTTTGAAGTCAGTAGCCAGCATCAGTATGCATCAAACAGTTATTTTCAATATTTTTTTCATTAAAGCCTACCATATGACTTGGGAGAAATATTTCTATAAAATTGAAAATGTGATTGCAAAAAACAATTTTGTTGAAAATTGATACTGAAAAAAATCAAGTTTGTGTCAAGCAATCTTTACTAATTTGATTCATTGTATATCAGTCAGTTAAATGCCATACATGGTACATGCATGGGTGATCATGTCTCAAAAGAGACATGACTGACTGGGCAGAAATTATCCCACAGTAGGTTGCCATTGTTTTCTGCGGTAGACTGGTTGCTGACCAAGGCTATAGAATCTAATCTGTCCTGTTATTTAACCCATAACTAGAGGGAAGAGACTGATTAATACTTTTCCCTAGGGTATTTGTATGTAAGTGAATGCAAGGAATTCAAGTGGAATTTGAACTCGGCTTCCTGATTTCTCATTCCAAGCTGATATCCACTGCACCATAATGCACATCCATTGTATATAGTTGTAAAGTATTTGTAAAACCATTGATATGCATATTTCTAATTTATTTATTGATAGTCATTTTTGTGTAATAATTGCAGATTTCTCTTTGTCTTCAAAGATTCAAATATGAAATCAAAATTTGTTCTTTTAGATTATATTTTGTAAAAACAAAATGTATTAAATTTTCTCTGTAGTTCAGTCTTTGAGAACTCATTGGAAAACACCTGATGTTTCTATTAGCCTTCTATCTCTTTAGCAAAGTATGTGAGGCTCTAATCAATTAGTTAAGCTTCTCACTTCAGTTTTTTTTTTTTTTTTTTTTTTTTTTTTTTTTCAGATTACTTTCACTTCTCTAGGTCAGCTGCTGATGCATTAACATATTGCTGAAAGTTTATTGTTTTAGATATTTTGAAGGCATTTAACAGGGTTTGGCATGCTGGTTTTTCATAAGTTAAAATGATGATGAATTTTGGAACTGATTCAATCTTATCGAATCATAAAATGAAATATATCTTGAACGGTCACTGTTCTAGATCTTTTTGCTTTAATGTAGGTATCCCCCAAGTCTCTGTCCTTCGAATTAGATTGTTCTTAATTTTCATCATAGTTCTCAACTTGGTATCTATGCTGATGATACAGCTGTTTACTTGTCTTAATGGTAAAATCTGTTTGGCATGATAATGTCAAATTGACAGCTGATCTAAAAAATGACTTCCAGTGTGTTTCTAATTGGGGCAAGAAATGTTTAATTTTGATATGACCAAAACAAAACTGCTCTCTTTTAATCATCTAAGAAACCTTCCCTCGCACTTTCCATCAGCCTGGCAGATGCTGACATCCAAGAGAGTGAGTCATTGTATCTTCTGGATATGCCAACATGAAGTGGGAAGATTATATTGAATCAATTACTAGGTCTACTGTTCGGAAAGTTGACTCACTGTGTCATACTAGACAATTTTTGTCATTAGAATCTAATACATAAGTTTACCATTTGTCCATGCATTGAACACTGCTGTCACATCTGGTTTGATATTTCAAATTAACCCATAACTGGGAGGAAAGAGATGGATTCATACCTTTTTTCCAAAGATATTTACACATAAGTGAATATAATGAATCTCACTGGAATTGTAACTGAGCCTTTTGATTAACAATTCCAAGCGAACCACACATCCAAGCTTATAAAGACCTGGTATTCTCAAGCAGTCACCCATCTAGCTACTGACCAGGTTCAACATTGTTTAGCTTTGATGATTGTATAGAAACTGGTGTTTCAATGTGATGTAGACATAAGCCCTGTTAATTATAAAAATATCACTGTTATAATATGGCACCTCAAGGTGACGTTATGAACAAGAATATTGTGAACATTCTGATCAAAAAGAATAACTGAATAGAAATGTTTTTTTAATTTTAATGCCTCCAAAACAAAACTGTTCTTTTTTAATCATCTAAGAGAAACCTTTCCCCGCCACCCCTTTCCATTAGCATGGCTGATGCTAACATCCAAGAGAGTGACTCATTGTATCTTCTGGAGCTAACATTTTATGCTGACATGAAGTGGGAATATTATATCAAATTAATTGCTAGGTCTGTTGCTCAGAAAGTTGGTTCATTGTGTTGTGCTAGACAATTTTTCTTTATCTTACATATTTATAAGTCTACCATCCGTCCTTGCTTGGAATACTGTTGCCACATTTGGCCTGGTGCTTCTATATGTTGAGAGATTATTGATAAAATATAAAATCTTCTATATCACCAATTGTATTCTGGGATCTTCGATTCAGTCACTTTCCCAACTGCCATCATGTAGCTTCACTCTGCTTTTTCTACAAATTTTTTTATGGTAATTTTCTTCATGAACTTTCCTCTATTGTACCTCGACTTGATAAATTTAAGTTCAGTACTAAATTGACAGCAAGGTCTCATCATTTTACAGTTGAAATGGCTAGATGTAGCTGTAAATGCTGTGCTAAGAGATTTTTGTGCTTCTTGCTTGTGTAACTCTTTTCTGGATTTTTGCTTTCCAGTCAATTTTGATCTTCAAAAATTTAAATGTAGTGTCAATTGTTATATTCTGTCTTTTTAACTGTTCTTTTATTGTTCTCTCTCCTTAATAATTCTTTCTTTTGCTCATATTTTCTTACACTTGATAACTCTTTGTGTCTCACTGTCTTTACTTAAGATGAGTGAAATGATTTTAAAAAAAAAAAAGAGATTAATGATAAATAGAAAATGATAAATTATAAGTATGACAACCATTTTCTTAGTGCATTGACTTAGTTGTTACTGCAAAATAATGAAACTGGTGGTTTTGCCTGTTTTTCTTTTGTTTTTGCATGTCAATTAGAATTTTACTTTATTGATTTTAAGGAAAATATTTACAACATAATGTGGTACCTTTTCTTGTTTAATAGATATAATCGTAGAAGCAGACAAAATATTCCAAAATGAGCATTAAGGTTTCATGAGTTTATATTTAGTTCTCAATATATTTCCCCCTTTCTCAGCTTTTGAATGATGTCATGTCTGTTATAGAAGCTTCTTGGCTACATTCTTAGCCATGTGCAGGTTATCTATATGTCATAATTACTACAGAACTGCTATCCTTTAAGTGTCAGTTTCTTAGGTGTTGTGCAGCTCTAGAAACTCTTGGACAGCAACCACTTTCTGATCCTTCATAGAATCTGTCATTAATCTGGTAATCCACTTTGCACAGAGTTGAGTTGTACTAAATTGATTGCAAACACTATCGTAGCTTACCTGAAAGGCTTTTGCTTAGTCCTGTTTCTGTTACCCACAATGAAAGTATCAGCTTGTTTAGCCTTATCTTTATTCACAGCATTAGCAGCTGGCCTGTTACTGTGTATCCAGTCACTAAGATCAGTTTTCTTTTTCTCTAGGATTACTATTAACTTTACTGACCCATCTCCTAACTCTGCTTACATTAAATGCAGCCATCCATAAACATTCACTAATCTCCTGTAATTATTTGCACTAGTTTCTATTTCCAAAAACAAACATTCTATGACTATTATTTGCTTTCTGTGTGTCTAGAGAAGTAACTATTTTCAAAGAGGATTATGAATAAAAGAGAAGAGAAAAGTAACCCAACAAATCTTTTTTTTTTTTTCTGGATATCTAAATACTTTATAGCTTTTTAAAAAAACACCAGGAATTCTGTTTTCTAACTTAAAAAAAAATTAGAACAAGCATTACTTTCCCCAATCCTTGTGTATCCACAGTTCAGCATCTTTTATAGAGATAAGTTTTATTATTAACTCAGATGAATATTCATTATAATTTTTAATAATTTAGTCCCATATGAGTAAATATAACACCCTTATACTTTAATAATATGCACAACCTTAAACTAAGATTTTAGACATTACTAACATTTGTGATTGAGATTTTTGGTAATGGTTAGTTGTCTGGTTGCTCATTACAACTATGTAGTGAGTTTGAGTCTCACTGTGTGGCTTATACTTGTGATCTTGTACCAAAAGTAAGCTATATTTAGTAAATAATTTTAACTGATAGTTTTTTTTTTCTTGAGCTATGAAATGCAATTTAATATACCCAGTATTTTTTTTACTATCAATACTAAAGTATTGTGTAGCTATAAAAGTGTTAAGTTTATTAACTAAAAATTAAGATCCCTCACCCTAACTTTATCACTTTGTTCATTATCTTCAGTTATTTATCAAGCAAGTTAATTTGTTTCTTGGCAAAGAAGTGCTCTTGATGCCCTTTGCTTTTTTCTGAGGAATTGAAATTCTCCAAAAACCAGAATAAAGGGCTCATCTAAATGTGCAGTATCTAATGAATACGGTGGGCAAATAAAAACTTTCAATCAAGTTGTAAGAATTTTTGTTAGGTAACCAAAGAAACATGATGTCTAAAATTATCCTGCTGGAATATTATACCCTTTTTACAAATGAGTTTCAAACACTTCCTATTGATTTTCCCCTTGTTTTTATTGGTTTATTTAATTGTTCAGTGAGCTCATGGTTTTATCACAACATTAATTTTGGATGAAGACTATTTTATATGTTTAATGGTGATTTGCTTGCTTTACCCATCGCCTACACTCTGTTGTTATAAAGTATCCACTCTTCATCATCCATTATAATTTTTAAAAGTATATACAGGAATATTCCTCATTAGGTTTTTTTCTCTTTATGTGAGTTACACATTTGCTTTCATAAGACTTGATATTTTCAAATACTATCACTTCAATTTTGATCCCCTTCCAAGATTAAAAAAACAAAATTATCAGTAACCTTTCATGGCAGTTAACCTCTCAACAAATAAAGTTCAAAACTGAAATGTATTGAGAAATTTTCAAGGAGAAACAATACTAATTGAGATTATTATGCCGAGAGTATGAGTTTTAAAATAGTATTGCCGTTATTTCTTGAATCTTTTGTGCCAATTTCCTTGTTTTTATTACAACCTTTTAGCTAGCATCCCCTTTGACCTTGTTCAGGTGTCTTGTCAAACAGGGTAAACTTTTGGAAATGTCAAACCCTTTGATACAATGTGCTATGTTCTCATTGTTATACCTGCCATGTCCTTTCTAGAGAGTTTCAAAACTTGTAACTGTCAGTTTACAATACTGATCTGCATTTAAATATCAGATGTTGTACAAGCACTTTAATTTCATAGAACACTCATTTGGTGGTGTCCCACCACCACCACTAGTTTAAAAGCCATCTGTTCTCTTATTTATGATTCTACAAATTCAGCTTGTGCCTGAGATGAGTCATGAAAAGTAATTCCTCCAATTCTTCGTCTTCAAACGTTTTGGTGCGCCAGAGTGTTCTTTATCTTCAACATCAAAATCATTATTTTTTAAGCATCTAAACCAATCTCTGCATATTGTTTCTGACAGAGCATGGTCGCTGTAAGTTTCATTCCCCACAAATACACTTTCTTTGGCACAAAAGCCAACATGTTTAACACTATAAAAAATAAAATTGTTTACACTTTGAAATGGCATACACCATATTTCAAGCTTTCTTATTGTACTTCCTTATAGATGTGTTACCATGTGAAACTACATGCAGCATTTCTGGGAACATCATCTGTTGAAAAATAGTGAGAACTTTTTCAAAGTCATAATATATTTTGCATATTTTTAGATAGTGTATCTGTAGAGGGACAAAAGGAATAAAGAGACAAGAAAAACTCATTGCTTTGATAAAGTCTCCCAAAAGACGAAACATCTTGACTAAGAATAGTTTTCCTAATCTTTTTTTATTTTCTCTCTCTCTCTCTCTCTCTCTCTCTCTCTCTCTCTCTCTCACCTTTTGTTAACCAGTTTTTGGTCATAATTGAATTAGACTAGCATACAGCTGTATTAAAAAGTACTCAATACATATATAATGTATAGCTTTTGGAAACCAGCTATTTTAACAAAAATGCAACTGGAAGTTTAAAATAACTGAAATTTTCAAAATTAGGAAGGAGTTACTTAAGGATCTTAAATACTTTCATTCAGGTTTGTATGATCCTCAGATATATTTTTTGCTATGATTACATATGGACATTATTTCTGATCTTTCATTTCATTTTCAAAAAAATTACCTAAAAAAATAGGTTATTTCTGATATTTAATTTAGTAATGTTCAAATGTAGTCACACCAAAAATCTTAGGGTCATACAAACCTAGATGAAAATGTTTAAGATACTTAAGTAACTTCTCTCTAATTTTGAAAATTTTCATTTATTTCAAACTTGCAGTCATGTGGTTGTAAAAATCCCTACTGTAGATTTGAAAACATTGGAAAATCATTATAAATCACCTGAAGATACCAAAAAGTTGAAACCAAGGTTATGGTTTTCAAATGAAACACACACATTTTTTCTCGTTAGTAGCGCAACACAATCATTAGGTGCTGATTGAAAACTGACCATTGCATAATTCAAATATTGATACTGTACTATAATGATAGTGGAGCAGTTCATTTTATTTGTGTGGGTTAAAATAATCGAAGAAAGAAAGGAAATAATATAAGAACATATACACATTTTAGCATCAGCACTCAATGTGCAAATATTAAAGAAAGAAAAAAACATCTTCTAAAACCATAGTATGAATTTTAAAAAAAAATGCTGTATTTTTATCCTACAAAACAAGATGTACCTGTTAGCTATCGGGATTGTAATTTTAAATCTATGATAATGTTAAAAATAGAACTCCTCTTGGAGACTAGTTTTTTAATAAATTTTTAAATAAATAACATTTAAAAGTTGTAAATTCTCAGAAGTTTAAACATTTTTGGATGATTTGTTTTAATGTTATTTATGTTTTCATTTTGTTTTTAAATTGATTTAAGCTTCACCTATTGTTTTAATTCGTTTTTTAATATAGTATACAGAATATATATAGTATGTTTAATGTAGTAAGAGTTTCAAACCATTTCTCAGTTTCTTCATGCACTAATATATGAAATAATTTTTATTATCAGTAATTTATTCTTAAATGTAATTATATTATTATAGAAAATTTGAACATCACATTTAGTGAATTTCACTTTAGAATTTCTGTACTAATTAGCTTATCTCAGTGTTTTATTAGAAACCTGAACAAGCTTTTCAGACAAACCAGCTCGAATAACATCGTTAATTTTTATAAAACTGGTGAGGTTTTACACAAAAATGTAATCTCTCACGATAAAATTGTAACTTCTTTTTTCAAAAGCTACAAATTTTTTACAAATCATAAATATACTAAAAGGATTCAATACTAAAATGAGCTGCAAAAGTGCTATTAAACAAGAAGAACCAAACCACTCTGTGCATTATTACCAAACGAACTCAATATTTCTGAAGAATGTTGTTCTTTTGGCAGTTGTATTGATTAATTTCTTAAAAGTGCCATGATCTTATATTTGTAAGTGCATTTAAAAACTCATTGGTATAAATTTATGCTGGTGAAACTGTTCAACACTCCTGGTCTCAAACTGCTAAATTGGGGGCAGGGTGCAGAAAAATGATAAAGTAGGAATGAAGAGAAGAGGTTAGGACAGTTTTCAGTTCAGTCAGTGTTATCATATTATCAACACTAACTCTTCAATATTATCAACTACCAAATACTATTGCTTCTCCCCCCCCCACACACACACACACGCACACATACATACCACTGCTCCTTCTCCATCCTTCCAGATTTGTGTTCATGATACATATTAGCACCTTCTATATAGAGTAGCACCAAGTGAGCTGTAACCTGAGAATTGCTGCTTATTATATCAACATGCTCCATGAAAGTGTAACTGCTGCTGTATAACCATTCTCACTGTCTCATGTCACCTATATTTATCTCTACACCTAGCCACTTCATTGGATCTTTCTCTTCATCCCCCCTCCCCATTCTTATTTTGGTTTCTGTTAATCACATTTGGAGTGATAAAACTTGCCAAGCAGCCTGGTCAAGACAAACCTTGTAAAAAAAAAAAACTATCTTTTGGTCTAAAGTGGAATTTCTAAACAGTTTATAGTTATATGGAGCAAGACTTGTTTTATGATGATCTATAGGTGAAGGAAGAGATGTAACCAACTGAAAATGAGCCGAAGAGTAAGAGACTGCTAACTGTTGATGTCAGAGTAGAGGGTGAAGTGACTCTGGTATCAATTCTATATGATAGAAATTAGTTACTGCATCCAATTGACTGACTTGTTTTTTTATTTTTATTTTTATTTTTTATTTTTTTAATTTTTTTTTTTTTTATTTTATTTTTTTTTGTGATTGATTTACAATTTGATATATGGCAATCTGTTGAAATTTCTCTTTCACCTTCATATATAACCTTTATACATTTTTGAAAATATACTTTTTTTTTTTTTTTTAGTAGACTATATACAGTTTATAATAGTAGCCAATATCAAAAATCTGTTTCTGTAAATTTTATATAATATCATAGTACAACTTTATACTTTCTTAAGAGTAGAACCATAATCTCTTTTAGTGAAAGAACCATTGTTAAAAATTGGTCTGCCAAAGGTTAACACAACCAAGTTTACAAGACTGAATGTGTTGTTGACAATTTATACACATTGTCCTCTCTTCCTTTACTATGTCTTATTCCTTAGTATGTCTTCAAACTCTTGGGTAATTTTTATCCATCATTCTACCAGGCCAAATCTGTTTGTTATACTATTTCTTCATGTAACCAATGTAATACTTTTCTCAAACTTGACCTCATGTAAATGTCTTGTGGTGGTATCTACTTGAAATATCAATACTTCTGCAGTCAAATGATGGAACTTGCCTGAAAGATATGTTGTCTGGATACCATGTATTTGTAGTCAATTAGTTTTTTTATTCATTATTCTACCAAGAAGGTTCTTTTTGTTCTTCAAACTTTGTAGATAGTCACAAGAATATATAGGTTTACCATATATCTTATTTGTGGTCAAGGGTTCTCAGTATTTTTTCTGTTTTTTTTTTTTTTTTTGTCTCAGCTCTGAGGCTTAAGGAGTAAAAACAGTTATTATACTAAAACACTAAACCAATAATTGAAAACTGCTCTTGTTGGCTATCTGGTTTTCAGTCTTTGTGTGTGTGTGTGTGTGTGTGTGTGTGTGTGTGTGTGTGTAGAATGATGCTTAGTTTCTGGTGTTGACATGCCAACATCCTTTGTTCAGATCTATTTCTAGTAGTCTTTTAACATCTCAATAATTGAACTTCTTTAGCTTTCTTCTAATGAATAAATTGTTTTCAGAAGATTTATTAACTGCTACTGAATTGGTAGGATGTACACAAGAGGTTTGATGTTACAAAGGTGAATTGATTTCTAAGAGCATACTCTCCTTGTATTTGAGATAAGTGAAACTGTTTAAGGTACAGTGACCTAATTGATGCTATAAAAAGCAATTTATTTGAGCTTTTTTCTCGAATCATTCATTTGATAACTTGTTTACTTGGGTTAGCTCTTTAAAAGTCCAGCAACTTTCTGGCTAATGAACACTTTAATGGTTATCGATGGGAGAGCACAAGCATTGGTGGGCATATACAATATCTGTCCTGATTGCTAAATTCATAGCAAAATTTCTATGGTTATGTATTAGATTCTTCATTTAAAGGATTTCTATCAATAGTATTTATTTACATGTATATTATTAAGTACAAGAATTTTTTTGCAACATGCTAACACACATTAAATTCCTTACAGTATTGTTGAAATTATTGCTAACATTTTTTTTTCTTTGTAGACATATATACAAACTGTGCATTTTGTTTAATTTCATAAGCCAGTCAATTATATATAAAGATTTGTGCAAAATAAGATGTGCAAAAAGAAAAAACAAAACAATATTGCATTTTTATTAAGTATTTAACGCATGACTCAATAAATCCCGGGCCTAACTAAGAAAACTTTTAGGCAAAATTTGACTTTATTCATTAACATAGTCCCCTTCTAGGGTGATAAACTAATTCCAATGCTTCTCTAACAATTAGATTCCTTTTTTGTAGAACAATTTGTCTTTGGCTTCAAAATATACCCCAGTTTCCGACATTACTTCATCATTGGAGCCAAATCTCTTTCCTTGGAGCATTCTTTTAAGGTTTGAAGTCAGTAGTCATTAGAGGCCAGATCTGGAGAATAGGGTAGATGTGGAAGCTATTTGAAGTGTAATTTATATAGTTTTGCCATCGTTGTGATAGACCTGTGACATGGTGTGTTATCTTGGTGAAAGATCACTTTTGTCTTCACTTCTGACTGTTTTATGGCAATTTCTTCCTTCAAACGCACCAATCACTATTGATGGCTCTTCCTTTCTCAAGGTAATTGATGAACAAAATATCTTGCACATCCCAAAATATGGAAGCCAAAACCTTGCCTCCAGATGTTTGCATCTTTGGTCATTTGGAGGGCTTTCATCTGCTGCTGTCTGCTCAGCTGACTGCCAATTTGACTCCAGAATGAAGTAGTAGTCATCCATTGTCACATATTTATACAAAAACTCCCACTTTGAACACCAACTTTTTCGTTGACAAATGTTCATGCAAAATGGCGAATACACTGCCTTCTGATATGTTCAACTCCTCTGCTACCTCACACAACTTTAATTTACAATCAGCCAAAACAAGTTTGTGGAATTTTTTGGTGTTTTCCGGAACAACTGCCAATTTTGGGCAACCTGAGCATTCAGTATCATTTGTGTCTGTATGACAGTGTTTAGTCAGCATACCACCTCTTAACCATTGTTTCTGATGAAGCAGAGTCCGAATAACTTATCGAGACATTGCTTTGCTTGAACAGTATTTTTTCTTATCAGAAAGCTTTATGAACACACAATGCAGATTTTTCCATGGTTTTGAAAATTTGCAACAGTAACTTCACTTAAGTAACTGTAATTTGTAAACTAATAATCTGATTAGGCCCAAATTTTATCACATGCCATTTGAAGGTTAGTACTTCATAAAAATCATGGATTTTTTTATTAGTGGCACCATCTATATGTCAGGCCCAGGACTTATGAAGTGATGTGTTATTTTAATCATTAAATTGTTTTTAAAATAGTGGGAGTACTTGTACATTAAACAATAAAACTTCATTTTTACTATAAAATGAATTAAAATTTATTGTACTAAGCTATCCATAAAAGGAAGAAATTCTTTTAAAAATTATGGCTTTCAAAGAATTTGTACTGGTTATATATAATTTTTTTTTTTTCTAATATCCCAATTTAAATCTTTCTATTTGTTTTTCTACCTTTAGACAATTTTTTCCCCTGTCTTAGTATATTTAACTATAATAGTGGAAATTAACTTTGTTACATTCTACATGAAACAAAATTCTCTCCTTACTGGTACTTTAGATACATAAACACATACATAGAATTTTTATTTTACTGTATGTGCCTGCTTTGAAGTATGACTTTTTTTTTTTTTACATGCATTAAATATGTGCATTAACAGAGTAAGGTAATATTCCCTCTCCCCTTTGCTGTTCATTTAATTTTTTGATGAGTAGGCACTAATGAGATTAATTTCTGTTAACAATTGTAACCTCCTCTGCAATATTACTTATGGATGTAAAGTTTGGCTGATGTAACTATGATCATGTGATTAATAAAATACTTATTCTTTTTCATATTGAGAATTGTATGTTTTCTTTATAAAATATTTCCTTTATACTATATTGTCTTATACATTATGAAGGCAATCTTTTTATAGTCCGTTTTAATATATTTTTTATTTTAAATGCAAAAATGTCTTTAAAATATGTGCAGAAAGCATTACCTATTTTCCCGTAGATGTGTCTCCAGGCTCAAATTGTTTCAAATATTTAAAATGTAACATCATTTGTAACCAGTTAAAATTGGAATTTATTTTCTCTAAGTTTTAAAGTTTATCTTTAAATTTTCAGTTTATTTTGCTCATAGTTTCTATTTTATCTTTATCAATTAAATTTTCTAAAAATGATGTAGTACATATTAAAACAGGCCTCCCACTATCTCCTGAGCACAAATTGGAATAGCTTCATTCAGTAGATTAAATATAGCAATTCTAATTACGACAACTACAATTTTATTAAAAATTGTAAAATATTTCTGCATGAACTAAATTCATATGTCATATTTTCCACTTTGATAATAATGATTAAAAGATTATTACATAAATTTGAAAATGTTTATATATCTTGATCATATGAAATATGTTATTTTTCATGTGAGATTTCAACTTCACTTCTCATCTAATGTATAAGTCTAATATGTTTTTAGTTTTTGAACAATCACCCTTTCCTTTTAGCCGTTTTATTGATGTGGTTTATTTTGATAAGTTGTCAGTCTTATGTCTGGAGTCTGCATTTTAGAGTAATTAGAATTTTAATTTTAAAGACTTTGCTTAATGTATCAAAACTTAGTTATGTAATCCTGTCAAACATAATCCTGGAATTTACATTAGTCACATATAAAGTTATCTTATTCAAAGATACATTAGTTGGAGTAAAACTGGAAAGTACGAAACTAGAAAGGCTGTACATTAGCAGTATTTTCTAATCGTTTGTGATAGCAGTGTTATTGTGCTCAGGAGATAGTGGGAGGCCTGAAAGAAAGAGAGAAGAAAGGAAATTTGTGCTCAGAAGGAATTGGATTCAGTTGTTTCAATTTGTGTTCGTTTGCAGTGCATGTGCACTGAACCTTCACAGTCTGTTCATGTTCTAGCTATAGTAACTTTGGTGTGGTTGTATCTTGGAAGGATGAACCTGCTACTTCATTTTACCAATGTATCTTGTTGAAAATACACCTCTGCTGCCCAGCATTTTGTTTTTGTTTTGCATTTGTGTTCTTCTTTTGTTGGTTTGGAACTATTAAACTGCCAGTATTTGTGCCATGACAGCCGTCTACTTAACATAATCTATCTCTCTTGCATTAGCAAGGTTGGTGCAGCAATATATAACCACATTCGTTAGACGAGGTTGGAAATTTGTCTGTGTTTTGGTTGTATTGATTCTGTTAACAACTTCACTGTCAGTGCATTAAAATATATTTCAATAACTTGCACTCTGGTTCTTGTCAATATTGTCTGGGAAGGAACAAAAAAAATGTTAATTTTTCTTATCAATTCTCCTGTTTTGAACTTTGTTTTTTATCCTTGCTCAACTTTGTTAGTCTGCTTTCTATTAATACAGCTTTAAATATTTTTGTTTGATTTTGAGGTGCAGTCAGCCTAGAAGTCTCATGATATGCTTGTAATGTAAATGAAGGAAGGAACACTTCTTTGACATATCAGAATTTTCACAATTAAATACTTGTATCATTTTAGTACACGAATTTAGTACAAGAAATAACTCATCACAAGGGACACAAGTTAAAAATTTAAAGTTTTTTTTTTGTTTTTTTTTTATGTCATGGTCTTTACAAAATGAGCCATGACATTTCCCTGTTGAATCTGAATTGTATTTCTGGTTCAATATCCTAAATATATTGATCAAAAGGAAAATCAAACAATTATTCTATTAGCAAATAAATTTGATGTATGTATATATATATATATATATATATATATATATAGTTTTTAAGGTATGTTATATTTATTGGTTAAAGTGCTCAATATCAGGTATAGTTTATGTAAAAGTAAACAACTAAGTCAACATATAGAACCAACAGCATGAAACACTAGCCCTGGGTTTTGACTTCAATGTACACATATACACACACACATGTGTGTGATATATATATATTACAAACTCATTTTCTATTATTGACACTGATTACTTTAATTATTGCTTTAGATAATTTTCAGATAGAAAAATAGCATTTTATTTTTAAATGTTGGTGAAATCTTTATTTCAAGTATAAGTCAGAAATTATTATTAGCTCCAAGTTGTATGATAACTTAAATTTGTGTGTTGTTACCATTGATATTCATAGCTTTGCTATTTACATTCTTGATATTTAAAAAAAGAGATAGGCGTAAATATTTAACAGTTTTAGAGTTCACAGCTTTTATCAACTTTTTTATAACTGACAAAAATGTTAAATGACTTTTAACTGTCATTTATCTACAAATTTGATATTGTGGTCAACAAATTACCCACTGTGAATCTCTAAGCCTGAACTAGATCTAAGATAAGTGTTCAACAATTTTTTTAGATAAAATTAGCATAACCACTGAATGTGTCTAGACTTTGGCTTGGCTGTTGTCATTTATGTTTGTTGCCTCCAACTGAAAACTGACAGTCCATTATTTGCAGCACTGTTTTAATAATGAGTTTCTTTCTCACCTGCCATTGACATAAAAATTGACCAACCACAGAGCCAGCCAGTCAGTCGGTCTGTTTATGACGTATCTCTTCTACCTAACGACTGCACTGTCTTTTCTTCCTCTACCTTCTTCCTCTTTGTCTATACACCTGCAGTTTCTCTTTAAAGGTGGCAGTGGCAGTTGTTCTTGGAGTATCAGATTGAGTTCTATCTGTGTGATAGGCTTCTTTAATTCAAATTGATAATTTATTAAGGAAACAGTACTGTCAAGTTTTGATATTTGTCTAACATTAAAATTGGTTTCTTAGTAACAAAACAAATTAAGCAATTATGTGTGATACTGATTATTTGATATCTTCAACCTTTTACTTGGTGGTGAGGACTTAGAGATTTGTGTAGCAGTTTTAATTTGGGTTTCTCTTTGTTGCTTCTTGAATTCCATTATGAGAATCAAGAAATTATGTAATGAGTTTTGTCTTTAAATTTGCTCTGGTTTAAATCATAAAATTTTATACCAAATTATCTTGATTTATTTAATCTTTTTTTTTTTTTCTATGAAAGTGGCAAGTCAAATTTTCATGATTAGTCATGTAGCTTTCTGAATACCTTTGTCAATTCAAAGGAATTTCTGGGCTTTATTTGCATGAATTAGCAGTTATTTGTTTGCTGAAAATGAAACCTATTTTTGCAAATTTGAACCTTGAAATTTTAGTTATTTTTTTTATTTATTTTTAAATAAAACTTTCATTTTTTATTTAGAAATGATATACAGAGTGTGGCAGAATGTCTCCTACATAATGGTAAGACATTAGTAGCAAGGGTGTCTTCATTTAGCTAATGTCTTACCATTACATAAGATGTATTTCTACCACATAATAACTTAAGTGATATATCTATAGTATTTTAATTGGGATGTTTGAAAAGCATGTGGTACTAATGCTGTGACAATACACCACAGTACTAATAGTGGGTTGAAAATTTTAAAAAATTATAATACTAAAGTGTTATTTAAATATAACAGAAAACAGAATTATTAAAGTTATGTCTGTTTTATTTGAATTTTTTTTTATTCTCTAAAATTCTTTTTTTCTGCAATGTCTTGGAAAATTACCAGATTGTGAAAATAGGCATGGATTGTATGGATCTTGTTGATTCATTTCTTCTCTTTCTACACAAACTTTATACAAGGTGAGATGGGCTAATTGTTGTCATTTTATATTTTTAATTTCACACATGGGCAATGTTTTTGATTTTGCCAACTACACAGTATAGTAGGGCCAACTGGGCAACCATCTGTAAGAAAAAGAGCAATTCACTTCACCATAAATTTTGAAACAGCATACTGTACTGCTTGACATTTGTGCTGAAAGCTCCAATACAAATATTCCAGAATGTTTAGGTGTCAGTCTGAGAACAGTGCAGAGGATTCGAGAAGAACTGGAGAAATCTAATGCTGATTACAAAGGTATGGCAGCTTAGAAAATGCACACTGATCATTCTGATAAGAACTCCTGAATTTGTTGGTGGAGGCCTCAGACTAAACACTGGGGCCTACATCAAGTACTTTGTGGAGGTAATGCTGCTCTGGGCCAAGAAGGTGACTGCAGAAAAACTCTATGCCTGACAACAGGACTCTGCACCATGTCACGCAAACAGATGGCTGGCCGAAAATTTCTGTGACCACATCACCCCTTACATTCTGACCACCTAACTCCTCAGATTGCAACCCCCTTAATTATTATATGTGGGGGACAGTTGAGTGAGACCAACAAAACTCCTTGTAAGACCAAAGATGAACTGAAGGTAAAGATTATGGCAGCATTCATCAACTTAAACTAGGAGACCATTCAGAAGAGATGTACTAGATTCTGAAGTTGTCTGGAGGCTGTGGTTGAAGCCAATAGTAATGTTTTTGTATTTTTTTTTTTTTTCCTCTATTGAATAAATTTATTCTTTCATGTTTGAAGATATATTTGCCAAAATTACACAAAAATATCTGTTGAAATGAGATGGTTTTGTTATTTTTATTTTTGCGTAATTTAGACAACAATTCATCCATCATACTCAGTAGATCAATTTTTAACTGTCTAAATTTATAAATTTTCTTGGCATGATTCCATGTCCTTATAATTCTTGATATTATGTAAATTATCTAATTTTAGAATACTCTACTGAATTTTTTTCATTATTTAAACTCAACAGACTATTTTAGGTTACATTTGAAACAGTTATTGATATTTTCATTGATTTATAAATTAATAGATTTGATATGTCATTTGTTCGGATTGTTATGGATATTATTACGATGACTGGTTAATAATTATGATAGGTCTTGCATACCATTTCTAACTCTTGACATCATATTCAAAACTTGTAACATAGCTGTTCTTTAGTGGTATTATTTCTACCATATAAATCTGGGGCCATATTTTTGCACGTTATATACATTCTTTCTATTTTGATTTGCACATTTTAACGTAATTACTTATGAAATAAGAAAAATCTCTGGCTACAGATCTCTTATTTAATATGTGTGAATTCAAAATACACCAACCTACGGTAGACATTAATTTCAAATCTTATTCATAACTGCATTGTTTCCAGTTACAATGGCAGGTTGAAATGTTTATAGGCTGACTATGAATGAATGTTGCTGAAGCTGTGATCTTGCATACATTAATGTCAACTCTTAATTATAACAGCATTGTTTATATTCAGGTAAATTGACTTCAAAAATTTCAAAAGTAACTAGTAGTAACTTCTCTTGAAAATGGGTAGAATCTGACATCAAGTACCTGCAGAAAAAGGGTTTAGCTTCCAAGGACATTCTGACATTGTTGCCAGATTATGGGATGATATTCGAGTTTTATCAACAGTGAAAAAGTGGGCAGCTGAATTTAAGAGGGGAAGTGAGTCTTGAAAATGGCCCAGGGTTTGGATGTACTGCAATCACTGAGGAAAACATTGAATCCATCTCCTGTAGATGGATGACAGATGATTGCCTATAAATCAAATAGCCAATGCTCTTATCATATTCTGTGAGAGATTTGAGAAAATTCTGCACAATGAACTTGGCTTGATAAAGGTTTCTGCTCAGTGGGTATTACGCCTTCTGGCACCTGATAAGAACTGCACCAATCTGATTACATTACAGTAAAATCTGGCACCGAGACAAATCCAGCTGCTTTCTTTGAACATTTCATAATCCAAAATAAGTGTTGGGCCCATCACTTTGAGCCAAAGAGACAAGTCACGAAATGAAGACATCTCTCCTCACTTGATTCAAAGAAGGTGAGGGTATTAGTTTTTTGGGGGGTGCAAAAGGTGTTTATTGACTACCTTCACAAAAGGTCATACCATCAATGAAGAGTACAATGCCAATTTACTGAGGCAGTTATGAAAGGCTATGAAGAGACCAAATGCTCAGGAAAACTGACGAAAGAAGTTTTGTTTAATGGGGGTCAGTGCTCTAGCTCCTTGTTTCAATGGCTGCAGTGTGTGACTGTGACTTTGAGCTGGTTGATCACCTTCCCTATTCTTCTGTTTTGGGCCCCATCTGACTAACATCTTTTCCCCAACATGAAAAAAACACTTTTTATTAGTAGTGGTATTGTAGTGATGATGACATATCTGCTGTTGACAGGTTAAAAGCTTCTTCACTAATCATTCCAAGCACTGTCACTAATGAAAGAAGTGAGGAATAAAGGGAGACTGTGTTAAAAAATAAACCTCATTTGGTCATATTCCTTGAGAGTATCTTGGTTAGCCTATAAACTTTTTAGCTAACCCTTGTACATAACTGGTAGCCAGATCTGCTGTTGACAGGATAAAAGTTTCTTCATCAATTGGTTTCCAAGCATTGTAACTAATGTATGTTGGTCAGCTTTTGAACTTTTCAGCTGATCCTTGTAGTTTTGGTTTGTTACTGTTTTTTTTTTTTTTTTTTTTTTTTTTAAACATATGTCAAATTTTGAATTGTGTCTGGTGTTACAATATCTTGAAATTAATGTAGGAGATTTTTGACATAACTGTTGTTGGGAGAACTTTGTCCTGAATTTTTTTTTTTTTTTTAATTCTGTGCAACATTTTAACAGAAGTTGTTAGCTTCAATTTTTTAACTGGAATGTTTATTCAGTCAGTTGAGGGCCATACATGACACATTCATTGGGCAATCATGTCTCAAGAGACATGACTGACTGGGCAAAAGATTATCCTGCAGTAGACTGGTTGTCAGCCAAGGCTATAAAAACTCAATCTGTTCTATTAGTTAACCCATAACTGGAGGGAAGAGATGAATTAATACCTTTCCCAAGGGGATTAGTGCAGAAGTAAAAACAATGAATTCAACTGGAATTCGAACTTGGCTTCCCAATTTGTTATTCAGAGTCGATATCCACTGCACATCAACGCACACCCTGAATGTTTATTAAGTTATTTAAACACCAAAGCTTTTTGATTTTATTGCATTAAATATACTTGGAAGTGCTGTGCATATTATGAAAATATAATATTAGAACAGTGAAGAGCAAAGACACAAGTACAAAGTTCAATAATGCAAAATTTGTCATGTCAGTAGAAAAGTCATTTTATCTTGAGTCTTTTTGATAACTTAATACTTGAACCAAGGTGTTTTGATTATAAGCTTAATTCTTGATTTTATACACATTCAAGTGATTAGAGATTATATTTGCTAAACACATGGTCTTTATATGCCATATATGAATTTGAAGTCATTGACCTTAATAAACCCATGCACATTTAATGAAGCATACTAGAAGTATTAAATGTACAAACTCTGCAAAATTAAAATGAGAAAACCTATTTTAATATCTTTTCAAGATAAAAAAAATAGTACAAACCATGTCAAAAATTTGTCATTCAGTTAAGAAATCAAACTGCAATCACAGGAATTCCCGTCATCCAAAGTTAATGGACTGAATATTTAGTTTTTGCAAAATTGTTTTTTTTCTTTCATTGTATCTGAATTAAGTCTACTTTTGACTTGCTTTATTTCTCCTCTTTTTAATGCTTAATTTGAAACTTGTCTTTACCTTACTGGTTTCTTAAGTGGATTGCATTTTTTTTTTCTCATTATGTTTTACATTGTTGATAGCCATCACCTGCTTCCATTAAAAAGTAGGTGTGAATATGTTCAAGTATTAATTAAAAAACATAGTTGTGTAAAATGTGTATTGTCCAAAACTGACAAGCATGTTAGTGCAAACAGTAGATTTCAGTATAAGGTAGAGAATGTATTTCCTGTGTAAGACGGACTTATTTTGTATACTATATCCTCTAATAATATTTGCCTCTGTAAAGAAGAGGGTGCTGAAAATTTGTTGACCCAATTAAGAAGTGATTCAAAAATACTTCTGTTTGATCTGAGAACATTATATGTAAACTTTGCTTCTTTTCTTTCTTTTTTTTTCTATGATTAATGTTTCAACTATAAATGCTAGTCTTTCATCAGATTGTTGTAAAGATTTGACTTTGTTAAAAATCAAAGTATAAACAGCCTTGAGTTTGTTTTTATTTATTTATTTATTTTTTACTCTTTGTCGATTAGCAAAACAAATACAAGCATAACCAGTTATGATCTTTGAAAGTATTTCAAGTTACTTTTTTTTTCTTACTGATAATTTGAATTAGACTTAAATTATAATTCTGATTATCTTGAGTCTAGAATTTCATGAAGACATTTACTGAGTGAAATGTAAATCTTTTTTCAAATATAAAAAAAATAATTATTAGCCATTCTTTCTTTTATGATGTTGCAATGTATTTATTTCAAATGATTTTTGTTAAAAATATTAACTAATTTTGTTCTGTTGTTGATAATCCTATTACCAGTTGCATTCTTATAGGTTCTTTTTTTTTATTATTATTCAAAATTACTTGCCATTCTCAAAGCAGACAACATTTATAAGGTTTCTTAAAACAAATTTCATTTTATGAAGTCTCACTATTCATTTGTAGCATTTTTTTTTTTTTTTGTGATGATCCTAAGGAAACAGAAATCAGTGTATTTCAAATGCTTCATAACACAGCTCTCTTTTAATGAGCAGAATTTTGTTTTTAAAGTAATTGAATTTTTTAATGTTTTCAGTGCAGAATGTTTGTTAGGCACTAACAAATTGCCAGGGCTTTAGAAAGTAATTTTTTTTTATTGCTATAATCAATATGGGCATAAACTTTATAATGGAAAGTATGTGTCATACTGGGAATTTTATTTAACTTTTGAAAAACAATTAGATTCTAAGCTTTCTAAAAGCTTAAAGTTACTCCAGTTTTCAATTGAACAGTGTTGCTTGACATGAATAGACTTTTCATATTTTATCTCTGTTAAGTTGCAATTATTCAGTCTTGGCAAGTGTCTAGATTTTAAGAATAACCACTATTAAGATTTACAGTTTTTAATATATCCACTTATAACTAAATCTCAATTTCTCTGTTACTGTGTGATATATTAGTGGTCAGTATGCTGCTATAAAGCAAGTTTAACCTATCTGTTCCTTTTTCCTTTAAAGGTTTCTAAGCATATTTCTATTCATCTTTATTATTATTTTGCCTATTAAAAACTAGTGCATAAAAAATTGCTTTTTTTATGCACTAGTCATTTTGCTTTCATGGAAATCTGTTTGTTAGAATCCTTCAAAAAATTGGAATTTTTATCCTTTGCCAAATTATTTTTTGTGTGTGTGTGTGTGTTGGTTTAAATAAATTGTATAGCTATGTTAAAAAAAAAAAAAATTTTTTTTCCTGTAACTTCCATTAGTCTGTCTGGTCTGTCTGTCACACCCCCTAAAATAAGCTTAGATTGACAGATCAAAACCAAATGTTCAGGAGTGGTGCAAACAGGTTAAGGGGTGCAAAGTAGTTTCAGGAAAGTTTATTTTAAAATATTCTTAAATGATAAAAAAACATTTGGGGAGCAATTGAGATATATAAAGGGTGCTGATTTGTTTTTGTCTTAACCCACTTACCAAAATCTGGATAAAAGGCTTAGTTGGGCTGTTTAACTCTTAAACATCCTTCTTGTGTGTAGCAGTAGGCCTGTTAGTCAGGGTTGAGCATGGACAGCATCTGAGTTGTCTGGAGCATTGGCATCTGTGACTGTAGAAGTCTATGTGGGAGTGACAGTCTCTGTTGCAGAAGCTGCATTTATGTTTTGTTTCTGGTCTGTCGGAGATATCACTTAGCTTTCTGCAAACCCGCCTCTCTATGACAACTTGTCAGCTGCTCTTGCCTTGATTTGAGTTGTTGGGCCAGGGTTTGTTTCTATTGGGACCGGTTAACTGCTATGCTCTCCCATCATTTCATGTTTATGCCCACAGCCTTCATGTTGCGTTTTACGATGTCATGATAGTGCAGCTGTGGCTGCCCAGTGGGTCGTCTTCCAGAGGCCAGCTCTCCATACAGGAGGTCTTTTGGAATGTTACTGTTTGACATGTGGTAAACATGGCCTAGCCAGTGGAGTCTACGCTGTTTAAGGAGTGTGAACATGGTGGGCAGACACGTATGAGTCAGGACCCCAGTGTTGGGCACTTTGTCTTGCCATGAGATTCCGAATATGTCACATACTTCTCACATGGAAAATGTTCAGACGACTCTCTTGCCTGACATACGTGGTCCATGTCTCACTGCTGTATAGCAGTGTGCTGATGACGCAGGCATTGTAAACTGCCATCTTTGTCTTCACTGTCAGCTTGGAGTTAATTCAAACATGTGTTGAGGTGTGCAAGTGTTGTGGCTGCCTTCCCAATTCTCTTGTCGAGCTCTATGCCCAGGAAGAGGTTGTCAGTGATGGTAGAGCCAAGGTAGGTAAACTGATGGACCACATCCAGCTCATAGTCATTGATGGTGATGACCAGTGGTGCTGTGGTACCTTTTTTTTTTTTTTTTTTTTTTTTTTAAAGCTAATTGTCAGCCTAAAGTTTGCAGGCATGAGGGAAATACTCCATCAGTGATTGAAGTTCACGCTGGGTGTGGGATGCTAATGCCATATTGTCAGCAAACAACGTCTCTGATAAAGACTTTTTGTACTTTGGTCCTGGCTCTGAGACAGGTAAGATTGAAAAGCCTGCCATCTGATTTTGTGTGCAGGTAAATCCCCTCCCATGATGCCGAATACATTCTTCAGAAGTAGCATAAAAAAGATTCTGAAGAAAGTGAGAGTGAGGAAACAACCTTGTTTGACCCCACTGCAGATGTTGAAGGGTTCTGAGATGTTGCTATTGAACTGCACAATCCCCTGCATGTTGTTATGGAAGGACTTAATCAAGCTCTGCAGCTTGTGTAGGTAACCAATCTTGGACAGGATTCTTAAGAGGCCCTCCCTACTAATGAGGTCGAACGCCTTGGGAAGCAATATACAGGGACATCTGCTGTTCTCTGCACTTCTCCTGAAGCTGACAAAATGAGATCATGTCTACTGTTGATCATTCTGATCGAAAGTCGCACTGTGCCTCTGGGTAAACATGTTCGGCAAGTTTCTGCAGATGGAACAAGATGACCCAAGCAAAGACTTTGCCCATGACAGAGAAATGCCTCTGTAATTGTTGCAGTTACTTCACTCACCTTTGTTCTTGTAGAGAGTGATGATCATAGCGTCCCTCATGTCCTGTGGTACAGCCCTTTCTTTCCAGTACTGGCAGAGGACTTTGTGCAGAGGAAGTAGTAGGAGAGTCTTGCAGTGCTTGGTAAGATCAGGGGAAATTCCATCACTGTCTGAGGATTTCCCTGTGGCCAAGCTGTTGATGGCCTTGCTGAGTTCTTCTATCATCGGCTCAGTGTCAAGCTCTTCCACAACAGGTAGGCACTCAGTTGTGTCAAGGGCTGCAGTTGTCACAACTGTTGGGAGAAGTGATTAGAATAATGTCTCTCCCATCTCTCCATCAGTTGTCTTTTGTCTTTGATGACTACCCCAGAGGTGGATTTGAGAGGAGCTGTCTTGTTCTGCACTGGTCCCATTGCTGTCTTGATGCCATCATACATTCCTCTGATATTCCCTGTGATTGCTGCTGTCTGAATTTTTTCACTGAGCTCTGTCTAGTACTTGTTGCCGCAGCATCTGGCAGTCTGCTGAGCTTTGCTCCTCGCAGCCTGAAAGATCTGTAGGTTCCTCTACATTGGGTGACCGCTTGTACTCTGCTAGAGCGGCGCACTTGGCTTTAAGGACAAGAGTCATCTCAGTGAACTTTGCCTCAAACCAGTCATATGACTTAGATTTTTCTCCCAAAGGTGGCAAGGCAGTATGGTGTAAGGTATTTTCTAAATTAGTCCACTTCTCTGTGGCAGTGTCCCTGATTTGTGAAGTTTTCAGTTCACTCTCCACTCTCTCAGCAAACTGCTCTACAAGGTTTAGTTGTCTAATCTTCTTGCCATGATGTAACCTCTTTGGCTGGAGCTTGATTTTGCAGCATGCTAGGCAGTGGTCAGTGTCCCAGTTCACACTGTGATAAGAGTGAGTGTGAAGAATGTTCTTAATGCCTGTTCGTCTGACAAGGATTAAATCCAACTAGTGCCAGTGCCCTGAGCGTGGGTGATACCAAGAGACCTTGTGCTGGGGCTTTGTCTTAAAGATGGAGTTGATTATGTACAGGTTGCGGTATGTGCGCAGCTCAAATAGTCTCTGGCCATTGTTGTTATTCTTGCCAACACCAAACTGTCCAAGGCACGAGAGCCCCAAGTCACTCTTGGCACCCACTCTGGTATTGAAGTCACCCAGGAGATCAAACTCTTCCTTTTTTGGAATGCTACTGATGATGGTTACAAGCTTGTTGTAGAACTCATTCTTGGAGTATAGTGTGGTAGAGAGCGTCGAGGCACGTACACTGATGAGAAGGAACAAGACCTGCTGTGGTGTTGAGGCGAAGAATCAGAAGTCGCTCAGAAACATTACTACCTGGTTCAATCA
Organism: Ascarosepion bandense; assembly: GCA_037127315.1. Classification (NCBI taxonomy): domain Eukaryota; kingdom Metazoa; phylum Mollusca; class Cephalopoda; order Sepiida; family Sepiidae; genus Ascarosepion; species Ascarosepion bandense. The sequence continues at coordinate 1,888,200 of JBBBDQ010000721.1, read as the reverse complement.
TATTCAGGAGGTTGTTCCTTACTGGGTGAGGAGAATTTGGGTGGTCATGACAAGGCTTTTGTCTCATCTGACCATCATAGACAACATGACACCTGTGGGATCTGTATGGATTTGTTTTGTGTTCCCCACCTGCTACTTTAAAGTATAAGTCATTGTTTTAGGTAGCTAATGCTACAAGCATGGGCTTACTTTTTAATTTGTTATATCAGGTTGAAAGCTGCCATATTAATACTCTTGTTATATGTGAAAGAAAAATGAATATAGAGTTAAAATTTAAAGCGTACTGCATAATATTTTGTTAGTTATTCTTTCTTTTATGATTGTAGACAATTGCACCAGGTATTTGAAAATACATCTTTAAACAACAATAAATAGATGACTTCAAATAATATTATGCAGCAAATCTTAGCATTTAACCATGTCTTAAGATATTCTCAAGTACCTGGTGTGCTTTCTCACTCATTCTCTCATTTGCGTAAATTGAATAAAATAAAGATTTATTGATTCCACCCTTGATTACTCTTTCTTTGTTATACAGAACCTAAAATATCCATTTTTATATATATATATATAAAAATAAATGCCTTTCAATGCTGATAAGTTCCAATTATTCTGTTATTTGTTTTTAGCTGGAGGCCTGGAATCAGAGCGTAATTCCTGATTTGACATGTTGAGAAAGATGGATTTGTGCTTCTCCCAAGGTCATTAGTACAAAGCAAATACAAATACTGCTTAACTTAAAATTTGAAATGGGTTTACCAATTCCTTGGATAAACATTACACTACATTTTTTATAGATACTCAAATATGCAAATATCCAGAACTGTCAGTAAGCCTAATGAAAAGAAAATAAGCATTTATTTTACATTCTTTTCAGCATTTCTCCTTCCTTGTTGATGTATTTAGTTAAATGCATTTCTCCATTAGTCAGAGAGATTAAGCTTTATATTGAATTGGAACAAGTTATTTCTTAGCTTTTTTTTTTTTTTTTTTTTTTTTTTTTTTTTTTTTTTTTTTATTTTTTTTTTTTTTTTTTTTTTTTTTGAAATAGCTACTTGGTTCCTTCCTCTCATAACTTGGCAGCTTTCTGTCTGTTGGATTGGTTTTGGTGGTTTTTAAAGGTTTCCAGAAAATTAATCCCATTTAAGAGACACTTGTAAGGTAGAAATAAGTGGTAAACTGAAGGTGCAAAGTTGGGCAAGTACAGTGGGTGTAGTAGGATGCCCAGCCAAGCTGTACCAACTTCTGCTAGGACTGCCAAGACATTAGGTCATGTCATGTTTTAAAATGACAACCTTCTAATTTGTAATTTCCAGATGCTTTTCATCAATTACTTGCTTTTGTCTGGCTGGAAACAGTACTTGTCTGAATCAACACTTTATTTTGCTTGTAATATGCAGACTTTTGGAGTGGCTAATGGCGGCTCATTTTGTTTGCCCTAGAACCTTTTTCACTCCATGAAATTTTTTTCTGTTATATTGTTAGGCACTCAAACATCGCAGCAATTTTCATATTCAAATGTTTTGAAATGGCTTGTGATATATGTAGAAAATCTCTGATGTCCTGTCTTCTGTGATCTGGATTATCTTTGTTGACATTTTCAATTTTGGTTATCATTGATTGCATGCCTGCGAGAGCATTCTTATTTTTCCAAGTCAGAATATCTACTTATGAACTTAGTGAATCACTTACAAACATTACATAAAACTATGGCACCATCTCCATAAATGACACACATTTTTTGTTTGTACAGCATTTATCCCTTTCTGAAATTAAAAACAGCAAATGACAAAAATGCATCTTGTTTCTATATATTTTTACATCAAAACATTTAAAATTCACAATCTATGTGAATCGAATGAAAAGATTTTAATCGTGTGTGAAACATAACCTATTGAAAAATGTTAAGAACATTTGTTCCAAATTGATACATTTAAAATTTCACATCAAAATTGAGCTAATAATTATGATAGGTTACAACCTTAACACACACACACACACACTCTCTCTCCCTCCTTAAGGCATTTAAAACATTTTAAAAAAAGCTTTTAAACCATCTGCAGACATTAATAAGCCAGATGCTAGTTAAATGTTCATTTAAAATAGGAATGTTTTGTTGTATAATGTCTAAAATGTCTTTTCTATATGTCAGTAAATCAAAACCTATGACTTTTAAGTCATTTTTTAACATTACTGTTGTACTGAATTTTACTTGACTAAATTACAAAAAGTAGTTTCTTAATGTCCAACTATTGTTTGGATAGCATAAGAATATTTCTTTGAGCTTGCTTAATTTCCCACCTCATGCCAAAGCACAAATGGCCATGAAAAACCTAATATCTATCTTCAAATAATATTGTCTCACCTAATTGTTCTGTCTGTAGCAATGTAAAGATCAATTATAATGTATCTATAGATTTAAATTTGATTAGTTGGTCCGGAAGGTTAGAAGTAAAAACCTAAGCCATAGAATCTGAACATTTGATAATTGAATAACAATATTTGCCTTTTTTTATCTTGAAAATTAAAAAAATTAATTTATGCTTAATTTCTCCACTTTTTTTTTTTTTTACTTCTAAATTTTCTTCTATTGCATTACTCCTAATTTCTGTCAATATATGTCAATTTACTTGTGTTTTCAGCCAAGCCACCATCAAGATTACCGAGGAGAACCTGAGTATATGCAGGTTAAAAGGCGGCCTACGCTGCTGCCTGACTTTCATGCAGCTGAAAAAGAAAGGTAAATTTTTAATTTCTTTCCAGACTTCATCTTTCAGAAACGACCAATTTATTTCTCTGCAGCTTTATGGCACTATGTATTTCCTTTGTGCAGTTATCACTTCAAAATTACTTCATCTCCAGAGTTGAATGCATCTTCTTATTGACAGCACCAGTTGGCTTGCCACTTACTTTTAAACAAAAAAGATATTTACAAATCAGTTTAACATCCTACAGGAATGACATAAAAGTGCACTTTCTTGTTTGTAAGAAAAGAATTAAGTTCAATTCTGAATTGTCTTTATTTCTTACTGAAGTTAACTCACATTATCTTTGATCAACTTCAACTGCAAAATATTCCCCTAATTCTTTTTTCTTTTAATCAACCACTCCTCCTCTCTAACCTATTCCAAATAGGTTGCTGGAATATGTTGGATTTGCTTGTACAAATTCCAGGTCAAAATTTGTTGTTTGTGATCCCCTATTTTTAGTACTATTTCTCTACCTTTTTTATTTAAATTATTTGGATTGTTCAGACTGTTGTCCTCTTCTTTATTGACATATTTACAACATTTTGGTTGTTGTACACTCCAGTCTTCTTCAGGTGATATTTGTTTAAATTTTGCAACCGAATCAGCATTTGTCTATATTTCTGAGATGAAGTATTTCAGTTTGAAATTCCTTCTAAATATCACTTTAGAAGGCTTGAGCAAACTACTATCTAAACATTGTGAAGATAACAACAATGTAAATAACAAAGTTATTTTATCTTTTTTTGTTAGATATTTTATTGAAAAAAATCATGAGTTGCTCTCTCTCCACTCTTTGTATCTATTTACCATAATTGTGATTTATCCCACAAAACTATAAATGAATTCTGAAAAGAAAGGGAAGAGATTGTACATAGGCAATACAAGAATGAATGATTTATTCATTTTGAAATTATTTTGAACAAAAATGTCTGTAAAGAACTATTTCTTTGCTTGGCTTTTAAATAATTTATATTGAATATTGATTGCTTATCTTACAACAGCTGCTTACTTTTTTTCAACTGTTAAATCTTAATTGTCACATGTTTTAGTCTCTTTTTTTTTTTTTTTTTTTTTCAATTGTTTACCTGATTTGTTTTTGGGTTGTTTTTTTTTTAATCCTTTTATATGGTCAGATGATTTCTTTCTAGAACCCCCCCCCCCAATTTTTTTTTTTTACACACCCCCAAATATTTTCTTTTTACTTTTGAAATGTTTTTTGTGGGAATGTAATCCAAACTATCAGAATATTGAGAAAATATTCACTATATTTTAAAACATATATAGAACCAAAACAAAAAAATACATTGACAACTTTTACTGTTATATGAAAAGACCTTTTCCTAGAGTTTTTATAACATTCTGTCATTTTTATTAATGTCACTAGCCATTACAAAGTCAGTGAAAAGAATGGCTTTTGTGTGATGTACATGCAAACATTATCAGTCAATATCTGGCTTTGTTTTTCAGTAGATAGTGATTTTAAAAATAGGTTATTGGCTACTTAATTGTTCTAAATTGTGTGTACCTGTCAATAGTATTACTAATCTTAATTTTTACAACTTGGGTGTGCTTATAGCCCAGTGGTTCCCAAAAAGTGTGGTGGAAGAGGATAGCAGGTGAGGCAGAATTATTGAAAAGCAAAGATTTAGAAATGCTTTCAAAAAATTCTTATGCCAAAAATAAATATTTTAAAATTTTAAATATTATTATAGATTACTTGTAATTGCATGCACGAGTCCCAGTATAAATAGTTATAAATAATTATTGACCGATTTTCATTGTGAGATTATTGCATTATATCAAGTATTAAGAATATAGTAACTAGGGTTCGCAAATTAGAGGAGAGAGTTATCAATGATAATGTTCTGACTTTGAATCCATGGTTATCTCCTTATAACCCTCCATCTGTTTTTTTATTTTTAAACCTACATTTTATGACAAAAATTTGATGTGCGAACAAATTTTAATCCTGAAAATCCATCCTAGAGCAAAACAAAAGTTTCGGAACCACCATTGCAGTTCTTCTGAAGGCAAATTTCTCTCATAAAAGTGTGTCATCACTAAATTGATTGATGTTACCTTCAGCATCCTGATTCCAGTATTTCATAGACAGGTCTGTCCGTCTACTCTTCAGGCGATATCATCAATTGACTGCTTATATTTCTTGATTATTTTTTATGCATTTTTTTCTTTCATATTGTTTGTGTACGTGTGTGACCGTCTGCATGGAAGTTTGTGAAATTTACTACTGAAATAATTTTATGCACAAGTCACTCTATGATTTTTATATTCTACAACCCCTTCCCTCCTTAAAAAAATAAAAATTAATTTCTGAATTAGTAGAGCAATTGGTCAAATGTTAAATTATTAGTAATAAGAATGCATTTGTATTAAAAAAACAAAAAACAAATGCAGAATTGATAAAAACAAAAAATATACTAAAAGCAAATATTATATAATGTCCTATTTTTAATTTCACAATATATCCAAGAAGAGTTCAGATTATGTAAATTTGAGATTTTAATCTGAGAATGAAAATGCATGTTTATTAGGAATTAGTGTTATCTCTAAAAGAAAAATACTAATATCAGCATTTGTGTAAAAGTGATCAAAATGTAATTGAGCTGAATTATATCAGTATAAGTTAATAGAAATAGCTTCTAATAATTTGAATTTCAAAGAACTAAAAAAAAAACAAGTTCGGAATTTTTAAAGGATATAAGTTGGAAGGACCTAGTCCCAATAGTAGACAATCAATAATTTTTTACATATTTCAAATGCTAATTAAATCTACAGAGCTAACATTAGTGTCAATTCAAGTTAATCCTTTATTAACATTAGTCACATCTCACTTAACAACTGTGTTAGTCACTAAATGAGAAGTTCTACATGACTGCTATTTCTGACATACTATCCTTGTAATTGCTTTGTATCAATCAGCTTCAGATAGCTTTAATATCACCTATGCACATTTGTATCATTACTAATTTATTTTTAAATGTTTATACACTAGTGTACTGAACAGTAAATGTAATCGGCAAATTTGACAATCAGCTCCATTTTTCTTACATTAATTCTGTGTTTATACTGTAAATAAAGGGCAAGTAAATTTTTATTTTTCACTTGATTATTTTTATTTATTTTAAAGAGAAAATCAGTATTAAAATTTTCATAGACTACAACTGGTAGAATTGTTTTATTTTAATTTCATATTTTGTAGAACATTAAGGAACGGTTGTATTGTATGTGAAGAATAGATATCTTTCTGCTAGCCCTTATGTTTAGAGAAATAAAAGAACAGTTGTGTTTGCTAAATATTTTTTTATCAGTATAAAAGGAAACTTTGCTTCATGTTGTCAGATTTACGATAAAGAAAAGTTCTTGGTGTGGTAATTTTTATCAAACAGTGCAGATTTTAAATTGCTAATGCATAACATCTGCATATTTGATTATGTAGATTTATGGTTTGGTAGCATCGCTGTACGTTTTGGCGCAGTGGCTATTGGCTCTGAACAAGAAATCGGAGAGCTGAGTTCAAATTCCAGTTAAATTCATTGCATTGGCTTACACACAAATACCCTTGGGAATGGTATTAATCCATTTCTTCTCCTTCCAGCTATGGGTCAAATAGCAGGACAGATTAGATTATAGCCTTGGTTGGCAACTTATTGCGAGAAAATTTTCTGCCCAGTCAGTCATGTCTCTTTCAAGACATGATCTCCCAAGCATTATCATGTATGGCACTTAACTGAGCATCTCCCTTATATGTGGGAAAAAGTTCTTGACTTGGTTTCCTTTATACTTGGTTTTGCTTTGTCTTGATAATTCCTCGAGATGTCTATAAAGTGTATAACATTAAGTTATGGTTCAAGTCTTTGTTTATTTCTGTTTTAAGTCAAAGATTCCTAATTCAGTTAGAGAATATCTAGTATTATTAATACAAATCTAATTCTTTCTCAAGCAATAAAATTGAACCGATCACACTTGATTGTTTTACAAATTTTATTCAGCCTTCAATAATTATAAATTTTTGTGTTTGGTATTAAAAAAAGGTAGGGGGAATAACATTCACTATGCAATAAAAACGAAAGAATAAAAATTTAAAATTTATGTTAAGTTGCTTTAGTAATTTTGACTGAAACAGTGCATTCAGTCTAATTAAGTTTTGCATAGAAGGATAAGTCAGCAAAATATTATTGTAAATTGTGACTAGTAAATACTTGTAATATCTGCTCATGCTTAGCTCAAGAGAGTACATTATTTTGATAATATAAAGCCATGTTGAATCGATGGGGTATTCGTGTTGAGTTATTGAATTCAGTTAAGAATTAGAAATAATATAACCAAGTCTGAAATTAATTCATACCATTCCACTTCAAATTTTTACTGATTAGAGCTCCACTATATTAATGTTCTTTTTCTCTTAAATTAATTTTCATGGCTATTTAGAATCATCATCATTATTATTATTATTAACAGCAGTAGCAGCAGCAGCAGCATTCATCCATTTTGGTGTTGAGTGTCATCACTCACCTATTTTATAACAGCTATGTGCACTTGCTACAGAATTCTTTCTTAATCCTAACATGAAATTAGATTTAACAGCCTAACATAAAAGGAGGCTTGTTGGCACTTTTCTCTGTTCAAAAGACTTTAATCAGAAAATATAATTAAGCGCAATAAACAAGGAGCCATTTCTCTATTATTTCTCTATTTTATTATTTCTCTATTATTTGTTGAGATCAGTCTCTGTAAATGTTGATAATTGCTTTTCTCACATCTGAATTTTTTTTTTCCCCGGTTCTATTCTACATCCTTACTTTCTTTCCTAATTTGATTTACTTTGAAATTCTATAACAGATATCATCATGTCTCATAAAAATAGGTGTTATTTATTCTGTTATTACTCACATCCTTTGGCAGCAATCTCTATAAAATAATCTAATGTTATTGAAAATAAGCATATTCAATCTTTCCTATCTAACCGCTTAATGAAGGCCATCCTGAATGGGCATGCCTCCACATCCTACTGTACAAACGCTGATGTTCCTCGGGGCTCTATCCTAGGCCCGACGCTCTTCCTTATTTTCATAAATGATCTCCCAGACATGATCAAGTACCAAGTACACATTTACGTAGATGACACCAGAATTTATTCTCGCATCGGTAAGAAATCCAGCGAGGTGGACAAACATAACCTCACTGCTGATCTTAAGAGATCTACACTCAGTGGTGGAATGGGGGAAAGAAGTAGCTTGTAAATTTCAATGCGTCTAAGACGAAGCTGCTGTCTGTCAATCATCCCAGGCAACCCCTCTTGCCTCTCATAAGCATGGACCAAGTGAGTCTCACTGAGAACAATGCACTGTGCCACCTCGGCCTTACCCTATCTTCCGATCTCAAGTGGAACCATTATATTGAGTCAATAGCTAAATCCGCTGTTAGGAAGGTTGGATCACTGTCGTGCCAGGGTGTTTTTTCCGCCCGAATCCATCTTGCACATATACAAATCCACCATCCGTCCGTGCATGGAACACTACTGTCATATATGGTCAGGTGCCCCCACTGTTCATTTCGGTGTTCTTGACAGGCTCCAAACGAGAATCAGTAATGTGATAGGTACTGACTTGGCGGCTTGACTCCAGCCACTTTTTCAATGATGGGATGTGGCTTCCCTCTGTCTGTTCTATAAATATTTTAGTGGCTTCTGCTCTGATGAACTTAAGTCACTGGTGCTCCTGCCACATGAGTTTACTCATGCAACCAAACTGGCAACTGGGTCTCACCCATTCACAGATCAACCAAATGTTGCCAACAATTCTTCCTCCTGTGGAACTCTCTTCCATATTCTTGCTTTCCTGACAGCTACAATCTCCAGGAATTTAGATGCAATGTGAAGACCCATTACTTAACCAATTGATTCCAGTTCTTTCTACATTAACCAGTATATCTTTTCCTTTCTCTCTACTTTTGCAACTGTCATCATGCCTGTATTCCCTCCTTCTCTTACTCCCTCTGTAACTGATTTGTCTTTCTCTTTACTCTTGTCCTATCTAATCTTCATCTCTTATGTACCCACCTTCGCCTCAGTGGCATTACCGCCTTGCTTAGGGTGAAACAATTAAAAAAAATACCCCAAAATGCTAACTGCAGCTGATATTGTTGACCAGGCAAAGAGGACCTAAATTCAAATATCACTAGAAATATTTTCTCATTTCTCATTGATCCTTCAATGTTGTAGATTGCAATGAAAAGAAAATACAAGTCAAAATTAATCACGTTCAAAGATGAATTAGATTGAAATTTAACCTCAAAATGCTAATGACCAGATTCATTTTCACAAATAGTGAAATAGATTTTTCATGATATTTTTTTAGCTTTTGGCTTTAAAGAACAGGAAATAGTTCTTTTGTTCTTAAATACCATACCTGGATTCATTGCACACAAATAATTTACTTAGCTGCATTATAAATTTAAAATATTTAAAGATTTTCAGCCTAGATAAGCTCTTTGACATGATTCATGTTGTTTTGTGATAAGTCATATTTACTAAAATAAAAAAAAATGTTATCACATTTATACAGGGTTTGATGGATAAATTGTCTAAATCACAGAAAAATGCAAGTAACATTGACATGTCATTTCAACATTTATATTTACAAAATGACACAAAAATATCTCAATACTTAAGAGTATATTTATTTGGTAAAATTGCCATTGGCTTAAAACAAGTCTCCAGATGATTTTGGAATCTCTTGCAACTCTTCTAGATGGTCTTTTTGTTTAAGTTGGTGAATGCTGCCATAATCCTTTCCTTTAGTTCATCTTCGGTTTTGCGAGGAGTTTTGTTGGTCCCCCTCTCTCTTTTTTTCTCTCTCTCACTTGTGCCCCACACATAATAACCAAGGGGTTTGCAGTCTGTAATTAATGTAGCTATATGTAAGGAATGATGATGAAATTGTCTGACAGTCATGACTGGTTTCTTCTGCTTGTATGACATGGTGTAGAGTCCTGTTGCTAGACATAGGGTCTTCCAGCAGTCACTTTCTTGATCCAGAGCAGCACTACCTTCTCAAGGCATTTGATGTAAGCCTCCATGTTGTCTTGAAGACCTGTAGGAAGATGAATGGAGGCATAACATTGCCATTCCGAGTGATTACTCCAAATACCTTCGTAATCACTAAGACTCCTCTAACTCTTTCTAAATCCTTGGAACTGTCTTCAGATTGACACCAAAGCAATCTGTAATGTTTGTGTTGTATCTTCTGGCACTAATGACAAGCAGTAAAGCATGCTTTTCCCAAATTTCTGGTGGAGTGAATTGCATCATGGTGGTTTTTTTTTTTTTTTTTTCTCACAGATAGTGCCCAACTGACCCTCCTATAATGTGCAGTTGACAAAATAAAAAAACATTGTGCATATGCAAAATTAAAATATATAATGGTGACAATTTACTCATTGCGCCCTGTATATCCTATCTAAAATGGATGCAGTTTGTTTCACAGATCAAGAGACTTCTTTCTTTAAGTTTATCACTATTCTCTACAAAGGGCTATTTCTCAATTGCTCTAGGTTCACAAAGTACTTTACATTGACTTAATGACCATATCAGTTGAGCCAGAATTCATAATTTTTTGGCTTACTATGTTTGAATTTATTTTCATATAAAATGTTAATTTTGTGGTTATGTTCTGATGAGCTCCCCTCTTTCATACATTGACCATGAATTTAAGCTTAGTACTAGATTGGTGGTTAGGTCTCATTTTTTATACTGCTGAAATTGATGTGTAGTCATTTCCATTCTAATGGTTTCTACACTCACACTTCTCACTTGTTGAACTCTCTTCCATTTTCTCGTGTTTCTGTTAACTACAATCTTCAAAAATTTAAATGCAATGTAACCTTGAACTCTGTGCTTTTATTGTCCTTTCTGCTCAGTAATGTTTTCTCAGTTTTCTTTCATTCTTGATAATCCCTTTCATTTTAGTGGCTTCCTCACTTGGAGTGATTTAAAACAAAAAACACTTGTTGGTTTATTGTGCTTATTGGTGTATATGTCTGTAATATCTGCATGATTTCTGATGTAAAATATTTTTCAAATATCAAGTTACATATAGTAAGTAAAAAGGCTGAATTAGGCAAACAATATGATTGCCAATTTAAATTTATGTCTCTGAACATGTAATTAAGTGCTTTAGTAATGCAGTAGATTTCTTTTCTTTGTTTCCCTTCCAAAACTGAATACATTAGCAGCAAAAAGAACTTTAGGAAAGCTTTTTTTTAAATTTTCTGATGTTGCAGCTTAAAAGAAAAAAAAATCACGTCAATTTTTAATGATGACTTGATGCATTTTTGGTTCTTGTCAAAGTAGTATATTTGCAATTATATGCATTACAAAAAACAAAAAAAATAATGGTAAGTTTCCTGACAATTTTGTGTGAAAATGTCAATAAGAAAATCTTATCAGTAGTGCATTTTTTTTTCTTTTACTTGGTTGGTGTGTTGTTATATTGTGTAAAATGAGAGGCAGAGAAATGTCAAAATGGCAGAAAAAAAAAAACTAGACAAAGATAACAGTAAATATACTTTAAGAAATTGCTAGAGAATGAATTGTTGCTCTCTACATATGTTGCCAAAAGTAATATCTGAATTGCTGAGATTCTTAGTGTATGCACAATTTATATAAATATTTTACACGTTACCCCCTCCCCTAAAAAAAAAAGAATTCTGGCTGATCACATCACATTAAAACACAAGTTCCTATACAATCATCAGAATTATGCAATGTTTACTTTGAGCCTGGTCAGTATGGGTGACTACTTTGGAATATCAGATGCTGTAAGCTTGGGTGTGCAAATGGTGTAATAGCTAACAGCTTGGAATTGTTAATTAGAGAGCTAAGTTCTAATTCTTGTTGACTTGTGTGCAAATACCCTTGAGCAGAACATGGGTTTTGAATTGAACTCTTCTTACCACAGCTATGGTTTAATTAGTAAGACCTTTATCACTAAACCATTTTTTTTTTTTTTAATTAAAATTTTTTAAAAAATTTTAACTTTAAATAACTAGCAAAGGGTTCTAAAACTGTAGAAAACAAACCAATGAAACTCAAGAGAATGTTTTTTCTTATCTAAACCCAATGTAAACTGTGAGAACATTCAATTTGTTGAAAAAAAAATAAATAAAAATAAACAACAAAAATGTAATTTAGTTGGTATTAAGCAAAAGCTATTTTGTTATGTCTAGGGGAAAGTGATGAAATGTGAGTGTACAGGCAATTATGGGAAGGAAAGGAGTTTTTTTTTTTTTTAACTCTATTCAGCTTTATTATAATTACATACAATTTGACAAGCATTGGAGTCTAACAGCCAAACACTATTCAACACCTGTTCTAGCAGCACATGTTAAATATTTACTGACATGAGCAATATTTCTCATCTAATTGTCTCCTCTATAAAATCATTAACAATATTCACTCTTATTTAAAAAAGAAAAAAGTAATGAAAAGAATTATCCGTTCTTTTTATTCCTAACGTTCTTGTGTAATTTTGTAGTAAACCTATTTAATAATAATCGACATAGTTAAATAAGTTTGATCTCTTTGTGTTGATAAAAATAGAAAATAGGCAAATGTGCTACTGAACTGCTGAAAAAGCAATTGTTGAAAAACTGCAATTAGGTTTATATATTGTAGATAATAGAAATAGTAATCATATTATTAAAGTCCTACTTTATGACTATCTATGTTTACTTAAATGTGGCCATTCCATTCATAGTTTCAGTTTGATAGTTAATGCTATCGAGTGATTTGAATGTCTTTCAATTTAAAATGCTATGTAGCTTGAAATGGCTTAACTTGTGAGATGATTAATCTAATCTCCTTAAGCTTTAATCTTTCCCTAATCAACTGAATTTCTCGAGCATCTCACCTTGCAGGGTTTTCTTTCAGATAAGCAATATGGCTTTCGCTTCTCTAGGTCAGCAGCTGATGTTTTAATGATTATTGCTGAGAGAGTCTATCAAGCTTTAGTGAATGGTGAAGCTCGAGCTGTTGCTTTAGATATTTTGAAGGTATTTGACAGGGTTTGGCATATTAGTTTTCTTCATAAGTTGAAAGCTTACATTATTTCTGGATGAAATTAAGTGCCTCCCAGAGCTCTATCCTTGGACCTAAGTTGTTTCTAATTTTCATCAATGACTCTCCTGATGGCATCAGTTCTCCACTTTGTATCTATGCTGATGGTACTATTAAGACAGGTATAAATAGTTGTAGGTCTGATCAGTTAGAAAAAGTCAAATTAGTAGCTGATCTAAAAAATGACTTACAATTTAACTGGGGCAAGAAATGGCTTATTAATTTTAATCCCTTTTTTTTATCATCATCTAAGAGAATCCATGTTGCATTCCCTCGGCATAGCTCATGCTAACCTTCAGGAGAGTACCTCATTGCACCTTTGGCAGGGTTAACATTTTTGGCAGAAATGAAGTGGAAAGACTATATTGAATCAATTGTTAAGTCCTATTGCTAGGAAAGTTGGTTCAGTGTCATGCTAGACAATTTTTCTTGCCAAAATCTCTTACTTATAAGTTTGCCATTCTTCCATTCATTGAATATTGTTGCTACATTTTGTCTGGTGCTCCTATGCATTTGGAGATTCTTGATAAAATTTAAAGCATCTACAATGTTATCGGTCCTAAAGTCTTGGCTTCAGTCACTTTCCCACTGCTCTAATGTATTTTCGCAGTGCCTTTTTTATAAATATTTTTATGGTAATTGTTCTGATGAGCTTTTCTCTTTTATACCTCCACTTTAGGAATTAAACCCAGTATTAGATTGGTGGCAGGATCTCATTTTACAATTGAAATGGCTAGATGTAACCATAAGTTCCATGTTAACAGTTTCTTTCACACTTCTTACTTGTGGAACATTCTTCTAGCTTCTTGTTTTCCAGTCAAGTTTGACCTTGGAAAATTTAGATGCAGCATCAATAGTCGGCTGTTTTCTTAACTTCTGTTCTTCTGTTCTCTCTCCTTAAAGTCTTTTTTTTCCCCTTTTCTTCTCATATTTTCTCACACTCAGTAACCCCACCTTGTGTTGTAGTGGCTTCATTGTCTTGCTTAGGGTGAAATGATTTAAAAAAAAAAAAAAAAAAGTGAAAATGATCCTTTTGCCAATAAGTATTTTCTGCCCTTCAGCAATTTCAGTTTTAGCCGTAACCACCTTTCTATAAGCGTTTTGATTTTTACTGATATGTACTGTCCCGTATCTATTTTATACACCAACTTGGTGATAGGTGGAGTTGTATTTTGTACATCATTTCAGGTTGTCAAGAGGTGACAAAGGATAAGCTTGTTTTTAATTGTCTCACTTGAATCTTTAACAACTGAGTGATTAACCTATGTTGAAAAATAGATTCGACTTTAATACGTTTTGTTTACATTCTTTCAATGATACCTAAAGTTTACAAAAAGTAGCTGCTATTAAGATGTGACTGAGATTTAATGGATATCTGTTCTAATACAATAAAGCTTAGCTTCTACCTCCCACTAATTTTCAAATGGGAATGCTTTAATCCCAAAACCTAATCTTGTTTCTTCATTAAATCCAGTGTTTTAATTTTTTTTTCTGTATCTAATGATTAAACTCTTTGCAATAACTTGTAATCTGTATGAAGTACTTAGTAATAATTATGCCAACTGAACTTCCAGCAAAACAACTTAATTTTAAATTATAACAGAATTTAAGGAATTCAATCTAATTTAGAAAGTGAATATAGTGTTGTTTTTATTTCTTTTTATGTAATTTTTTTATGAATGAAAAGATAAAATAAAGAACCAACTTTTCCATTTTTCCAGCAATCACATTTTTCACAATAAGATGGCTTTTATGTTAAATTAAATTTTATTTTTATAAATACTCAATGATTTCTAATATACGTCAGATTATGATTATTCGGTCTGTTGCTCATGTCGACTGACTGCCTTTTAAACTTTTTGATTTATAGAAACAAGGACAAAAAAAGCAGTTTTGTTTGTAAAAACATATGGTTATTAAAGGTTTATTAGATTTTATTATACAAGTTAAAATGTTCACAATAAAAATGGTATTAACCAACTGTTTATAAAATTTCTGGACATGTTTATTTAGGCAATAATATAACTTGTTTCAGCTTATGATGTCTATCCTTAATAAAAATATTGATAACTTGTATGTGTCTTGTTTTATTAGGTAAACAACTTAGATGCACAATACCTTCTTATTTATAAAATAATTTGAAAGATATAAGCCATAAAAAAAATTTTCAATTATCAACTTATTACAATTTTTTTTTATAGGTCCCTCCACTCATTTTCAATACCTATCTTTTAAATTGAATTTTTACAAATTAAAAGGTTTTCTTAAATCTTTTATTTAATTGTAAGTTAAAGACTAAATTTACTATTTCCATTAAGCAAAATAATCTGATGTGTTTCAAATAGAAATTATATTTATTGGAATCTAAAATTTTGAGAGGTTTTTGTAATTTTTGCAATTTCTACACCATTTTTGAGTGATCGACATGTGTAAACAAAATTTAATTCTTGGTTTTAAAAATCTTGTAAAAATAAAATATATATCTGTGACATGTAATTTTTGGAAAATTAAAAAATTTAAAGTTAAATTAATCTGATTTACGTGAGTATTACTTATAGTATGAAATTTAGAATAAAACTATTTCTTAAACACTATGTTGATCTTTCTAACCTCTTCTATATATTTGACATGTGATGACAGCCAGACAGATGTGAAATAAGATAAGTGTATGGAGACCATAATTGATAAAATTGTGCAAATTTTTTTTTGTAAGGGGAAGAAACTATGAAACACATGACCCTTTAATGTACACATAGAAATTATCATACAAAAAAAGAAAAAACAAATCAAATACACACAAAATAAAATTTTATTTTAAAAATATGAAGGTACGATGGCTTGTAATAACTCATGGAAAATTCAAAAAGTTTATTAAAATACACCTTAAAGTGCCGAATCCAGGTGCGTCATCAGTGTTGTTGCTCCCATGTCATTAGAAGTTTCGGGTCTCAATAAACAACAGACTTCTTTGATAGTCGACCCAACTAAATATGATCAGTATTTGGCTCGCACCCAGAAAAAAAAAACTGCTACTAGCTTTAGGACGTGCATTATATAAGTTCCCCAGAAAAGGTAATTAATCAAGACTTCACTTGGGCTATTCGATGTTATAGATCGGGTATGCTTGGTTGTACTGGTATTCCTACATACGGCCAGGACAGGGTATCTTTTTGAAGAAGAAAATAAACCACTTTATTATATTGGCTCGTCTTGCGACTTTCCTTTCTCTTCCTCCAATTTTTAACTTCTTTATTATATCTTATTTGTTCGGTCTTTCTCTTTTATAACTTTCCTTTTTATTCTTATTTTCTAACTATATCTTACAAAATATTTACAATAATGCGATTATTATGACAGACTATTTATAAAAGTAAATCTCTATCTCGAATCATTTATAACGCATTTTAGATGTGTCATAAATAATTTGAGATACATACCAATACTTTAATAAAAATTCTGTTTATAAACTAAAAGACAACATTTTACAGAAATGCTTAAAAATAAGTTAATCGAAAAATATTTACATGTTAAATACTAATTAAAAAAAAAAACCTAACGTGTAAATTTAGTTAAAATTTATCATTAAATACAAAATTCCTTAACAGAATAAATTTGTTTAAAAACTAAGAGAAATAATACCTAAATATTTGCTTAAAATAAATTACTCAAGATAATCATTTACGTATAATATTATAATTAAATGAGAATATATAACTTGTAAATTAGTTAAAATACTCCTCAAAAAAACAAAAAAAACATTGCTAGTAATGTTAAGGAAAGATTACGTGTATGAATATTTTGTAATAAAATAAATCTGCTCGAAAGACCAGTATAACGAAAAAAAAGGGAATATGTGAATGAAAGCAACTCAAAAAGAAATATTGTTTCTCTGCAGTTTTTAACATACACTTTTAAGTTTTAATGGTGATATTTACAACATATGTTCAATGGGAATGCTCGTAGCCCTATTTATCCACAACCACCTGGTGGCCTTCTCAACGGATTCCAACATCATTTGAATTGCCTGCCTTCTTTTTTGTCCAGTTATCCCTAGGCTAATAAGGGCTCGTATCATTGACTTTCCTGTGAACTCCCTACAGCCGATCTTGACTGGGAAACAATGAGTACACTCGTTTAAGAGCCCTTGATATTTACTGTACTTCCTCTCAAATGTCTCTTGCATATGCTCCTCCCATGGGACCGTTAACTCCAGCAAAATCATCTGTTTCATGGCATCCGAATAAACAATTATGTCTGGACAAAGTTTGAAGGACGATATATGTGCAGGGAGCTTTGTTTCCCAAGATCGACTCGTGTCTGCCAATCTGACACAGACAATAACAGGGAATGAGATCCTGCAATCTCCTTACTCAGCTTTGCACCTGCTTTAACGAAGTGGATAGCTCTTCTTTCTGGGATGATTTTATTGCTCTGCAAAGCTTCAGTAATAATGAGCACTGTAGCCTCTAATACCTTGTCATGACGCTACCGATAGCACCTGTTCGTCAGAGCAGTTCTGCACCTGCTCAATATGTGTTGCAGTGATCCCCACCCAGAGCACAAGGGGCACTTCGGTGAATCTATTTTTCCCCATACGTGAAGGTTAGTCACGCTTGGTAATACGTCGTACACCATCTGAACCAGGAATCTAGATCGGCTGAAATCAGTGTTCCAAAGATCTGACCACGATACTTTTCGCCGATTTACACCCTCCCACCTGGTCCACATACCCTGCTGGCTATAACCTGCCATTTTAGTCATCCGCTTTTCCTCCATCACCACTCTTACTTTGTTTTGTATCAGGTGTTGGCGCTCCTTCCCAGTGACTTTTTGAATCTATATGAAGGAATTAGTCCCGGGCCTGCTCTTCCTTGTATGACTGAACCCAATATAGCTTTTATCCTCAGGTTCCCTTCTGTTATAGCTAATATCTTAGTTGCACTCCATCTTCTGCCCATCTTGACGTCAATTCCCGCTCCTGCTATTTTGGGATCTTTGGAGTTTCTATACTGGTAAGCTTCCCTTGTCTGTGAAACCATGAACTCCTCGACCAGACCTCTGAAAGGCAGCTGGATGGCATTGGATGATCCATATAAAGCTGCGCAGCTTAAGCTCCGAGGAAATCCTAACCATCTATGGAGGAAACTGCTAACTCTCCTCTCCAACGTCTCCACAGTCAAGATGGGAATGCTATATATCTGGAGTGGCCATAATGCTCATGGGATCACACAATGATGGTATGGGATTTAGTGGCAGTATCTATGTAAATGATATTCTATATTTAAAATGCAGTCTATTTCAAAATATACACAAAAATGCTGAATACTTTTTGCTAAAATTAAATTACAAGATCTTATAAATAAACTAAATACAATCAAACTTAGTATTTACATATAAAAAGGGACAAATAACACCTAATCTTTTCTTGATGTTCTGTTAATCTTAACTGTTTACTGGGTTAAAATTAAATATCTACTCTATATCAACAAATATAAACAAACTCATAAATTTTTTACTTGTGTTACAGTCGTAAGCTAAAATCTAGAATAATAGTTAAAATACAATTTCTGTAAAAACAAATCATTCAAACACTTAACAAGAATAGCATTTTGTCTCAAAAAGCTAGATTTTGTTTTTGTGAAATAAATTGTTTTCTGATAGTATCTATTACTCAGTGGAACATATAAAAATAGGTTTTCAAATTGCCTTACCTTTTTACCTATCTTTACATATACAAAATAAAAATGATAAACAAATATTAATAACTGTACCATTTATATTTACAATTTTCCAAATATTTTTCAAGTTGCAGAATTAAATCTCAAATCATCCAAATAAGTTATTGTAAACATTTACAAAATTAGATGTTAAATATACAATACTTACATTTTTACCAACATCAGTTACTTAATGCCAATTTTATTGTGAAAATATTGACTTGAATCATCTTTGACATTGTGTATGGAACAAACTATATATATATATATATATATATATATATATAGGTTGTTAACAAACTCATTCTCTCTCTCTCACACATACACACACATGTATTTGGTTGGATAAATAATTTGTCTATTAAATAAAAAATTTACTTAATAAACAGATCAATTTGCCCATCCAAATTTATAAACATGCTCTATTTTAAATTCTTTTAAGAGCTTTTTAATACCCACAATACAAATTGTTTCATTACCACCAGCACCATATGTTTTTATATATATATATATATATATATATATATATAGACATTTTTAGTGATTTTAAGCATCAGTAAAACGGGTGTTGCTAATATTGAATACTGTTAAAAGTAGATTAATAAATAGAAGAAATGAGTTTTGTTTATTAATTTTTCTTGTAACTTTTGCCAAAACAGTGTATGAAATTTGTAATTATAGCTTAAATATTATTTATTTTTCTGTTTCAGAAATTCTGAAATGTATGATGCAAACCAAGATAGCGCTCCAATAATACATTACCAAACAATTGAACCTACCCACATATCTAAAAGACCTCGGTTAGGGGACTATCGCCCAGACTTAGCCCAGCCTCTTAAAATTGATACATCAGGCGAAGGAGAAGTTAAAAAGGTTTGTCTTTTTTTCTTATATTATTAATTATGATGATTTTTACTTAAATGTATATATCTGCATGATTATTTTTGTATATTGGTTGTAGATACAAGATGTTTCTTGTAGCACACTAGTAAGAGAATATTTTAATATATTAATTTGGGGCTGAAGACATATCATGTTGAAACAGTTGTTCTTGTACAATCACCAGAGTTAAGCAATGTTGAGCCTGGGAAGTACTGATATTGGTGACCGCTTGAGAATATCAGACTCTGTAGGGTTGCATTTACAGGTGGTGTAATAGATAATGGCACAGAATTGGTGATTAAAGAACTGACTGAAGTTCAGTTTATATTCATTAATGCACGAAATACCCTTGGGAAAGGTATGGTTTCATTCCCTACATCCATGAATTATTTAGTAGGGCTTTTAACAACAAATCATTTTAACCTTAAAATTCTTTTGGGCTTTAAGTAACCTGCAAAAACAAATCAGTCAAAATATTCATTTGGCTGCAAACTTTAAACATTGTAATTTAAATTGATCGACTGCTATCAGTAAATGCAAATTCACATTTAATCTTCTTCCAACCAAAAAGTAGAACAAAATTTTTGTGTGTGTGTGTGAGAGAGAGAGAGAGTACAATAGCTTTATAGACATTAATTTTTCTTATCTTTGCTCATTAAACATAATGATGGTGGGTCATGTAATGAACAGATGTTTGATATTACTCATGGCCTATTCTTGAGTGTCCTCTTTTTAACCCATGCATAATGTTGGCATGAATAAACCTGTATCTTGTTGGCAGATTTGTAAGGCATATTAAAAATATTATTTGCTGTAATATTCATTAGGACAGGAAAACTGCTTGCCTGATCAATATCAGGTATCAGGCTGCTATAAAATTCCATTCATGTTCGTATTTTGTGTAGCTTTTTGATTATAATTTTAAAGTGCAGCCTTCATGAAGGTCAATAAAGGCTTGCAGAATTTAACAGCTGGAAAGGCAGCTATAATTCAAGAAAATACAAACTGACAATAGATTAAAGGAGATTTTAAAATTGCTTTTATAACAAAATTATTTATTTACCACATCATACTTAGCAATGTTCACAATTTCATGAAGTAGCCATTATGTAAAGTTTTTTTCTTTCTTTTTTAAAACTATATATATATAAATTTAGTGTATCGAGGCAGCAAATAATTTTCTAAATATATACTGTTAAATATAAGAGACAATGAATGTCTATTATGTTTAATCATGAGTTGTTCTAAACATTGTATTTTGGCTTTAATTTCAGTTGAGAGTAAAGACAAAAATTCTCCAACATTTGGATAATTTTTTATTAAGTTGGTTCTAAGCCTTTTTTTAGTCAACAATACAATAATCCTCACTCATACACACAGTGAAAAGAACCTTCAGATATTGGAAGCCATCTACATTAAATTCAAACAACCCGCACTGCAAATTTGCGAACTGCGTTTGTTATTTTTGGTAACTATTGCCGTTGCTTAGTAGAGTTTTATGTCAACACAAGATAAAATCGTCACTGATGGTGGATGTTTTTGTGTTACCATCCTTATAATCTCTCTGAAGATGGCTCATGTGAGCCAAAAACTTAGAACCAACTTAATAAAATATTATCCAAATGTTGGAGAATTTTTGTCTTTATTTTCAACTGAAATTAAAGCCAAAATACTATGTTTAGAACAGCTCATGATTAAACATAATAGACATTCATTGTCTCTTATATTTAACAGTATATATTTAGAAAATATATATATCTATATAGAGAGAGAGATTATCGTTCTTAAAAAAAAAAGTTAAAATCTTTTATTGCAAATCCCCTGAAGACACCACATGATAGAAATATTTGAAACCTGCATTATTTTTTTATTTTTTTTTATTTTTTTTTATGGTTTTACCTCATATTTGTTTCTGATTTTGTCAACTGCACACTATAGTAGGGATACCACTTGTTAATTAAAAGAGCACTGTGACTCAATTAACTCTACCAAGAATTTGGGAACAACATGTTGTACTGCTTGACATTCATACATGAAACTTCAATACAAACATTTCAATGTTTAGCTATCAATCTGAGGACAGTGCAAAGCGTTCCAAAGAAAATTGGATGAGTCTCATGGTGATTATGGAAGTGTATGATTGATTATTAGTGATGTTGGTGCTATGCCTCCCTTCGTTTTCCCACAGGGCCTCAGACTCAACAAGGGAGATTACATCAAGTGCCTTGAGGAGGTAGTGCTGCCTTGGGTCAGGAGAGTGGCTGCTGGAAGACCCTATGTTTGGCAACAAGTCTCTGCACTATGCTACACAAGCAAAATCCAGTCATGGCTGTCAGACATTTTCTGCAACCACATCACTTCATTACATTTGGCCACATTAACTCCCCAGACTGCAAACCCCACCTTGATTATTATGTGTGGGTCACAGTTGATTGAAAGACCAACAAAATTCTTTGTAATACCAAAGATGAACTGAAAGCAAGGATTATGGCAGCATTTACCATCTTAAACAAGGAGACCGTCCAGAAGAGTTACAGGAGATTCCAAAATCGATTGGAGACTGTGGTTGAAGCCAGTGGTGATTTTATTGAATATATTTACTCTTTAATATTTAAAGATATTTTGGGGTAATTTTGGCAAATATATTTGTTAAAATGAGATGTCATTTTTGTGTAATGGAGACAAAAATTCATCCATTGCACCCTGTATTAATAGTCGTGATACAGGTGAGGAAATAAATGTGTATTTATTAATGTATAATTAATAAGCCTGTTACACAATGGTGAGCATTATTTTATTAATACCAGCACTCAATATGATATATAGAACTTGGATGTTGAAAATATCTTTCTAATTCTCAAAAAAAATCTTTAACTTGGAAAAAGAAAATTATTTTTACAATAAATAAAAAAAATTTTTCAGCTTAAAATAACCCATAAAATGTTGGTTGTTATGCCATAAAAACAGTCATGCTGCACATGCATTAATATATTTCCTTTATTTTTTTTATCAGTTTTTTGTTTTGTTTTTTTTTCAATTACGATCAAAATTGTAAAATGTGTAAAGTTCATATTTTTTCTTCTCTACTATTCATAATGACCGACACTGTAAAAAAAAAAAAAAAAAAAACTTTTCAATGTTTATCCACAATTTTGACCTCAGTGTACATCTCATTTGAAAATTGGAAACATAGTAAAACATTAAACAGATTTTGTTGACTGAATTTAACGATTCTTGTTTGGCTGAATTTCTACTGCTTAAATTCACTCTGTGTGAGAGAGAGTTTTGAAATATTAGCTTTCAAAATTTAACTGTTTTTAAACATAAACATTGTGATATTTGTTAGGAACCAGCTTACAATCCTCAAGTTGAAGCTATATCTCCAACATTACCTACTGATGAAAGTTCTAACCGTGCTTCTAAAGAATATCTTCTCCAAGCCATCAGTCGAGTTGACCGGGAGATTCAAAAAGTGGAGCAGGATATGATGAAATTAAAAAAGAGTCGAGTAAGTCATTTACTTTTTCCTTTTATTTAAGGCATCATTTTTAGCATTTTCTTTAAATTCCATTTGGTTTCTTATTTCCAAAATATCAAAACTTTTCTCATAGTTTCTAAAAATATTGTAATACTTTCGTGTTTATTTTACAACTAAAAATCTATTTGAAAATTTCTTTACCAACTTGGTTATCTCGAGTTTAATATAAAGTGGAAATTGATTCAAGGGAAATAACTCGGGGTAGTTTTTTTTATGCATCAATTTAGTTATTGAGTAACTAAAATTTAAAAACAAAACAAACGAATTCATTGAGTTCATCTCGTGACTGTTGATTGGATTAAAATAAAATCGTTTTCTATTCCAGTTACAAATTGAAGAAGTAGCTGCTAAACCACCTGAAGAAAAACCAGCCTCTCCTGAATTAATAACAACAGATACAAAACATCAAAGTATTGCTCAACTCATATATTCTGAAAATAGGGTAAATACCATAATTCTGCTTGCTCCTTCATTAGTTAGCATGGACTGTAATAGCTTGCCTTTCCCCTGCTCAAGCATTTTTTTTTTAACTTCCTTTAAGCCTCGTTTTGAGGGTGCATTGAGGCTCTGTGTTTCTAGAAAGAAGCATTAACACCCTTGTGTGTTTTAATGTCTGCTTCAGTGCAATGAAAAAAATCTGTCAGTCTTTAATCTTTTCATTTCTACTCTCTTACTTCTTTAAATGATGACTTTCATTCATACTCAAGTGTTGTTGTAATTTTGTTAAAGTTAAGCTCAAATATTTAAATGAGGCAATAGAGGAAATTCCATGGCGATTTTATAGTTGTGGAACCTGTAAGGAGGTTATTCAATCATTAACTTAAGAATTAAGATTCATTTAAAAATTTGATAGAAAATCATCAAATTTTCACTGGTATTGCTAGTTGTAACTATTAGCAGATATTTGTTCTTTTGCTCTTAAAGAAACAATTTACTCAAATATTAAAGGAAAAAAATCTGAAGTCTGACGGTGATATTTTGTTTATTTTTCCTCCTACGATTTCTAAATTACTGCAGATGTAATTTGTAATAACAGAAAAGATATGTTTAACTGACATGAATTAAAAACATGTTTAATGATAGATCCTAGTTCCAATCAAGAAAATCTTAAATATCCTAATATTCTTAACATAAAATTTGATGTGAATTTGTGTACAAATTTTTCTTGTACATTAGTTTTAAAGAGTAGAAATATATTTCTAAATTTTTCTCTTTTTCTTTTTTTTTTTTTTAACAGCGGAAGGCAGATGAAGCTCATAATGCTCTTGGCAAGCTTGGACCAAAAATTGATATGGTAAGTCAAAGACTACATCTTCTCTAAAAGAATTAAAATTTATGTCTGTCTCTGTATCTCTATCTCTACTAATTTTGAAGTGAGTTTTAACAAAATGGTGCCTAATTTTTATTCCAGCCTTATTGTAATAAATCAGTTATGATTATTACATTTCATTGAATTATAAGACAGCTCTCCAAAATGTCTTATCACTTTTGCCATATGTTTTGATGTTTATTTAATGCGTCATAATTGTTTATATTGGGTGGGGTGCATGTAGATTATTGTTGCAAAAAGTGAAATTGGTGAGCTGGGTTCAAATTGCAGCCCAATCAGTTCCGTTCACCATCACACTAATACCCTCGGGAAAGGCCTTGATCTATCTCTTCTCCTCACCAGCTATGGGTTTAAATAGTTGAGTAGACTGGGCTTTCCTCTTTTGGGTGATAACCAGTTTAATAGGTTGATTCTGAATTCAAAACCATGGAGAAAGCAACAGAAAACCACTCCACTATCTTTTCCTGGAGGCTGTGGCTCTTCACAGATAAGAAAAGGGGTTTGTGGAGAGCCGTGATTGCCTACATCCTGAAAGAATTATTTATAGACTCCATTAATAATAATCAACCTCTTTCCCACCAATTATTTTGAGAAAAACCTTTCATTTTCAGACAAATTAATTTGTTTTTAATATAGTAAATAAAAAGCAGGTGCCTTGAAGTACCCAATTAGTGGCAAACACCTCTACCAAACATGAGTTAATTGGACTTGTTTCAAGCTCAGAAGGGCATAAAAAAAGAATCAAGATTGACGTACAAGCATGTCAGTAACTGGTTTTTTAATGTATGTTTTAGACATGTTTATTTGCATGTGAAACTGAAAAGGACACTCTCAGCAAATTCACCTCTATGCTGGGGAAAGGGGTTAAGATTTCACATGACATTATTTTCCAAGATGTTAAAAACCAAGTAACAAAAGATTTAAACAAATTTTAATCACACAATCATACACAATGACATTTCTGTATCTACAATCTAGAAATCAAATTTTTTATTTTCTTATTAATTACTTTTCTTTTGTATCCTGTAGGTAGTTTTTAATATTTAATATTTCTGTTTTTAGCCTTTGTATAATCAGCCATCAGATACAACAATGTATCACGGGAACAAACTGAAGTAAGTTGCCCTTTGAATTTAAAATACTTATCAGATTCTTTTTTCTTATAAATTAATGTCACTTTTCTATTTACCAGTGTAATTTTAAAATAAGTGCACCTTGGTCTTATCTCTCTAAAGACTATTTTAAGATGAAATTGTTCATTTTTATAACTATCCAAAGATATTTTATAGCAAAGGAATGCCAGTAAGTCACTTTGCTTGAACACTTAATTGTCAAACTAATTCATAATTGTATAACACATTCTTGTCATTTCATGTAACTTGAAATACTGAGCTACTAAATGCTATCCAACACTTTTACTCTTGTCTATATACAAATCCTAATAGTCGTTATTTAATGAGTCTAATTGAAATGTATTTTTAAGTCTTACCATTTTGAAATTGATCTGTTTTTTTTTTAATTTCTCTTTGATCGAAGTTACTAGTTCCTTTCTTAATGCTGGATTAATTTCAAATTTTACAATCTTTCAGGTATCAGATGTTCAAGAAACGGTTAATAGTTCACTTCAAAATGCGCTTTAAAGAACGAAAGCTTCGGGTAAGTTTTACATTTCATTCAAATCAGTTAAAACCCCAAAAATCTGTAAAATTACAAAATGATTTAAATTTTTGAAATATTTAAAATTTATTGCCAATTTTAACTAGGGCTTGGAATATATGAAATTTAGATGATTTCATACAATTATTTCATCATGTCATATTTTTTAAATTTCTCTTAAGCAAACTTGAAATGATGACTTATGATTGTAAACATATGAAGAAGGTGGTAAAAGTTCTCCAACCCACTCACTTCCCAAATCTAACCAAGTGGTTGGAAATTTCAAGCCATTTAATGGTGACCTTTTTCTTTCTTTTTTTTTTTTTTTTTTTTTTTTGAATAAATTTAATTTAGTCTTTAGTATTTCAAGATATTTTGGGGTCATTTTGGGTTATTTAATTAATGAACTGTCAGTTTGACTTTCATTTTTTGTGTAATTTAGTTGACAATTTACCATCGCAGTGTGTGTGTGATCATCTCATCCGTTACACCCAATGGTGTGTAGGGCAGCAACTTTTTGTTACTGTTTCTGAAAAAAAAAACTGTTTTTTATGGGGCAGGGTTGTTAGCCCTGCACCCAAACCTGGAGGACCAGTGGATCACTCTTGGTCCCTACTTTTACAGCACCTTGTATTCCCAAACAATCATCCATCTTAGTACTGACCAGGCTCAATGTTGCTTAACTTCGGTGCTCGGACGAAAACCAGTGTATTGAACACGATATAGCCATAAGCATTGTGTGTGTGTGTGTGTGTGTGTATGTATGTATATATATATATATATATATATATATATATATTGTCATCTGCAGACAGATTTGTTTCACTGTATCACAGCTCATCACTACGGTTAGACTCCAATTGCTTTTTACCCCAGGATTGAAACCCAACCAAATTGGCGTCAGTCGGCAATTCTACCTCTGGGCTATGGGCGTTTGGTGGAAGAAGGCATACTTTTTAGCGCATATATTATCATTATACGCACCCAATAAATATATATATAATCTCCAAGCCTATACTAATCCTTAGTATTTATGTATCATGACTGTTTTTTTATATGAGTAAAATACTGACTTTTCTTTCTTCTCTAGGAACGCTATTTAACAGAACGTTATGACCAGTTGATGCAGGCCTGGCTCAAGAAGATTGAACGTCTGGAGAATAATGCAAAGCGAAAGTGAATATTCCCTTCAGCTTAAATTCTGTTTTATTTCTATCTTCAATTTAATCTTTTCTAAATTTTCCTTTTTTTTTTTTTTTTTTTTTTTTTTTTTTTTTTTCTCATTTGTAATTCTTTAATGTCTACATTTATCCAATATTTAAACCATTTTGGCTTAAATATGATATGCACAGATAATTTCATTTTTAATTTTAGGGAAAATTTATTTAGACAGAATAATTATGACTTTGTCAACCATAAAAGAAAATGTCATTATTTAGTTGTAAATATATTTTGAAAAATTCTTCTTGGTAGTTTATTTAGGCATTTTTTTTAATGATTTAGTATCATGCTATATTGAGAATTTATTATAAACAGTATAGTATAAGTTTATTTGAAACAATCTATTGAATTTTTAAGCCTGTTTTGCAAAAATAATTTTGTTTTGTTTATAGTAAGAAATCTTTTACTTTTCTGATATGTATATATTGAACTTCAAGGAAATCAATAATAATTTTTGTCACAATTATTTACGTTACATAAGCATGGCGTGAATCACTAACAGAAAACAAAAAAGAAATTTTAACTCAAATTTTAAAAATTAAAAACAAAATAATCACAAAATTTGATCTTTCCTCTTAACAATAGTGTAAACATGTTGATGATAAAACTTTGTTTTTATTAAGTTTTAGCCCTTTTAAAATCATGCTGTGTTGTTTTTTCGGCAATTACGTGGCGGTACCTATGACAATTTTTTTGAAAGCCTACACTCACACCTGTTCTTTGTCAAAAAAAAAAAAAAGCAGGACATTATTCTAAAGTAGATACCTTCACTTATTTCCGATAATTAATTTCTAAATTAAATTTTTAAAAATAACATTTTTCTTAAAACTTATTTAGCTTTCAATTAAAACTAAAATAAGTAAATTAATAGTCTGGTGTGCTTCAAACAAATTATATTCATTGGAATCTAAAATTTTTTCAATTTATTTTTTAATCTTTCAATTTTTCGGACATTTTTGAGCGATCGACACATTTGTAAACAAAAGTTGTTATTTAAGTAGTTTTGTTTTTATATATGCTTTACTAAAAATTGATGTCACCTATTTTGTAATGTCAGAATGATTTTCTTTAAAGAAATATGTCCTATTTTTGAAAATGTTATATTTGACTGATGTGTGTAAACGATCATGCATGTAAGCGATCATGTGTGTAAATGATTATAAAGAAGAAACTGATTTTTCTCTCTTCCCCTCCTCCCTATGCTTACAGAGCAAGAGATAGCAGAATGCGGGAATTCTATGAGAAGGTATTTCCAGAAATTAAAAAGGCACGTGAAGACAAAGAAAGGTTTGCCAGGTAATTTTTCCCACAATGTTCAACACACCATCTCAACACCTCCAAAGATCTTTTCCTGTCCTTCATTCCAGCCTCTTTTGTGTGTGTGTGTGTGGGGGGGGGGCTGAATTTCTATCTTTTTTTAGTCTGGCTGAAAGACATCAATTTTCTCTTATAAATTTCTCTCATTCTAACAAATGTTTTAAAAACCAAAAGCATTTTTAAACTTTTTTGTTTTTGTTGTTGTTGAAAAGCATCTTATTCAAAAGAGCACCAATAAGTTAATCTGTTGAGTATAATGTAAAAAAAAATATCTTTTTGAGGATCAAAATAAGCATTTAATTCTTTTAACAATTTAACTTTAGATATTCTACTATGATAGATTTAATCCAGTTTATCATGTTCCAGCCAATTAAATTAAACTTGATCAATATTGTAAATGCTTAGAAAGTGATTTAGTATGTTTGCCTTTCTTGTTTTGTTTTCAGAAGTTATATAAGTGTTAATATTTCTTCAAATATCATGTTTGTTTTTTTTTTGTTTTTTTGCATATTGATTCTTTTCTTGATAACTTTCTTCTATAAAAATATTGGTAATAATAAATCACACACTTGCATACAAATTTAAAAGTATACTCTTAATTTTTCTAATTTGATAGTTTTAAGCATTCTACTTGTTTTGCAATGTTTAAAAATTTGTTCTGAATATATGTTAGCCATGAACATATAATTTGAGGTAACAGAATTTGCTTGCCTTCATAATTCTGTTAATCGAGTGTAGA
Organism: Ascarosepion bandense; assembly: GCA_037127315.1. Lineage (NCBI taxonomy): Eukaryota > Metazoa > Mollusca > Cephalopoda > Sepiida > Sepiidae > Ascarosepion > Ascarosepion bandense. The sequence goes on along the minus strand of JBBBDQ010000721.1, from coordinate 1,858,915 downwards.
GTTACTAACTCAGATACATTTTTGTTCTTTGTTCTGTTAAAGGTTGTAGTTTTGATTCTGACAATCTTTCATTATTTTTTTACACACCCACACGTCTTGCCTTAAAAAATTTACAATTTTAATTTAACTATTTTATTAAACATTTTTCAAAAGAGAAACTACTCAAAATTAGCAATTTTTATTTTGTACTAATTTATTTCAATGCTTTGTAACATTTCTACAACCTTTCAGGTTGAAAATATTTTTATTTGTTTACTCTAAATCTTAATGAATCCATTTATATTATGTGGTAGTTTTTACAAGAGCATATCATCAATTAGAATAGGTGTCAGGCGATCCATTTTCTTTATACTTTGTAATTATTTTTGATCAACCATTTTTAATTAGCTTCATTTTGTAAAGAATAACAGAACTAGATAATAAAGATCAAAATTATGTTTGTGTTTGCAAATTATGAGGATAGGGATGCTGAAAAGTTCTCAACCCAACCAAGAAGGTACTTCCAATGCTTAGGAATTGGGTCAGATCAAGAACTTTTCAGTGCCTTTCTCTCTGTCTCACTCACACACACTCACAATGGCCACCAACTCAATGTTGAGAATTGTCATCACAAGACATCCTTGTAAGTTTTAGTTGTGTCTGGAATGAATTTTGCTTTTTAAGCAAACTTTTTAAAGACTCTGCCACAGTTGGCACACATGACACACATTTTGCTGTCATTAGGTTTATTTTTTGGTGATTGTTTCACACGACCTTTTCAGCCAACTAGCTGACCTGCACACTCTTCCACAAATGTGACATGAATTGTTTTTTTATTTATAATCTAGGTTGCTAGGAAAAATATCTTAAAATAAAAAACATTAAATTTATTGAGTGATTATAATTTTATTTTTCACTCTGGCTGCTTTCATAAATTTGCATCTTAAAAAAGAATAAGAATTATTGATTATTAGTTTAATATGATTATTAACCTTTATCTCTTTGACTTCATTTGCTGTATAAAAAAGTTTATTCTGCCACTGAAGGTGACACTGATCCCTGAATTTGAATTTGTGTTGTCATATCCTGCTATGGCAACAGAAAACAACCTTGAGCAAAATTAACAATAAGGATGCTGTAACTGAGAGACCTTGGAAAAGAATGCAGTAGAAAGCAGTGCTAAAGATTAAGCAAAAATCCTTTATATCTTAAAAATCAAAGTGTTAACAAAATAAATCCGATATTTTCTGTTATGCTTTCAAAGAATCTTATTCATTTGAATGTGTACATTATTTATTTTTAATTCTTTCAATTTTCTTTTGTTAATCAAGAGCAGGCAAAAATGTATTTCCTATATTCCAGAATTGCTATGAAATATGACCAGGAAGATATTCATAAGATTAGCATTTATTTGAGACTTAGCTAACTCTTCAAGAGGAATTTACAAGAGAAATTTGGTTGTCTTTTAAGCTAGTATTGAATTTTAAAATATATGTTCTAACATATTTTTGCTCTCTTTGTTGTGTGACTAAACATTTAGTCATTACATCCCACCAGGTGTATTTTTGGGGCAGGACACTGTACAATAGTAAAGGTCCAGTTCACTACATAGAAAGGAATTTTTTTTTTTTTTTTTTTTCCTTTTATCTCCATTGTTTAAGAAAGGCATCATTTACTATTCACTGATCTTTCTTTTTCAGTGATTTGCAGTTTCTTTGTTTTAATAAAATGCACCTATTCTGTTCTGCATATTTAATTGTTTTATTAAATTAAAGCAGAGAGAATGAAGTATTGCTTTATGAACAAATGAATTGGGGGAATTTGAAATGGAAATTTAGATCAGAAGCTGTAAGTTTTGTAAAACATTTTTGTTAATGACAGCCAAAGTAGATTTGAAAAATACTGAATTTTTGAATGGGCCTCATTTGTGTGATGAAAAGTTCTCATTCTGGCTCACTTTCCAAAATCTGCCTAAACCTCAAAATCTTTCTTGGTTGGAGCAAGAACTTTTTAGCACTTTTTTGTAGATTTTGCCTGAGGTTTTAGAAATCTGTTCCAACATCAGCTTCACAATACAAATGAAAGCAGTTTTACTACATATATCATGTGCAATCTTGATTGCATTCTGATCATTTTATTTTAGGTGTTGAAAGAGACTTTCAGAAAGTTATGTAAATAATGATGGAAAAACACTAGGATTTAATGAAGTAGTTCAATTCTTCTTTAAAACATTATCAAATGAAAATTTTACTTGGAGCATCCAAATATCCTGTGTCATGTGGAACTTATTTTTGTAATTATTTTTCTGAAATTTAAAGAAAAGGCAAGGTATAAAATTCACACAATTCCTCAGTGTTTTTTATTAATAATTGTGATTATTTTTGTGATAAGCGCTCTATTGAAATTACTACCTTTGTACAGTCTTATTATAGACTGTTATTTGTATTATTCTTTATTACATTTGTTTGTCATTTATGTTTAAAACAATTGTTTATAATTTGGAATTTTAATTTAAATTTCTGGGATAAGGAGTGACCATTATTTACATTCAGAATATTGAATGTGGCTTGAATAGTATGAGAGAAGTTACTTTTCTCACCTGTGGGACTCCCTTCCAATTTCTTCCTTCCCTGCCACCTACTATCTTCAAAAATTTAAATGCAACACCAATTGCCATTTTCTGTTTTCCTGAATCCTGTTCTTTTATTGTCTTTTCTTCTCAATAAAATCTTCTCATTCTCTTTCACTCCCAGTGACCCATTGTGTCCTAGTAGCATTATCACCTTGCAGTGAAATTATTAAAAAAAAAATTAAACTGTGTGTACTCCATTCCTAGAAGTTGTAGCAAAAAATAGAATGATAAAGTTAACCACACCTTAAAGGTAAGGCTAGAATAATATTGAAAAGCTATGAGGGAAGGAACAATGAAATTAGGCATAGCTGATCATGTACAGAGGGAAAATGGCCTAGTGGATTAAAGTAATAAATGCACTCAAACAGCAGCAGCACTCCTCAGCAGCCAAGTTAGGTTCAAGGCTCAAATTTCTCCCCAGAACATTAGTGGATTAAAGTAGTAAATTTAGTGATGAAGAAATTGAGTTCAATCTCTGGGCCAGGTAGTAGATTAGATAAATAAAAAAAATTGGTCTGAAATTCCCTGTAGGTTACCCAGATTGAAATGGACCTGATGAAAGATGGAGGGCCCAATATCCAAAACACGATAATGACAAAGATGAGGACAATATAAATAATTAGAATTTTTATTTACATTTTATGAAATGTTGACTTTTAGAAATTTTTTTGTTAAATGTTTTAAACTTTAAAGAGAAACCTATTTTGATTCATTTTGGCATATTTTAAACTAAACTAACATTTTCTTTATGTCTCTTAAAAAAATACAACCTTCCAAGTTTTGTTCTTTAAAATATTTTGGTAGATTAGTATGTCTCTTAAATTTAAGAGGTTTTACAAACCTAACTAAGATATCAATGCTGGATTGGTTTTCATTTTGTAGCAATGATAATCATTTGCTTTAATAATTGATTTTCAGTTCCTTTAAATTTTGTAAAAATTAAAGCTCTTCTGGAATAGGATTTATTAGGTTCAAGTAATTACTGAGTTTATGAAGACAATAATTGCTTCTGTCAAGTTCTGATGGTCATCGAGTTATCTTTGATATGCAATTCTTCTTGGCAGATTTACCCACAAGGTTAGGCTGCTTGATCAACAAGGAAATTAAACATTCCATCCTCTGCCCCCCTCTCTCTCTTTCTCTCTCTCTTTGAACTTTGATAAGAGTTTCTCTCAGAAACAACACTTCTGCAAATGCATCTTGCAGTAAATATTCTTTGAATCCACTGATGATCTCATGAAAATCCAGTGCATTAGATTCAGTTTCTGTGACGTTATTTTAATAACTATGCTTGCTCATCAGTGCTATATTTTCAGGTTGAATTTTATGGTTTTGTTTCTTTATTGCAGAATCTGGGTTCAAACTATACATCTTCATAAAACACACCTATATATAGGGAACTAGTATTTTCATGTTTACTACCTATAAACAATTGATAAAACAGTTTGCTATCAATTTCCTACAGATTTGGTTTAATGACTAATGGAGATCATCTGAAAAAGACATCCAGCAGGCGTAATAAAAGCTACATCTGTAGAACTGAACAGATGACATTATCCTGCCATCAGGTGTCTCAATCTTGTCTAATGGATACAGAGAGAGGGAACAGGTACTCAATATCTGGCCAATAAACAAAAAACAATAATTAAGGCAGGACACTATCAAATCAGAAGAAAAAAAAATTCCCAAAACCAAACATGCTTTTTGTAAGATGTGGAAGACCTTTCATTTGTGCAGCTGTTGAAATTTTTAAGTATCATTGATAACCTGGTTACCTGATAAACTTAATGGAAACAAAAAACTAAAAAAAAAAAGGGTGACCTTGTTTTTATTCTGAGATATATAAAGTTTTAAAGAAACTATTTTGTTTTTTGAAGAAAAAAAAATTATGATTTTTGGAGTAGTTAAACATTTTGACAATGTGTTTCTCCTTGAAGGAAGGAATATTCATTGTGCTTAAACTTTCTGTTCAACTAAATGCTTGCTTTAAATATATCTTGAAATAACTTGGTTATGTTTAAAGAAATAACATAATTATTGTATCCAATAATCTTCAAGGATTCTTAGATGGAATTCTTTAATTAACTCAAAATGTCTTTCTTCTGACTTGCCCAATTCTAATTTGGATGCTTCATGGTGAAGTAATGTGGCAGATTTTGCACTTGTCTTTTTTCCGTAAGTCACAGAATCCCAATGGCATGTAATGAATTGTGAGTCTCTTATATGCTGCATATCTGAAAAGCTTTAAGAACAACAAAAATGCCTGTTCCATATTATGACGATTAGTATCTTTTAATAGAATAAAATCTGTGTATTGTTTTGGATATTCAAACAAGTGGTTTAGCATAAACTCCTAGATTTCTTTTCTCCTCTGCACCATTTTTTATTTATTTATTTATTTATTTTTTTTTTAAGAAACTTCAGATGTCTTTGGAAAAATGAACTGCATAGATTTGTTGTGGCTTCATCACTTAATACTGGGTTTATATAATCAGAAAATTAAGGATTACCACTTAAAATTGTACTTCCTATTAATAAGACCTTCCCGCTATTATAGTGTATGTTTTGGTGTATGGAATAAATAAGTAGGTTGATAAATTGGATACAATTTTACTGTAACTTTCTGTTTAAGATTTATCTCTGGAATATTGTATTTTGTTCGTTGCAATTATATTTTAAGAACTCACAAAAATACCTCGTCTCTCCACATATTTTAATTAAATGTTCATTTTATTTTATTAAAATTTGTATGCATTTGCTTGCAAATGAAATTTGATACTCCTTCCTTTCTTGGTTAAATCACTTAATTCAATCAGATATGTAATTTACAATTATTATTTCATAAAGGTATGGAAATTTCAGAACTTGACAGTGTCCTGCCCTAATCATGTTTTTAAAAAAAAAATATATATATATATATATATATAGGATTTGCTCTATGTTCATTTCTTTCTCCCTTTTTATCTATATTTTCTTTCACCTTAATTAGGATTGTTATCAGATTTTTTATTATATATATATATATATATATATATATATATATATATAACATTTATTTTTTAAAGTATCTATTTGGTTTTCTTTGTCATTTCAATCTCTGGTATTTTATTTTTTATTTCTATTTATTTAAAAAAAAAATGTTCTTAAATGTCGGTTTCTACTTTGTTGCATGACGCACGCAGCATGAAATAATTTTTTTTTTTTTTTCAAGAGTGAGGAGCATGCAATTCACTGGATATTAGAAAAAAAAATCTATTGTTCTCTTTTTATTGGATAGACACTGACATGTTTTACTTTTCAACATTATTTTGATCTGCATAGATATATACGTCTATCAGTGTCATTTACAGAGCTTAAGTAATAACTTTTTAAAGTCAATAGTCATATTTTTCATTATATTTAGATTGTTGTGTATTAATGTTTTACAAGATGTCATTTTATGTCACTAAAATTGGCCATTGCATATATATTTTAACACAACCATTCTACAACTTGAAAATAATTGCTGGTCCTTAAAATTTAGTTTCATTTTCATCCTTTTTTTTTTTTTTTTTTTTTTTTTTTTTTAAATAAAATTTTTATTGAATATTTAGGACCTTGTGGAAAATTACATGTTCTATAAAAAGAAACCAGTTTTCAACATGTCTAGATCTCTGAGCACAAATGAATTAGTTTCACTAAAAAAACAATTACATTATGTTTTCTTTGAAAAAAAAATAATTGCATTATAAAACAAATTTATTACTCATACATACACACACATATATATATATATATATATATATATATATGGACATGACACACGGGTTATTGTTAGGCTATGCGTATTCAATGTTCCCTTTTATATTTACATAGGCTCTATCCTTGATATTGAACACTTTAACCTATAAATAAAGCATACTTTAAAACTATAATTTTATCATTAGGAACAAATAGGAAATGTTTATCAATCTCACAGGTTTCACTTTTGTTAAAGCTTCATTAGGGAATGAATATAACAAAACTTTTATAAAAGTGAGACATGTTAGATTGATTTGATAAACAATTTTTATTTGTTCTTTATCTTATTCTCTCAGATTCTGATCCATATTTGACACTAACCCATATAGTATATTTAGGCAGCAATCTCTTTTTATACAAGTTTCATTAAAAACTACTGACAGGGTACTGCAGTTAAGATTTTTTATTTAATTTTTCATATGTTCTTATTTTCTAATAAGAACACGTAAAAAATTAAATAAAAAAACTGCAGTACCTTGTCTGTCTTTTTTTAATAGTTTGTGCACTCACACACACACACACTACAGGGCAAAAGACTGCGGTCACCATGCATTTTAAAGAACACCTTAAATGAGATATTTTTATATATTTTTTTTTTAAAGTACCAGTTAAAATTTCAGTAACTACAGTATAATTGCTTTTATAATAAAAAAAATTATCATACAACAGCATCATATTTTGTTTTCATCAATAAAACCACCACAAAGACAAATCCAAATTTGAACATTTTGGTGGTAAGAGGAGGCTGAAAAGTACACTGTAGGTACTTACATTTGATCTCTTACTTAAAAGTACAAACATATCTTATTTAAAGGTGTGTGTGTGTGTGTGTGTGTGTGTGCATTTTTTTTTTATAAAGAAATGCAAGTGGGCCCCAAAATTTGGGTTATAGTGTGTGTGTGCACACACACACACACACACACAGAGCATGAAAAGTATTTTGCCTAGGGAAAAGAATTAGATTTCATTGTTGAAATAACTAAATCTATGTTGAATCCTTTGTAATTTTGTTTTGAATTTGTAATTGGGTAACTTTCAAAAGATGGAGATTTCCTTTTAATCACAATAGTTGATTGCTGCATCCTTGGAGTGCAGCTGTTAATGTAGACATTATAATTACTTTTGATTTTTGTCTTTTTATACCATTCTTTTCTGGCAAATGACTGAATATTGTCTTTCTCTTATTCATATACAGATGGAGAATTCTCTTTGCCATTCTTGGTTTCAAAGTGCCTCTAGCAAAATTGCTCTAACTTTTCATTTATACAGCAATTCAAAATTGTGCCAACCAAAGATCGTTCACATTTATCTCCCTTTAAATAGACACACGTATACACACAATTATTCTTTTATTTTATTCACTTCAAATTTCAGTAACTGAACTTTGACTTTTCCTTTGTTCTAAATAATTGCCTGTATATAGGTGTGTCCTTTGAAGTTGTGCAATGAGACCCAGCTTGTGTTTTTGCCATAAATGTTAACTTTAAACTGTATCATTTCAGCATAGAGATATAACAGTCCTCCTGTTTTCTACCTCCTAAGCCTGTTTTTTTTTTTTTACCTTAATTTTTTCTTGACTTTTTTTGTTTATCGAATGTTGTGTGTTCAAACCTGTTCCTACTACTGCAATATTTGATGTGCAAACTTAAATTGATTTGCCTTCCATTCTAGCTTCCCCTCTCTCCATCTCTCTCTCTTTCTAACCACAATTGACTTTCATCACCATTCAACCTTGTACTGTGCAGCTTCTCTCTAGAACACTAAGTATTGTCTTTATTGTCAGTCATATTTACAGTCATAGACTAGCCACACTCATGTTGGACAATGCACTGGTTGTTATAAAATACTATACATTTCTAATGCTCTTTTTTTCCTCTAAACTGTTGTGATGGAGGCACAGGCCTGAGAGTGCATACAATTAAATATGTAGAATAAAATGTCACTTTTTGTTCATGCGTGTTTTATTTTAACATTGTTTATGTGTGTAAGCACTTGAGCGTATGTATGTGGTATATTTTTGTCTACTTTTCTCTATTTTGAAGCCTTTTGTAAAAAAAAAAAAAAAATCTATTTTTAATAATTATCTTTTGATATTTTTTAAAAATATGCATGAAATTTTTTATTTTTTAATTAATGTATATTTTAAAGACGATTTTGGTTTTTATCTAAGTTCTATTTTAGTTAATTTATTTTTTTAAATAGATACAAATAAATCATAATTATCCTTAATTAGAATATTCTTTATTGAGATAAAAATTAGTAAGCTACTATTTTAGTTGTAGATGGGGTTTTTTGTTTTTTTTAAATTATTAGTTTTTAAGGATGAATTTAAGTAGCTTGTAAGGTAAATAATTGCTTTCCCCTGAGTTATTTTATTTATATTTTAACATGTTTTATTTCATGTTAATTTTAAAACCATTGGCTTATTTTTTTCTTCTGATTGAAAAGAATACAAAAGTTGTATGCTTTAAAAGTTTTGAAATGCATGCCATATATTCTACAGCTCTTGAGTCATTGAATGTTATTTGTTTACAATTGTTTTTGCTGAGCAAGTCTAAAATATAAACTTTTTATTTATTCATTCATTGAGATGACTGCATACTTGAATGCAGTCATTTTCTTTCTTTTTTATTTATTTTTTGAACCTGATGGGGTTTTGCAAATATCTGGTGTTTTCTCATTTTGCAAATATACCCTGAGTTGCTGTGCAGTTCATGTAAGAACTTTTCATTATTTAGGTTTATCTAGGAAATAGTGTTCTTATTAAAATGCCTATAATTCATTGGAAGCAAGGGATATTTTCCTTTTGTGGTTTTTTTTTTTGTGCTCTAATAAATGTCTATAGAGATTATTTGTTACTTTTTAATTTGTTATAGATGAACTTTTTTCTCTACAAGTTTATAAATTTAAATATTTTAGTATAAAAATTACAAAGAGCAGTTTTCAATCATTTTATTGAAATTTTTAATTTTGTGAAATTTTTCTCGAATTCTATTTTGCATGTTTAATCCAGTTATTGTCCTGCAAGTTATATTTTGTATTTTACCAAATCATATTTTAGTTTTTTTAGTTTTTTTTTTTTTTTTAATTTGTCCATAATGTGAGACTTTTGTCTTTTGTATTTGTTCCTGCAAAATTTTTAATTCTATATTTCTATACTATATATGATTCATTGTAATTTCCACATTAAAATAAATAGATAGCTTTGTTTCAAAAGTATTTTCAAACTACTACAAACCTTTTAATTTTATCAAATTATTATATTCTGATGAAATTTACTAAAATCTTTTAAATTTTCTATGTATCTGGTAAATATCACAGAAAAAAAATTTTAATAATAAATTTTTTCTAAATGAAAACACAAGAAAACACTAATATATATTCATTCCCTGAAATTGATACAAGTAATTTTCTTGACTCAAGAGCTTTCTCCTCAAAACTATGTTGTTTACCCAAATGCTAAAAGAAACTTTAATTTTGTTGATATATTTAAAATCTAAATTTCTATTGTCTCAACATATGTTGTTTTTAGTTTCTACTCTCACTATACTGGAATTAGTAACAAATCTGTGTGGCCAAATCACTTAAATTTTTGCTGCTAGTTGTCACCATCATTCCAGTTTTGGTGGTGGGAGGATACAACTGAATATTAAAATATATCAAATAAAATCTTAGCATCTCACTCATGTCTTCTATCTCATTTCTCTCAAAGTGGGTACAATTATTTCTTTGTCATAAAAACTTTTTTCTTATAAAATATATTTTATTATTAAATAAAGAAGAAAACTTTTATAAATTTGACATGTTTTGCCTTTTTTTTTTTTTCTGGAGAAATTTCCAAAATAATTTCTGATGAAGCCAAAATGTTGAAACATGTCAAATTTATAAAGGTTTTTTTATTTGTTCCATATTTAATCGTTTTGTTGGATTTTAGCCATATTTTCCAAATATTTTATGTAGTTAAATGGCTCAAGTCAAGTAATGCACACTTTTCAAATAGAAATACTTTTTTGTAGGCCTATGCATAAAGCTAGAATGAAAAACTGTTGTTCCCCAGTTGTTTTGTTTTGTGTTTTTGTATTTTTTCTCAATTATATTTTTGAAAATGTGGCATTGATTTTTAAAAAATTCTTATAGTCCATTTTGATTATTGTTCCAGAATTTCAACATGTTGATGTATTCACTTTATCCACTGTCCACATCATTGCCTTTTCATTAATCCTTTTTGTATTTTGGATTTAGAAGTGTTTGCTCTTTTTTATTCTTTTTTTTTTTTTTTTTTTTTTTTTTTATAATATAAAATTTTTATTTATTTTTATTTTTTATTTTTTTACTGTGCTGCTGCTACTGCTGTTGTTGTTGTTGTTGTTGTTATGAAACTGAATTGTACAGTGATGGATAATTTTCCTGTGTAATCTGCAGGTTAAACCAGAGCTGTGGGCAGTTGAAAACCCAACCTGACACTTTACACAGGTTGGCAAGAACCTTTTATGATCATTGTTTGTATTCCTCTTCCTGACTTGTGTATATTTACAGATACATACATACACACATACATACACACTTGATATTCTGTTATGCTATCTTAGGCAGCACAAGACGGCTAAGAGCAAGTGAATGGTTTGTTGCAGTTAAACTTTTAGTTTGACATCTCGGGTGTCTTACTTATTTGCTAAAATCCCAATAACTACTGTTGGTTTTTTTTTTCTCCAACATATTATGCTACTGTATTAAACTATGAAAAAAGGGAAAAAAAAACTTCATTGAAAATCTTAATTTCATTATTGCCCAAATGGAAGGTAATAAGATTCATTTTTAAGTTTGTTTTTCTATTTATCTTTTATATTTATGGAAAATTCTTGCAACCTGTCATAATTTTCAAAATTTTTTCTTACGGGCTGGTTGAAAGCATACTTTTCTTTTGTAAAATAGATGTTTTTGTATATATTCTTATTCTTTCTTTGAAATGAGAACAAAAATTGGCCAACTTGGGCATTTATGCCTGCCTAAAAATGGAGTATGAAAAGGATGGTTTTTTTCCCCCCTTTACACTGTTATTATTTTAACTGCCTTCATTCCCAAGCAATGTTTGTTTTTAAAAAGCGATGATAAAACTTAAAAATATGAAAGTGAATTTATACATTTTCTTTGTTTTTGAAAATTTGCAACAAAAATATTAAACACTATTAGATTGTTATTTACACTATTTATTCATTATATTGTTTTTTGAAATGGCTGGCAAAACGTCGGCTAATTGTCAATAGATTTAAACTTTATAAAATGGTAAATAATGATTTTTTTATAGATTGTTCACATAATAATTTAGTAAATGTTTATAAATTTATGAATAAAAAATTATTTTCATATTTATTTCTTTAGAAATTAGTAAATAATAAAAGTTTTGTTTTAGTATTAATTTTTAGAATGTTGTAAATATAGTATTCTCACAAATAAATGATATAAATAAGTGTGTACTATTTTTATTGCAAATTCTCAATAACCAAAAAAAAAAATGAAACTATAAATCCACTTTCATCATATGCTTAAGACTTTTTTACAATTCTAATCATTGCTTTTTAAAATGAACACTGCCAAGGAGTGAAGGTAGTTAAAAATATCAGTCAATGGAAAAACTGTCCTGATAATTTTTTTTTTTTTTTTTCCCCCCTCACTTTTTTCAGGAACAAAGGTTCAAGTTTGCCTACTATAAATTATAAAACTAAGCATTGTCAAAGTAGATTCTGTTATAATTTTTTAAAAATGTAATTTCTATGCATTTCAATGATTACAACTTTCTATGTTTTCTCTCTCTCTCTCTCTCTCTCTCTGTCTTTAAAATAATGTGGGCAAGTACTGGAACATTATGAAGCTGAGCTCTTGTTTCTATAGCTGTCCTGTTTTATAAATTATGAAAGGTAACAAAAAAATTGTCATCATTGTGAACATTTACAATCATGGACTCCAGTTAATCCATTGTGGCTGGAAATTGGATTAAAGGATTAAGCAATTTGTCGGTTTCTTGGAGAGAATAAAAAAGCTAAATTTTGATAAAAGTTCATTTGATTTTACATTTCTTAAATGATCTAAAAAGCTTGAACAGGATTTGTTGAACCTTACTGACTTCTTATTTTTTAAAATATTGCGTAGGTATCTATCTATTTATAAATTTCTCTATTGTTATTATTATTATTATTATTCCTGAATGTTATTTATGGTTTTGTGCTGATATTTAAATTATGAATCTCTTTAAAAATCCAATGTTTTGCAGTAAATGGCTTCTGACTTAAATGTTTTACTTTAGGTTTAGACATTGGAAAGGCTTTCTTTCTCCCCCGTCAAATAATCAACATTAAATTCTTCCCTTGCTGTATGCTGCATTGGGCTGCCTAACTTAGCGTTACCAATTGCAGCTGCTACTAAAGTGGTTGTTGTTGTTGATAATTTGGATGTCTCTTTCAATTTTCTTGATTATAATTGTAATGGTTTTTTAATAGTAAATGTCTATAACAAAACTTCACTGCCTTAAGCTATTTTCTCTCTCTCTCCTATCTTTCTTTCTCTCAGTTGTTACCATCAAATGAGGACAGTTTATAGTAAAAAAATAAATAAATAAATAAAAAATACTGTTCTGTTGTTTTAATTTAAATTTCTTTAACATTGCTATGTTGCTTGTGTGGTGACTTGAAAATTTTAAAATTGTTTTTTTTTTTTTTTTCTTTTCTTTTGCATAAAAAAATGAGATTGAAATCTTTAAGTTTAGTAACTGACTTGTAGTATGATTATTATTTCAGTATGTTATGTGAGTTCATGTACAGAAGGGGAGAAAAAGTTGAAGGTTCATGTTTAATGCTCAGAGTTGCATAATTATTTTCAAAGAAAACGTTTTTTTTAACATCTCTTATATTAGATGATATTTTTAGATATACTTGCGCAGTTGAATTTAATTTCCTACCATCACCAAGATTTGGTTTATTTTTCTTTGAACAAAAATTCAAAAGGTAATGGCTCATATTTCCTGGATGATTAGTAATAATATTCAAAGTGTAATTTAATTCAGTTGTTCTTATTACCCAAGGATGATTTTCTTTCTGATGTTCTCATGTTATTTTATTTCGATATTTAAAGTGGACAAAACATTAAAGCAGCTGCTCAGTTATTTTATTGCACATGCCAATTTAGAATCTTCCTTATTTTGTATTTGTTTTTTCGTCTTGTGAGGGTTGGAAATAAAAAGCTCTCGCTGTAATGTGAAGGAATTTATGAAGAGAGGGAGATATTTTCTACGGTTTAGGATTGTTTGTAATTTCAAATTACGTTTTTCTTCAGCAGGATTTTGTTTAAAATCTTTTTATTATAACAATCTACCAGGATATTCTGCACACATTTCATGACTCCTTTTCTTATGCTGCATGTACCGTGTTCAAAAATAAAATGCATATCTAAAGTGTATTTAAAAAAAAAAAAAAAATGTAACCATAAATTACTCTCCACTCACTGGTAGATATTAAATAAAAAATTTAGAATATATTGAAGACTGAATTCTATAAACTTCAACTTTCTTAAACAGGCTAGATTAAATCATTGTAAACATCTTTCTCTTAACTTTTCTAAATATCTTATATGTTTTGTTACAGGAACCCATTATATATAATACCCCATTTAAAAATATATTTATATTTTTGTAACCCTAAAAAGTTAGTGTGAGAAATCACCAAAATGGAGGTTGGAAATAATAGTATATCAACAAGTACAAGACTCGCATGCTGCGTGAAGTAGATACACTGCTAGTGAACTGTTAGTCAGTATAATCACTCTCCTCAACACCAATAGCGTTCACATATTTAATAAGATAGGAAAATCTTATTCATGTATATAGGCAGGTATACAACATATATAATGCTCATTTAAAAAAAGAAATTATAATTTATTTATGAATTATAATTTTTACAACTGATGGATATGGGAAGAAAGCATTTAGCTTGAGGTTTTATTTAGAATTTGATATTTGGCACCAGGTTTTGTTACCTGGTCCTGAAGCTGTTGAGTCACATCAACCAATTTCACCAGGAACTCTTGTGGTATGGAGAACATTGCTAATTGTATTCACCCGCCAAGTTTTTCCAAAGTCTTGGTTTGGTATAGTAACTTGCTCTTTTAACCAACACCAAAGGAAAAGGTCGCAGGACGTTAAGTCACTTTTCAAGTTACTTTTCAATTGCCCTGTGTTGGCTAAGCTCCTTAAAACGATCATCAGTCAAGATTTTGAAAACAGTTTGTGTTTGTGTGTGTGTGTGTGTCTCTCCATTCTTTAACAATTACTGGAACCAATACAAATTAACAGTTGAAAAAATATAAACATTATTGCATACATGCATTTCTTAATATTTATATGTAAGTTTTGTTTTTGTCTTGTGGCTTTTACATTAAACAAGATTGAACACTCATAGTGTGTGTGTGTATATATATATATGTCCTATGTTGATGGCCTGACTCAGTTTCGTACAATCATCAGATGCATTTTTTAGTTTGAAAAATGTTCCTGATAATTGCGTTACACATGAAACAGACATGGCAACGTGTGTGTGTGTATATATATATATATATATATGTGTGTGTGTGTGTGTTCATACAACATTAACCACTGTTATTAACACCTGAATAATAATGCTATATATATGCGCACACTCATATGTATATTTATTAATTCATGTTATATAAAAGCACAAATAGTTTATCATTTTTACTGGGCATGTTCATGCCAACTTTAAAGTTTTTGTGAGGACAACATTAAGATGTTCTCACTCGTCAGGGCTGGTTTGCAAAACAGCCCTGAGTGTTGATAGGCTCTATCTGTGCCTATCAACATTCTCTCAACCCTGATATGGGCCACTTTACAATAAAAAAAAACTGCTTGCCAAAATACATTTTATCAGTAAAACCACTGAAATGAAAACAGTAACCTTGGCATTGAACATTATCACAATTAAACACTTTATACACACACACACACACACACACACATACACAAGTGCCATACATGATACACACCTGGGTGGTCATGTCTCAAAAGAGACATGACAGATTAGGCAGAAGTTTTTTCAGCAGTAGGTTGCCATTATTTTCTATGGTAGACTGGTTGCCAACCTATGCTATAGAACCCAATCTGTCCTGTCATTTGACCCATAGCTGGAGGCAAGTGACCAATTAACCCTTTTCCTAAGGGTATTTGCATGTAAGTGAATGCAATGAATTCAACTGGAATTCGAACTTGGCTCTCCAATTTCTTGTTCCTAGCTAATATCCACTGCACCACAATGCACATCTGCATATATAATGAGACTTGTGCTAAATAAAGTTTTATCATTGATAAGACAGTGAGGAGAGATGTATTACTTTCTACTTTGCAAGATGCTGCCAATTCTATGAATCGTGTCACTGGAGTAACATAAAAAAAATTGGAATATCTTATCACATTATCTAACATTGAAATTTTTTCTTTTTTAAATTTAGTTCTTATAGCAAAAAAAAACAAAAAAAAACATAGGTTTACTTGATGAAATATTTCCTCTTTAAAGAAATTGAAATTTTACAAGATAATGTGAACCAAATAAATAGTTTGAATTTTCTAATTAACTTTGTTTCTAACAAAGTTTTTCCATACTAAGTTTAATAATTCACTTTAAATTAGAAAAAATAAATTAAGAACAATAGCTGATGTTATATTTGTTTTTTATTATATGGAAGTTTAAAATGATTACACACTGTAACCATTTCGAAATAATAGATTTGCATTAAAGAAAACTTCCTTTTTACTTTTACTTGTATTATATGAAAGTTTTGATAATTTAAACGATGTTTTTAGTGCCACCAGCACAAGCCTCAGACAAAAAGCTAACTTGAAAAAATGGATTTCATCAATACTTTCAATTCCCAAATTATTTTTACATACATATGCCAATCTTCTGGATGTATTTAATTAACAGTGCTATAATGATGATGTCTTAACTTTGTAGTATATGATTGTGAATGAAATTTGAATGGATAACATGTTTAAACTGTCAAATATCCTGGTAGACTGTAGCATCATTGTCTTAATTATTCCTTATTAGGATTTGTAGAAGAATTTTATTAATGTTAAAGTTAGTTTGTTTGAAGAGATTAAATCAGGTGGCTATTCATTCTGTTTTTGTGGGATTTTTTAAGGAATATTGTGCTTATGTAATGAGCTTATTGTAAAACTAGTCCCTTCTCTGCTTTTTTATTTGGTTAATTGATTTTTTATTATGATACTAACTTATATCTATTGGATTTAAATTAGCTGCAAATCACTAACAAATTACAAAATTGTTAAAATCCTGATTATAACTCTTTCTTTCTTTTTTTTTTTTTTTTTTTTTTTTTTTTTTTTTTTTGTCCTGAATATCAGCAATAAATTTATCCCATACTCAAAAACTAATCCTAAATAATTTGAGCTTGCAACTACATATAAATTGAATATCCAACTAATGTTGCATGATAAGAACATTATTTACCCTCTTTGAGCTTCTATCATTATTGGCTTTATGGATTCCAATAAACCCCTTGACCACATTTGTTTTTCCTCTGCTCTAAATACCAGCTATTTTAATTTTTTTTTATTTTTTTTTATTTTTTTTACTTTGGCTGAACTTATCTTCTGCTTTTCGAGTTGCAGTTATTAGAATAAAGTTCTACCAATCCCAGACTCACAGAACTCTATCTTTCTGATCATGATTTCATTATTTCTTTCTTTTTCCTTTTTTGTTTTGCCACATGCATGTTTTTACGTTTTATTTAATTTTGTTGTTTCTTCATTAATAAATAATTTACCAAGAAACTATTATTTATATCCTATTCTGGAATAGGATTTCTATTTTGATTATGTAGACTTGTCACATGGTCATATTTCTAAGAGTCACTTATGAATTTTTCAAACTTATTCAGTCACTTGTATTTAACAATACTTATTAAATGTCTTCATTCCAAGATTTTCAGTAATACATTGATTGCCATTCGTCTTCATTCTGTCTCTTCCTATCATTGTTTCTCTCACACTTCACTTTTCACAAAATTCACTTCATTTTTACCTTTGCTATTTTAAATCACTCAAATTATATCAAAAACTAATAAATTATAATTTCAATACAAACTGGTTCTTTGTATTTCTAACAGCATTATCTATCTAAACATGTTAGAAAAAATGGTTATTGTAAGCTTATTGTCAATATTTTCAGTTTCATGCTATTATTTGAATTCTTAATTTGGGAATATAAAAATTAAAAAAAAATAAAGTTGTCTAACTGATGGTATTGAACTAGATAAGAATTTATGAGTGCTAAGTATTTTGGTATCCTTAATTTGTTGATTGCATTTATAAAAGAAATTTTATCCCCATAAAGGTTAAAGAAAAAAAAAGTGGTATTATAAAAGGAAACCCCTTTCACTTTGCAAAGAAATTATTGTATAAAATAAATATTTAACTTTATTAAACTGGTGATTAGAAATTGTAATTTCTCATTCATTTTCAGTCTTTAATTTTTTTTTCTAATTTTTATAAAAATATTATTTCTCCAAGTGTTTTGTAGAACTAGTTATGTCTGGAAATTTTAATTTCTGAACAAAAATCATCATTCTCATTTCAGAAGTTTTTTATATATAGATATATATATATACTGATTGTTTAATTACTTAGTTTCTGGTCATAATAAGATTAGACCAGTGCACATTTGTATTAAGGTGTTCAATACAATTATATTGTAAACTTTTGAATATTTTCCATTTGTAAACGAGTTATAACTCGTTTACAAATGGAAAATATATATGTTTATCTTCAAAAATTACTAAATAAAATTTATTCTATAGTATATAACACACAGTGTTACTTCCACATCCTGGCTTCTACCTATATAGTTTTTAGTAATCAGTGGAATTATTCTATATCTTTAAGCAAACATGCTTCATGCTTACATAAACAGAAAGTTTTGGAAAAAGTAGGCTACTAATGCATTGTTTTTATTTCTTATACGCACAGATAAAAATTCTGATACTAATTGACATTACAGATACTCAATTTTTGATAATCGAGTTCAAATTTAAATCCTAATATCAAATTAGGATTCATTGCTTTGGCTGATTCATTCTCAAGCCTTCTTCAGTTGTAAAATCTATAAAGCAAGTTGGCTGAAAAGTATAGTGGCTGAAAAATTGGCATAGCAACAAAAAGGAGCTTAATATTCAAAACGAGTTTTCTCAAAATGCTGGCTAGAATTGAAATCTCTACAGAGCTTATTCTTTCGCAGGTGTCAAACTTTTAATTATTGCAAATAAAGACAACCTATATTTTACCTACCTCAGAAGTCAATGATGTAGAAAATATTTAGCTCTTGTTTAATCAATAGGCTTGTAAAATTCTTGTTTGTTGCATTGCTTTATTTAATTTTTTTTTTTTTTTAAACATAAAAGGCGTACTTTGAAATTAGCATAGTAAGTTCCATACAGATGATTAATGCACTAAAGTCATGTTTACTATTTTAAAACTAGTAAAGATATATCTAGATTCTTCATACTTTTTTAAACCTTTAGTTTATGCTATGGATTTTTTTTATTTAATTAACCCATTTCAGGATATACAGCATTTCTCTTGACTATTTAAAATTCATTTTGTAAGTTATAAAAGTATTTACCTACTCTCCACAATGATTTTTACTTTTAATAATGTGATTAAGTTTATACAGTGAAATAATCTGAAAAACATTTTTATGAATTAAATTTTTTAGTTTTGTTTTTTTTTTCTTTTGGAATTGATTTCATTTTGCATCCTTTCAGTTTTTTCAATAGTAAGAAAAAAAAAGTAAAACAAACCATTTTCTTTACAATCATTAGAAGATGCAACACATTGAGTAAACCAGTTGAAATAATAAAGATGCAAATAGATTGCTAAACTCTGAAATTTTATTTACACTCTGAAACTTTCCTTGTTATGTAATCTATAATAAAATCGTTCAGTGTAAACTGAAAAAAATGCTTATTTGCTAATGAAATATATTCCCATTATAAAATTGTTTTATTTCCTAAATGAATAACTTTTTATTCTTTTACCACCACTGTCCTTTTTATCATATTTTTCATTTTTCCCTTTTTCCTTTTTCTTGTATTTGTTCATCCTTTAATATTCTTTTCTCTCAAATCATTTTTGTATTTGGATTCATTTAACTTTTCCTCACACAGAGAATGTAAAAAATAATTGCTGCACTCTATTATTTTTTTTTATTTGTTATTTTTTATTTTAATTATTTCTTTCTTTCTTTGTCATTTATCAAATCCTATGCTTGAGGTTCACATTCAATACTTAACATACCCGACCTTTTTTTTTTTTTTACACTGCATTTCATTTTCAAGAATTTTTTTTTTATTAATGCAAAAACATTTTTATTCTGACTTTTCTTTTACCTCCTAACACTACTGCAATATTTAATATGTGATGGCTATACAGATATTTCAAATTCAGACACCTTCAGATTAAGTTAATTGTTGGATGAGTAGGAAAAAAAAGATTTTAAATGAGATTTTTAAAAAAAGTTGATAAAATTGTTTCTGCCTTTTTATTTATAAATTATCTGCTTTAAAAAATCAGTTTGGGATATAACTTCATTCCACTTATATTTTGAAAACCTTCCTCTTGAAGAGAATAATGATTCTCTTGATTAAGCTTTTGTCTTTGATAATTTTATCCAAACACTATTTCTGCCTGTTTCTGCAACTTTTCACTTTTTATTTCTAGCAAAACCATTCTCTTCTTGGCCAAAAAGAACTTAAAATATTTGAGTGTGTATGTGTGCGTGCATGCATGTTTTATCAGAGGTTTGTCTCCAATTCTTAACCAGTGCTGTCCGCCATAATATAATCATATTTGGTTGGTTAGGTTTAAAGGAAAGAAGTTGCTTTATTAAACAAGCTCTTGTATTTCTATTGACTTTAGGGATTTGACTTAATTTATACTCATGTTCTTATATCCACTCTTTTACTTGAATTTTACAAACCTGTTGCATTTCGTTAAAATTGCATTTTTTTTTTTGTTTTTTGTCAAAACTTTTTGTTTATTTTTTTTTTTTCCCCTTCCCATTCATTCTACAGTAGGGTTGGTTCCCGAAGTAGTATTGGTGGCTATGCTAGAAGTGAAGCAGAACTGGAGCAAATTATGGACGGACTCCACGAACAGGAGGTAAGAATAAAGTTATTTCTGTTATTTCCTTTTGTTACATCTATAGGCTATCAATTAACAATTTACATGGTATAGCATTGTTGGCTGGCCTGTCTTTTTGAAGTGGGGGAGAATTAAGGATAGTAACTTTCAGTGGGCACTATACCAGTGCTTCTCAAACTATCTGATGTGGTGGACCGGTAGTTTTTTTTTTTCAATGTGCTAGGGACTGGCAAGCAAAGCAAGCCAATTTAGCTGAGTAAAAGCAGGAGGGACTGTGAACCCCGGGATTTTTTTTTTTTTTTTTGAGATATGTGCTATCTGTAATAAACATGAGGACATGATATCTTGTTAATTCATCATTGATGTAACAAGTCTTCCCAGTGTGCCATTGACTGGTACCATATTTGTGCTATATTAGTTATGGCCACTGGTTCTGAGGGTATATATTTTTAAAAATCCAGAAAAAAATATTTAAAGTTAATATTAATACTTTGTAAGCAATTTGAATTTAATAATGCCATAGTTTTATTATTGTTTCTTTCTTTTCTGGAAAATCTCTGCGTATCGGCAGACGACGGATCACGTGCTGGCAACGGTACACATACCACATTTTGAGTAGCACTGCACTATACCACTTAGTCACAACAGCTAATATGTCCATGCACTCAGTTGTGGAACCCAATACATACACTCTTGGTAGCCATGGTAGCAATTTTCATCTCTCATTCCTGTTAGAAAGAAATACTAAATGAATACTGCATGTTGCGGGCAGGAGCTGTCTTGTTCATTTGGGGGTTTCCACCTTAGTCTCCAGATAAAGTCGTCTTATGTGAATTTGTTGTGTACCTACCAAATTGCTGATTTCATCAATATTGTCATTTCAGGAAGAAGACAAGAAAATGCGCAGCTATGCTGTCGTGCCACCAATGATGTTGGATGCAAGGGCACGAAGTCTTAAGTTTATCAACAACAATGGTTTGATTGAAGATCCTATGGCAGAGTTTAAAGAAAGGCAGCACTTAAATATTTGGACTCAACCAGAAAAAATGATATTCAAAGAAAAATACCTCCAACATCCAAAGAATTTCTGTCTAATTGCTTCATTTCTTGAACGGAAGGTATTTGTTTTATTTCCCCCCACCTTATGCAATGTTTTGATCACATTTTAAAGAAATTGAATATTTTAAGTTTGATTTCACCCACATTATTTCTGCTCAATAATTTTATGACCAACCACTTTCATGATTTTTTTTTAATTTTTTTTTTTTTTTTTTTTCAGAAAGTTGTTTTGACAATCGCACAGATAGTAATTTGTTTTTGTTATAGTAAAATAAATCCTGGTACCACAAAAGTTAATATTTTGTTGACACAATGCTAGATATGGAAAAAAGACATACATTTTTCTCACTCAAGTATTTCTGTTCAGAGATTTTCAGACTTAAAAGGAAATGAAAAAATAGTTCTGTTTAGTGTAAATCAGAATAAATATTTTAAGCAAAAATTTTGTAATAAGAGAAAATGAATTTGTATAATTTAATAATTAAAACTTAGATTAATATTTTTTTTTCTTTTTATTTCAAAGAATCTTAACCTTTAGCACTCTGCATTATTAATAATACTTCCATTTCAATTGCACTATACTTATTAATTTCACTCAGTTGATTTCTGTTGCCATAGCAGGATATGACAACACAAGTATGAAATTCAAACATAATATTCTTCAGAGATCAGTCACCTTCAGTGGTAGAATAAAGTTTTTGTACCGGAAATGATGTCATATGATATAAATAATTTTCTTACAACAAAAGTTGAAATGTAAATTCAACAATCTAACATACTGCCACAAGAATAACTCATTAAAAAATCAAATTCCATGACTGTACTGTTGACCATTGGTTTGTTATTAATAAATTTGAAAAATGATTTCTAAATATGTGAAATTTCAAGTTATATGTTGAGTATTTATGAAAATCTTGTGGTTAGATGTTTTGACTTCTAAAGATGGTTACAATCAGGCAAAAATAAATTTTTGATTCTTTATTGCAAAATATTAACAAAAAATACTGAAGTCTTGAAGAACTTATTTTAAAGATCTTTTTTTAACCTGTTAATTATTGCAGGCGAAGAGAATTTTTATCATTATTTTCCTGGGACTCTGTTGCGAATAGCAAATTTCTGTTAGTTTTAATGTTCAGAAACCATTTTAAATTTTTGTTTTTGTTTTGTTTATTTGAAATGCTAGCACCTGAAATGATATTGTTCTACCTTTCAGACTGTTGCAGATTGTATATTACATTATTATTTAACAAAAAAAAATGAAAATTTCAAACAGTTATTACGAAAACAGGGCGTGAAAAAAAGAAGAGCATTTCCTAAACCACAGGCAAGTATAGAAAAAAAAATCTTTTTTCTGTACCATCATTTAAATATAATATAAAATGAAGAAATCTTGATATGACTATAAACTTCATATTTCTTTGAATACAATCAAGGTAGAATTTGGTGTTAAGGACTATTAAAATCATTCTACTAAATTTAGACAAGAATTGGACTAAATGACTGTCCTCCTCCTCCTTCTCCCACCAAACTACAGACTTCTTAAAAAAAAAAAAAAAAACAGGGATTGATAAAATTATTGAAAATGTTTTGTTAATTATTCAAGGAATTATGAATTATAATTATCTTTTTTAAAATAGATAATTGTTTAAATTAATTTCAGTATAACTTGGGATATTTTTAATTCTGAAAGTAACTATTTAGAGCTTTTTTTTGTTTCTCATAGGTGGGTACTATATAATAAAATTTAATAAAAAACTGGGATGGTGCCCATTGGTTGAGTTGATATAGAATAATCATATATATTTATTTAGTGTATCGAGACAGCAGATAATTTTCTAAACATATACTGTTAAATTTAAGAGACAGTGAATGTCTATTATGTTTAATCATGAGCCGTTCTAAACATCGTATTTTTGCTTTAATTTCAGTTGAAAATAAAGACAAAAATTCTCCAATATTTGGATAATTTTTTATTAAGTTGGTTCTAAGCTTTCGGCTCACATGAGCCATCTTCAGAGAGGTTACAGGGACGTTAACACTAAAACATCCACCATCAGTGTCGATTTTATCTTGTGTTGACATAAAACTCTGCTAAGCAATCTTGTAACCTCTCTGAAGATGGCTCATGTGAGCTGAAAGCTTAGAACCAACTTAATAAAAATTTTTCCAAATGTTGGATAATTTTTGTCTTCATTTTTAACTGAAATTAAAGCCAAAATACGATGTTTAGAACAGCTCATGATTAAACATAATAGACATTAATTGTCTCTTATATTTGACAGTATATGTTTAGAAAAAAAAAAAATATATATATATATATATATATATATATATATATATATATATAACCCTTGTTTATTAGGCATTAAATTACATCACTTCGCATCCTCCATAATTTGCATTTGGTCTGAATGTTTATGAGCGTTCAAATATTTAAGATTTTAAAATTGTGACTCAATTTAGCACCTGAAGATTGCATTGCACATGAAACTCAGACATGCTATGAGTGAGGGTGGAGGGAGATAGCCAATTTCAGAAATATGATTTTGTTTTTGAAAAATTAACTGTAGAAATGTTGAAATTAGTCAAAATATGTGAACCTTAAGCATCTATGCACCTCGGCCATTGATCAACAAGATTATTTATTCCTCGTTGAAAAAGTTATTGGTTGTGATGCAACGAAATCTTTGAAAGCTGATTCCATCTCTGGTTTGGACCTAAGTTTCATCATTTAAAAATGTGCTTAAAAAATGTTAATCAGTGGGTGAAAGCTCAGGGGGATGTGGTAAACTCTCCTATCTGAAGTCTGTGAGTTATTGCAACATGTGGCCATGCATTATTGAGGAGCAGAATTGGACCATGTCGATTCACCAATGCAAGTTTCGTTTTTTATAGGCATGCATGCATGCATTTCAGCAAGTTGATTACAGTAATGCTCTGATTGGCTTGCAGAAGGCTGTAGTCGATAACACCAATTGCAGACCACCAGACAGTCATCATAATCTTTTGATGATTTAACTTTGTCTTTGGAAAATGTTTGGTGGACTCATCATGATCAAGCCATTGACCTGATCATTTATGGTTATAAAGGATCCACTTTTCATCACAAGTGGCAATTCGGTCAAGAAAGGAATCATTAGTATTACGCTTAAAGAGCATTGAACATACTTCAAAATGCCTTAGTGTTTGATTTTCATTGAGATCATGAGGAACCCATTTATCGAGCTTTTTTACCTTACCGATACTCTGTGGCATGAGATTGTTGCAGTGCTGACACCAAGCGTCTGAGACATTTTTCTGACACTTTGATGTGGGTTTTTCTTAACAACTCCATGCAATTGCTCATTGTCAAGACTGCATGAACATCCTCTACCTTCATCTTCAAAGCTCTCATTACCAGTATGGAATTTCAGGAACCACCTTCGTACTGTCCATTCACTTGTGGTACCAACTCACCATGCTCTATTGATATTGGCAGAAGTTTGGGAGACTGTACCCAAGTTTGTTAACTTCTCTTGTATGAATTCAAAGACCATGTTTTGTTATGTTCATAATTAAGGGCTTCTATGCTTCAGTTAAAAATTATTAAAAGGCACACATTAATGATGTAAACCAAAATTCACATAATGTATATGATGAATAGTATGTTTAAATGGCTTTTCAAAATACAACACTTCAAGCGGCCATTTTTTTTTTTTTTTTTGTAACAACCTAACAATATATAATTCATAGCTCTGTTATATTGCATCAAGCACTATTTTATTAACCCCAGCACTCAATGTGAGTTATATCTTCTCCTTGAAGGATAAATTGTTCATTTGAAGCAATAGGTGGTTCAGATTTTGCCCTTTACATTTGCATGTTAATGTAAAAGAAAAGAAAATATGTTTTTTTTTTTTTTTTTTTTTTTTTTTTTTTTTTTTTTTTTTTTTTTTTTATGCACTTTCTTTTTAGCTAGCAATTTTCTTTAAATTATGTGGTGTCTCATAATTGATGGATCTTAAAACACTAAATGCTCAACATAGGGAGTACATTATATTATTAAACTACTTGTCACATAATATTTGTTACATTTGCATACACATTTCATAACTTGGTATGTACCAACATTATATCGTAGATGTAGTTTTTATAATATTTAATTCAATGTTTATCTTAAGTTAAATTTTAGATATTCGTTTTGTTTTCAATCACAATTAGTTTTTTAATTGATAAAACTTTTGGTTAAAAAATATAACTTCAAATTTTTTTTTTTTCTCCTTGAAAAGAAAAGTGTCATAATGTGTACCAGTTTTATTTCAGCCTTCTGTGAGTAGACCTATCGATGTTAAAGAAGAAATAACTCCTAAAGAAGAACGTGAGGAAAGTACAAGCAGTTGTATAACCACCAATACAACAACAACCACTTCCACCTCAACTACTAATTGCTCTACAACAACCACTTCAAGTAGTAGTAGTAGCACTAATAGGTGAGTGACAGTTATTGCAAGGAATCATACGTTTATTAATAGCTTATGGTTTTACTCCTGAGGGTGGGGGATCTTTCTACCGTGTTAGGCTGCAATTATCACAATTTCATTTAATTCAAAAAAAGAAATTAGGAATCTTAAATTCGTTCAAAGTAGATTGAATGATAAGTAGTCACCATCTCAATTTAACAAGTTTTAGACTAACTAATGAAACTTATTGAAATCGAGTAAATTTTTTCTTCAAAGGTTTATATTTTACAAGTTTATTTTTCCACATTGATACCATTTAGAGTAACAAATCTTTCCAAATAATTTATCCATTTTTTTCATTCTCTATGCAATAATTTCTGGTTAGTTTTTGATTCAATTACAATCAGCAATTTTGTCATGGAATGAAAAAGATTAACGTTTCAGGGCATCTTTTAATTCTGGAAATAACCAAGACATCTGATGCCAAATTGGTGTTACATGGAAAGTTGATTATAATGTGACATTGTATTGTTGTGATGCAACAAGAAAAAGAAAAGCTTTCTTTTCAAATGTGTCGTTTGACCGTTCTCAAGGTTTCATTGCTTTTCTGTGTCTGAATCTCGATTGTCATGCAGCCTTGTAAGACCAGAAATACTATCATTGTGCTTCTTATTCTTCCCAATCATGCAACATCCTTCAGTAACCTACCTTAAGTGGCACTTGGGCATTGTACTGAGTGAACATTTGTATATAAAAAAAAAATCCATAGACTATTGAATACATATTTCTGTTTTGCTTATGAGAAATGCCACACTATAAGTAACCTTACTCCGTGCATATGTGAATTTCATATCCTTACTGAAATGAGTACCTTTTAAATAGTACAATGTCCTTCAATAATCAACTATTGATGAGCAAGTATCTAATCATTTTCATTAACTAATTGTAAATTTTAATGATTATTCACTTATTTTGTCCATTTCATTTCAGTGTGAAAAAAGAACCTGATGAAAAAGAATCAGAAGAATCTCAGGAAGATCAAGAGACAAATGTAATTTCTATAGGAACAGACTCAGAAAGTAAGTGCTTCATGAAATAAAAAGAAAACTTAACAGTCATGAATGGCCATGACTTAATAGAATTCTGATACTTCAATCAGTGTAAAATACTGTTATGGAAAGCGGCAAAATAAAAGAAATAAATAAATTTTAAAAAATCTGTTTGATGCTAACAGTATTACATTTCTCACTTGTGGAACTCTATTCTAGCTTCTTACTTCCTAGTCAACTTTGATCTTCAAAAGTTTAAATGCAATGTCAATCATTTTTTTTCCCTCTCCTTTCTCTTTAATAGTAGTTTTTCCTCATATTCTCTAACACTTGGTAATCCCTTGCTTTTTAGTGGCTTTATTGACTTGTTTGGGGTGAAATGATAAAAAAAAATACACTGAAATTAAAATTGACCTCTTGATAATTATTTTTTAAATTTTTAATTTTAACCTTTCACCCCAAGCAAGGCTAACACTGGTGCTTGAGGAGGGGGTTACATAAAAGAAGAGCAAAGAGAAGAACCCGTTATAGGGGCTGTCAGAGAATGGTTAAGAGAAGGATAGGAATACTGGTGTGAAGAGAGTTGCTTGAGAGTAGAGTGAAAAGGGAGAACAAGGTACAGGTGTGTTGGGGAAAGGATACGAGAAGGACGAGAGTCAAGAGGATAAAAGATGGCAATTGATGTTGCATTTAAACTCTTGGAGATTGTAGCTCTGAGGGAGGCAAGTATACAAAAGGGAGTTCTATAGGTAGGAAGTGCAAGAAAAGTAGCTACTAGAGTAGAAGTGATGGCTGCATTCGCTTGTTTTTGACTGTAAACAGGTGGGACCTTGTTGCCAGTCTGGCTGTTTGAGTAAATTCATGTAGAGGGAGCACCAAGGAGCTAAGCTTGTTAAAGCAGAAACTGTGAAAATATTTGTAGAAGAGACAGAGGGAAGTCACAGTGAGAAAGTGACTAGAGTCAAGCTGTCAGGTTGGGGTTAATCACACTGCAGATTCTTCTTTGGATCTTGTTGAAAACCCCGAGCTGAATAGCAGGGGCGCTTGATCAGATATGACAACAGTATTCAGTGCATGAGCGGATGGTTGATGGTGTAAGATGGATTTAGGCGAGAAAACCTTCCTGGCTCGACACAGTGACCCCAAATTTCCTAGCACTAGATTTAGCTATTGATTTAATGTAGCCGTTCAACTTGAGGTCAGATGAGAGGGTGAGGATATTGAGATGCAGATTTCTGCCAGATTTCCAATGTACATTTTCTTTCTTGCATTGCAGCAAAACATTTGAACCTACAAAAATTTCAAAAATTATTCTAGGCATTGTTACTGTTAGCTGCATTAAAAATGAAGTTATTTTATCCTTTTTTTTTCTTTTTTTTCTTTGTTCAATCATTCAATCACCTTTTTTTCTTCTCTCTTCTCACTCTTCTCCTCCTCTCTGTTATTAAGAAATCTCTGTCTTTTGCACTACAAATTAAGTCACTTGATCATACCTAAAATTATGTCTTATTTCACATTTGTGCAAAAGCCCTTGCTTGTTCTCTTTTAATTTAGCCTGATTACTGTTCAAATATTTTATGAATTTGATTTTGTTTTTCAGCAGGAGCAGCCCATCAGTGTGCACTGTGCATGACTCAATTGGAAAATTTCAGCCAAAGTCGTCCAATTTCTATATCCGATTGTTCCATGTATGGTATAACAGCATCTGAAGTAAAACCAGACATGCGTGTTTGTAACTCGTGTCGGGCTCGATCAGTTAAACAGTCACGTTGTGTTCAGTAAGTTTTCCTATTACTCGGTTGATGCCAAATATTGTTACTTATAATTGAAAACAAAACTTTTCTTGTTTGTTAATGTGTTGCCTTTACAAAAGGAAAAAATGCAGTCATTTTAGAATGTAAGAAGCAGATGACTAAAGCTATAAGTTGACTCGTCCTCATTCCTTTCATATTTCATTGGTAAGGAGGAAGTTTCATTCTGACAGCTTTTTCCTCAGAAAAGACTCTCAAAAGGATGCTTCCTCAGTTGCTACAATCTTAAACTCTTCAAGTCTCTAATCAACTACTATCTATCCTACCTATCCTCATCATATGTGTCACTTGCTCCTTCCTCGTATACCCTTAGAACAACCTCATTTATTAACCCTCTGTTCTGGTGCAGTTGATATCAACTCTGAACGACAAATCGGTGTGCTGAGTTAGAATTCCAGTTGAATTGCTTGTGTTCACTTATGCACAAAAATCCTTTGGGAAAGGTATTAATCTCTCTTCCCTTCGGTTATGGGTTAAATAATAGGACAGATTGGGTTCTATAGCCTTGGTTGGCAACCAGTCTATCGCAGAAAGCAATGGCAACCAACTTCTGGATAATCTTCTGCCGAGTCAGTCATGTCTTTTTCAAGACATGATTGCCTAAAGCATGTATCACGTATGGCACTTAGCTGACTGACTGACCTTGATTGCCTCTTGGACCCCGTATCAGATAAACAATAGTATTAAAAAAAAAAAAAACAAGATTTGAAGTTAATATTTAATAGAATGTTTCCAATTACATTTTGGGTAAAAATTAGAACCCAAACTAATCATTATAAAAGTTTTCACCATTTCTTCGAGGTGGCATGTCCATTCAGGACATTGGCGATCATGATTCTCCACAATTTCCTGTCTTTTTTAGCGCTTAGTAAATTTCTGTCTTTTTGCTATCTCTCCTAAATGCTCTTCTGCTATCCATTTACACAAGCTTGTTAGGTAGATTATGCACTCTTTTTCTCTCTCTCTCTTGGCTTTAATGTCTTGTGAGTGTCAAATTTTCCAAGCTCTCTTTCCTCATTATGTGCCCTAAAAATTTCAACTATTCCTTTCTGATAAGTGTCCTTTTTGTTTCCATTTTCTCTAAAACTTTCTCATTGCTCACATGTTCAGTCCCTGGCATTTTCAGCATTTTTTAGTAGAACCACATTTCTGTTACCTGTGTCCAGCATTCATTACCATTTATGAGGACTGACATTATATAAGTTCTGTACTGTTTATTTGATAAAACAGTTTCAGTTTACTTACTATTGTTTGTGAAATCAATCAACTGCAGTAGGTTGTTTACAAGCTTTAAGAACAATTCTGAAGCAAAGATACTTAGTTTCATTTGTATTTACCAAAAAAAAAACCTGTTGATCAGTATTTAAATACTTACTTTTCTCTTCTTGCTCAAGACAAAATCGTTTTTAGACAAGATAAGTACTGATCAATCGAAAACTAGTTTATAATAAGAATCAAGAAACTAAGAAAATCATGACTAGATCCAGGAGAGTATTCAGTACCCCAGAATAATTTGCTAAAATGCAAACTGTTACTATGAAATGCAACTGTTTCACTTGAATGACATTCTTTGGGCAAAAGACTTTTTTCTTGGTAATGAAATTGGCCATTGATTTTTGTTGCAGGATATTGCTCAGACTGTCAGTTGGTTTTATTCCAAGTGTTACTTTTATTGGGTCAGCAGTTTTAATGATAATAGCAAGAAAAAAAAGGCTTTGGGGAAACCAGAATCGGTCTTTTCTGATAGCTGAAAAATAGCTGAAAGATTAAAAGCAGTAAAAAATCCATCCTAAATGCACTGATGACAAATGTCTTTTGATATAAATTTAAGAATTTAAAAAGAAAAAACTTTGTTAAAAGAAATCTGAGAATCTAATCTATTTTGTTATTATTATTCTTGTCTTGCTGTCAATTTGTGTTTTGTATTACCAGCAATTTCTTTTCTCTACAGATGTCCTGTGCCTACTTGTAAAACGCCAAAGCGAAAGGTGAAACGTCTCAGACCTTTACCTGCAAAGTGGGCAGAATTATCAGCTGAAGTTAAAGAACCCATCATGAGAGAAATGCGTGAGTAATATCTAATTTCTAAAAGTTAATGTCACTCTTCAAACTGCATTTGGCATATCAGCAGTAGCTCATTAGATTTTCTATAGTGGAATTGTATTCACTTAACATTTGTTATTTTGGGGTGAGGGACATGTATCCAGAATGTGTCCCACTCTACTGCCACGTATCATTCTGTTTGAAGAACTTGCAAGTGGCTACGCGGATGCCCAAAACAAACAATGCTTCAAGGATCAGTTGAAAATATCCCTGACACAGGCCAACATTGACCCTAAGACCTGGAAACTGTTGCTGCAAATTGGCCTTCCTGGCATAGGACCATTCAAGTCCAACCGTCCATGCTGTCAGGAGGTTCTGACTAGCCCAACTACGTCCATCACCCACACTCCTGTAATTCCTGTTCACAACTCTTCAGGAGTAGGCTGGGCCTTTATAGTCATCTTCATCACTGCTACCGTAAGGGATAAAAGGAATATTGAATGTGTATGGGTGCTGATGGAAGTGGGTGGGAGGCTACATATATAAGAAATCTCCAATCTTCTTTTTTTAACTCACAATTTCATCCAAAAGACAAAAACACTAAATAAATTATGAATTTTATCAATTTACTCAATATAAAATGACTTTATTCATGTATTGGTAGGTGTGGCATTTTATCATGCATTCTTTAAAGAACAGTGAAAATTGATTTGAACACTTCAAAAATCTTATGTTGGATGTTATTTTGGATGAATATCTTTTTCCATAATGAAAGATAAGCAAATATAAAAAAATCTAGACAAATTCTTAAATTCTTGTCAAGCATCTTATTACTGCTTAATAGCAAAAAGCAATATGTTCCTTTCTGGTGTAAGCATACTTTAAGAAATGGCAAAAAGACAGTTTTCTTGGATTCAATTTTGTCAGTCTAAAAGAAATGCTAATTTATTAACTTTTATATTGCCGCATCAGAACATCATGTTTAATTTGAAAACTATTGGAATTCATATTATTTCTCTTTGTATTTCAGAAATTTCTGAAGATATTACTCGATGCTGTGCAGTCTGTTTCAATAGAATAGCTCGTCAGTTAGGCACAAATCCTCAAACCAACGAGCCATTAATCCCTTTAGTTCCAGAGAATAATGATGGTAAGTTAAAACTATGGGTATCTTTTAGTGGTTTTTAGGTTTTTAACTGGTATAACTTCATTTCACATGTGTTATGAGTTTATTTTCTGTCTTTACTATTTACATTGTTCGGACTATTGTCCTCATCTTTATATGACGTTTCAGCTGTTGTATGCTTTGGCCTTCTCCATTTGCTAGGAATTTTAAACTGAACCCTTCATTGCAATCACTGGGGTATATCATTCTCATTTCATGTGCAAAGCCACTTCTGGTAGCCATGTAGTTATCTCCCTTTAATTTAACTCTCTAAGTTATCTGTAGCCTGGTATTGAACTCACAACTCTTTGGGTCAAGTCACTTGAACTAACCGACATCTATATCCACTGAGCCATGTGTACTTGAAGACATCAGTACCTGAATTTTTGGTACTCATAAACCTAATGTCTCAGTAACGAGTCTTTTTTGTTTTTCTTTTTCATGCCATGCTATGTCCTCAGTTAGAATTGTTACATTGACCCAGATAGAAATAGATATGGTTTTTTATTTGTTCTCTCTCTCTCTAATACTTTCTTCCTTCCTTTTTCCCTATTTTTCTGTAATTCCTTGTATCTTGTAGCTTTATTGCCTTTGTTATGAGGATTCATTTATATATAAAAATAATATTAATAATGTATAAAAAAGTTATAGTAATGGATTCTATTGAGTCCTAAGTGTTATTCCAAGAATGTTCTAATTCATGAAGTAGTCGTAAAAATAAGGAAATTAGGAAGAGAATGTTTGGAAGATGCCAAAATGTTCCAGTAGAGACGAGAGAATTTGAAAAGTTCTAGAAATATGCAAATTAGGTGTTAGCCCCTATAAAAATAGGTTTTGGGCATAGAGCAGTCAGTTGATAGCAGGATGGGTTGATCTCATCAGCTCTGGTTTTGATTCAAGGATGTATATCCAGCCAAAAAATCTCTCAAATTCAACGACAAAAACTAAAACTTGAAACAGTTGATAAAAAGACATGCTGACCTCATCAGCTCCAGTTTCGATTCAAGGATTTATATCTAGCCGAAAGAATCTCATAGAAAGTCAACGGCAAACTAAAACTTGAAAGAGTTGTTAAAAGGATTTGCTGTCATATCAACTCTGGTTAAGATTCAAGGATTTATATCCAGCCAAAAGAATCTCACAGAAAAGTCCAAACAACTAAAACCTGAAAGAGAACCTCATGGAACTATATGGGTAAATACATATTCTTGACTCTTTCATCGACCAAACTAATAATTATTCCTTATATACACATTAAAGGATTTCCAAAAGGTATAGCACTTTAACTTCTTTGCCAACTTAACTGGGTAAAGATCCTTGACACCTTACCTTCTCTTTCTCTCCTAGTAACACTCGCCAGTAATAAACTCTGTTTCTTGTTTTGAATGCAACAAAAGTTGTATATTTGTAAACATTTTATTTGGTGTGTTTTGTAAATTGTAAATTAAATATTTGTCTGTGATTTATCTTTGAGTTTTGGTCTTTTTACAATTAACACATAACTAAATTGGGTGCTCATCTGGGATCTATCGTAACACCTTGCTTGGGGTGAAATGATTAAATAAGAAGAAAAAAAGACTTGCTGCTAGAAACATAATAAAATTAGATTTATTTCCTGTC
This sequence comes from Ascarosepion bandense, assembly GCA_037127315.1. NCBI lineage: Eukaryota > Metazoa > Mollusca > Cephalopoda > Sepiida > Sepiidae > Ascarosepion > Ascarosepion bandense. The sequence continues at coordinate 1,825,117 of JBBBDQ010000721.1, read as the reverse complement.
ACAAAATTGATTTTCCAATCTTTCAAACAAACACACTTAGAAAATGTTTCACTTTATATAGTAGATACCTAATACTATATGCGATTATTAATTAGATGACTTTTTATGTAATTGTATTTTTATTATGTTTTCATTTGATTTCTACAACTAGGAATGTATTGCTTAATTTTATTATCCTTATTTTGTAGAAGTGGTTGAAACATCTAGATGGACAGAAGAAGAAATGGAGGTTGCTAAACAAGGTAGGCTGTGTTCTTATCATTGTCACTTTTTATGCTTCAAAGAATAGCTTCACTGGAGAAATATTTAACTGTTTGCATGTTAGCCTTGCTATATTTGTCTTGTGATTATTGTAGCATGATCCTTAAATTCTATGTAAAATACATCATTTTTTTCATGATATAGTGTTTTCAAAGTTTTTAGGATTTAGATTCATTAAGAAGTAACATTAAGATTTTACTTGATTTTTAACTTAGAAAATATCAAAAATTGCATGCATTTTCTGTTCTTATTTGTTTTTCTGTTTTTTTTTTTTTTTTTTTTTTTTTTTTTTTTTTTTTTTTTTTTTTTTTTGTTTGTTTTTTTTTTTTTTTTTTTTTTTCATCCAATTAGAAAATTTAGGGTGAAACATCTTTTTTGTGTTGTTTATATCTTTTCATCTCAGTGTGATTTTGTTAAATTCTTTGTTTTAGTGCTTGTTGTAAATCTCTACCTTCAATTTCAATGTTGTTTTTTTTTTAATCATTTACTTTTTCATATATAATAGTGTACATGAGTGAGTATCTGCTCTTTTTTTTCTCTCTTTTTTTTTTTTTTTTTTTTTTTGAATGTTTGCATTGATGTACGTGTTTAAAATTCTCTTCCTTACCCTTCTCCAGTTGGAAACTCAGTCTGTAAGGTAAACGGTTTGTTGAGGTTTATTAAAATGTTTGCGTGATAATTTTGGAACATGGTCAGTCATTTAAGATGGCTATTTTAATAATGTTTGGAGCAGGACTTATTGCACCAACAAAATTGTCCTGCTGTTAACTTTGATCTTTTAAAAAAAAAAAAAAAACTATTTTTTTTTTTAAATCCTCAAGTATTTAAGTTTGTGAAATACAAATGTTTCACTCAATCATTTATTCATGGGTCCAACAAGAAAGCATGCCTATTGATCACACCACCAACCTGGTTATGGAATAATCAATTATGACCATTGAAGATGTTTTATAAATGTCAGTTGTCTGACTATGGGTTGCAAATAGCTAAATCTATTTTGATGTCAGAGGTTAGTTTTGCATTTTTGCTTTTCATAAACATAAGAGAGATATGTGACTTCTTTCTTGTGTGTTTTGTTCATTTGTTTGTTTTTCAGCCAAATACTGATCCACTTGTCTGGATAAGTGAAGAAATCACTTCACTCTAATAGACAGCTTTTCAATTTGTAAAAGGCCTTTTTAAAATGGCACAAAAGATTGCTTAAATCAATAATCCAGAAATAACACACAAGGTTATTTGCCCAAAGAAAAACCTTTGTACAAAGTTACTTCGTTTCTGTATCCAGTACATAGCAAACTTGTCTCCATTTCCTTCAGTTTTATATTTGCTTGTTACATGGGTCCCTTAAACAGGAAACCAACAAAACCCCTCCTCCACTCTCACCTTCTGTAGAATAAGACACAACAGTCAAAGAATATGATGAGAAAATCTTGACAAATTTGCTTTGTACCATAGTTCTTCACAAGTGACCCCAATTCTTTTTGAAGGTTTACGGGAACATGGCAGAGACTGGGCAGCTATTGCAGGCTTAGTTGGAACTAAGACAGAAGCCCAGTGCAAAAATTTTTATTTCAACTATAAGCGGAAGCTCAAGTTGGAACTAATCTTACAAGAGCATCATAAAGAAAAGGTATGTGTGTTCAATCAGTTTTGTTTTGATTATAAAGCATTTCTTAACATTTACAAGTTAGTTCTTAACTCTTAGGCTTGCAAATATCTTACAAGTCTTAATGAGTTTTCAACTTTTGTTGACACTTTTTAATGTTTATTTATATATAAAGTTGTACATGATTGTTCTATCTTATAAGATTCTATCCTAAATACAGTCTTAGCAAGAGAAAAATTCTTTTAAAATTACTTCATATTGCTCTCTTTATCATTCATTTTCCTTTTCAAAATCTTTTTTCTTTTTTTTTTTATTCAAGTTTTTCAAATGTATGGTTATGAAATCAAATGAACAAATAGCAAATAAATTAACTATTCTAGGTTGCTCATAGTCCATCTTGGTGGTCGGGGATTATAGGTCATTCTCTGTTTCTCAGAACATGTAAGCATCAACCACATTGGACAACTGGAACGAATTAGATGGCTCAGGTGAAGTTTTATCGTCATATTGCATATAAAGCACAGATGTACAGTTTTTGGTTTCATTTTGAATCCTCCACTTTGTGGTTGTTGACTTAATTGATGTTTCTTGTTCAGTTTTATCTTTAACTTTTTCTTCTTTTCTTAATGAAAGTTATGAAGTAATAACACATTGCTTAAAACTTGCAAAATGTTCCAAGGATTGGAGACAGTTGACAAGACATTCTTTAACTGAAACTTTTTTTTTTTTTTTCATATTTTTCTTTATTTTTTCCCACTCTTAGCAATCTGGTACTCCACGGACAAGAACAGTATCGGTGGCATCCACAGTAACAGTTCAGTCTGAAGAAGATGATGTTTCATCAAGTGGAGAGGAGAATCCAGATGATGACTCTGATACGGCGAGTGCCCCAAGCCCTCTCCCAATCAGGCAACAACAAGATGCTGATCCAAGTTAGCACACTGTCTATACTCATATGTATACAACCTAGATCAATTTATTTTTTTAAAAATTGTCTTAATCAAATTTTTTTTTTTTTTTGGCATTCAAATGTATTCTACCTCTGACATTTTATTTTTTTAATAAAGCTAAAAACTTTTGTAATATTTTTTTTTTACCTACATAAAAATGACTGCCTTTTGAGTTTTCAATTAACTTTATGATCACTCAAAACAGTCCGGAAATTATTTTTGTGAATTTTTAGAATTTGCTTATTTGCTTTTAATAGCCTTTTTTTCCTTCCCCACTCGACTTTTTATTTTAGATTACAGATATCTGACTGCCAAAGAATTTGTGGCCCTCAGTGTCTTTCCACCACTCATTTCTGTTTTTAGATTGCTGAAAATAACAGAAATACCTATACCTTTTTCAAATATTTAAATAAAAAAAATTATATACAGTACTTTTAAAATAAGAAAACTTCTTTCAACTGGTCTAATTGAGTGATTACAAATGGTTACAAAATGGGTGATCAATAGGCAAATTTTTATATCCTAAAAATGGGAAAAAAACAAAAACAATGGTAACCAAATCAAGTGCTGAATGTATACATGACATGATTTGAATCTGTGCTGGTTTTTATTTAAAACTTTACAGCATTTAAAAGTTTAAAAAAAATTTTAACTTCATGTATTGTATTCATGTATATTTTCTTCATTAAAAAAAAGCACATTTGATTATCAGATGGGCTTTTTAATTTATGTTGCTAAAGTTTTGCATTTCCATCTGTCTCTGTATTTTAGTGAATCAAAAAGAGCAAGGTGCAGAATCTGAAAGCCAAGACAGGGGATGTATTGATAATGCTGAACACCAGTCAACACTTGGTCCTGATAACAACCTGACCAGCAACAAACCTCTGAGTGACTCCCAAAGTAGCCTCCGTAGCATTGCCGATAATGATAGCAGTGCTACAATGAGCGCTGATGAAAGCTCTCACCAGGATCCTGGTACCCTACCTATCTCCACGCCCACGACGTCCATCTCACGAACAGATACCCCAACAATTGTCAGTGAGAGGCCACCAGCTCCAGTGACCTATAATGTACCTTCAATGCAACCAGAGCAAACCCTTTTGAAGGAGCCACGTCCTGCATCTGAAGGTGTGGATCTTTCTCACAGTCACAGCTTTTCTCCTTTTCTCTTGACACCTCAACAGTCACCCCATCGACCAGCAAGTGCTGTGTCTGAGCCTGGGCGGCCAGTTAGCTCTCCACGACCCCAATCAGCTGGCCCAGCATCCATGGAGAAAAGCTACATAGGCCTACATCATGATCATGAACAGCAGACTGTCCTCAGAGATAGCAGTGGTCCCGGCGGGAGCAGCAGCAGTAGTAGCCTCTCTGGCAACTGTACGCAACAAGACCCCAAGAAACAGAAGCCTGCTTGTGTCAGAGATCTCATTCACTCAGCCATTGAGAGAAACTTGAGCCGAGGAGAAAGCAACCCCGAATCCACTATAAGCAGTAAGTCAAACGTTTTTCCCTTGAAATTATTGTTCTTGAAAAGTGAATTCATTGTAACTGGAAAATATTAAAATGGTTCATTTTAATTGATTCATAGTCAAAGGTCATATTTTTTAGGTTTTTTTTTTTTGTATTAGTAAAAAAACTACAGAGGAAATTACCAAAATCAAAAATTGATATTTAACATTTGTCCAACCCAACAGAGAAATGACATTTTAGAATTGAAAGAACATTATTATTAATTTCAGAGCTCTTGTTGCACTTAGTTTTTTTTATACACCTTTTAAGTATCAAACTTATGTGGAAAAATTAAAAATATTAAATTAGTATGACAGCTTACCTGTAGATTTTTTATATATATATATATATATATATACACACACACACACACACACACACACACACACACTATTAGATTTTATAATGCATATCAATATTTTCACAATAAAATTTGGATTAACCAATCAATGTTGGTAAAATTTTCAGGATATTGTATTGGTGAACTATACCATATGAATTTATGTATTGGCGGACCTGAAGCAGACTACCACCACGTTTAATTTTGTTGTTTCTGTTTTGTTTTGTTTTTTTCAATGCAGTCTTATCGATTACCCACTAAGCTTTGCGATTGACAAAAAAAAAAAAATTCAATATTTAAATATTTTTGGTGGTGGTGGGGGGTCAGTTTCTCATACATTATAGTAAATCAAGCCTTCATTTTGTAACCAGTCGCTGGTACGGCATTATCACCACCTGTAAATTTGTTCATTATCAAATGTTTTGGACTTCAGTGCAATATTATCTTTTACACCTTAAACTTTACAAAAGACAAAAAAAAAAATTGCAAAAATTTCAATATTTAAACAATCTTGGTGGGGAGGGACCAGTTTCTTAGACAACTTTATAGTGGATTGAAAATGGAGGGTCGATTTACATTAACATTGTATGAAAAACTCCCCCCTCCACACACACACACACACACACACACACACACACACACGAATTTGTTTAAATATTGTAATTTTTCAAATTTTTTGAAAATCAGAAAGTTTAAGTAACAATCGATAGAGCTGGCCTGAAAAAATTAAAAAAAAAAAAATGTAAACAAAAAAAATTAACATGAAGAAAGTGGCCCCCAACGCGAGTGGATTGAAAATGGTGGATCAATAACGTTATATGAGAAACTGATTCTTTCCCCACCCCCCTCCACACGGTTTAAATTTTTCAAAATTTTTTTTGATAATCGGAAAGTTTAAGTAACAATCGATAAGAATGCACTGAAAAAGTAAAGAAATGAAAAACAATGAAATTAAACGTGGTGGCAGTCTGCTTCAGGTCCAACTATGTATCTTTTATTAAAAATAATTAATAAAGATTTCTTTAGTGGTGGTCTTGGTTTTTCCTTTTATAAGACAAATCTAATTTGTTTTTTTATTTATAAATAAATCCAAAAGATATAGAAAGATTTATTTAGCACAATATCTAACATACCTGAATCAAATGTTATTTTGCATTTTCATTTTAATACCTGCTCTTTGACATTTTGTGACCCCATCAGTCTTTTACACATTGATTTTTATTAACATTTTCAGCTTTTTCAATTTTTACATTAAGTCCAACAGTTTTCATTGCTTCCCAGAGATCTTTATTGTTTGGATATTATTTTGCACACCCTTCTAAATCCCTCAATAACAGATCATAAGTTTTCTATTGGATTAATATCTGAAGTGGTTGAGGCCCATTCCATTAATTTGGTTTCTTTTGAAACTTTTTGGCAAAGTGAGAAAGAGTCACATGTGCCAAATGTGAAGGAACCTTGTCTTTCCTGAATTGACTCTTTAGCTAATTGTTTTCTTGGATGTGACTACCACTCAAAAATATCTGCTTCAGAAACATAGACTAATTTTTGACATTTACCATGGTAGCTTTATCAATTTTGAAGAGACCAATAATTTAATGGCTAGTAATACTAACTATAAACATTCCCACCTGTTGTCTTTTAATTTCTGTTGGTTGATTATTTCCATGAAATATCCCACTTGTTGCTTAGATATCAGCTTGATATGTATTGCTAAAATTCTTATTGAGAAACAAGTTTTCATGTACTTCTTTACCCAACTTAAACACTTCTCTTTGATGTTTTCTTAGAGGTGTTAGTTTAGCTAAAGACATGAAAGCAACCAATCTACTATATAATAATTATCGCTGTCATGGTTCTGCTTTTAAAATCACGTTAAAATATCTCCAAAACTTTGAATTGAAGAAATTTATTCTATTTCCACAAAATGCCAAAGAATCAGAGTTAAAGGATTTGTGATGTGAAGTTTTGAAGTTCCATGGAATTTGTGATCTGAAAAAGTCAATTTTTTTTTTACTCAGTTTTAATTGGAATCAAAGTAAGATTTTGAAGTTCCATGGAGTGAATTGAGGAATTCAGTTATTTCTTTGAAATCATCATTGTTGTTTTATAAGCTGAACCAGAGGTCCAATTAAGTCTCCGTATGAGCTAGCTTAAAAGTCTGTACAGAGTGGGGCTCTTAAGCTAAGGCATAATAAAAGCTGACATAATGCAAAACAAAATTTATTTTGTAAAAGCAATTTTTTTTTTTTTCATAGCACTTTTAGCATCCCCTTCATTTTCTAAGAAAGATTTCCTTGGTCTTTCATTCAAGAAACTCCACACAAAATAAAAATACACATAATCTTAATAAGCATTATTTGATAATATATACTGAATAAGTAAATGTTATCTTTCTTTTTTTTTTCTTTCTTTTTCTTTTTTTTTCTTTTTTTTCCTTTTTTATGCGAAGCATTATTTTATTTAATATCAAATTATAGTGCTTTTAAAAATTGACAAGGCATTGTTTTAAACAATAAGCACATGGAGAATGTTCTTTCTAATTTCAAGTATTTAAGCTGATATTTCTAAAAAGACATGATGAAAAAAAACGGTTGTTCATTCTCAAATCATAGTTCTTTATATGATTTTTTCATACTTTGATTTTTTATATATATATATATATATATATATATATATATATATTTGTCTATTTTCTTTTAATTTCCAATTCTTTGTTTCTTTTTTACAGAACCTATCCTGTCTGAAAGTCCTGTGATGGTTGGTAGGAAGCCTGTGCTTTCTAGTATTGGTCATAATATGCCGCAGGACCTCCGAAAAGAAAGGAGGGTGGAACAGAACCCGTATATGTTTCCAGAGATAAATTACAGAGGAATCGCTGCACGAGATATGCACGATTTTGTCGAAGTTCAGGATTTATCTCGACGTCCTATTGACTATCATGACAAAACTCAGAAAGCCTACAAAGGAGATCCACGTGATTTTCAACGGACTTTGGATTCCCACTTGAGGCCCGAAGAATCTCAAAGAAAAATGGGTCTCCCTCCCCCTGCCCATTCGCATCATACCACCACATCCAACCTCCACCCATCACAAGCAGACGAACCTATGCAACTAAAGTCTCATAAAACTCGAGTCAAGTCTCCTTCAATGTATCATTCTGAACAGCCACAGGCAATGTCACCTATCAACCGACCCGGGCCGCCAACGTCTAGCTCTCCATACAATTCACATGTAGGAGCTATGGAATTTCAAAACCGGAATCAAATCATTCCTCGTATACCACCTCCACCACCACTGATCGCTACCAAAAACTCTCCAAAGCTCCCTAAATCACCCCCAGTCAGTTCACATCTAGTTCCTCCTCCGACTGGATCCATCACTCATGGGACACCTGTAAGTCATGCTGTAACGTCAACATCAGGTGGTACCCATCCCAGCAACTCTGTCTTGGCACCGCATCGAATAGACATCAGCCACCGGCAGCAGACCCCACCTCAGGGATCTATAACAAGGGGAACTCCACGGAACAGAGAACCAGGGACTGGGAGGGGAACCCCTGTTGGCCATGAAACCAGTATACCCAGAGTTTCTCCAGTTATGGATCCCATGCTGCGACAGGGAGGTATGGTGTATGAGACAGGGATGAGACAGGGGATCCTCTATGAACGTCAACCTGTGTTTGACAAACTCTCTAGCACACCATTCTATCCTTATGTATACCCGGATTTGAATTCTCCAATTCGTACTTCCAGGCAAACAATAATGAGTGACTTTGTTACTGCTCAACAAATGCCTCGGAGGGGACCAACCCCTTCTGACAAAGATGAGCGGCAGTCTCCAAGAGGTCGTGAAAGCACCCCAAAAAACTACAGTTCAATACCTGAAAACCAAAGAATGCCATCTCCAGCAATGTCACCATACATTTCTCCATCACATAGCATAATCTATGTACCTCATCAGTCTAGCATGAACAATTTAGTTTCTGATCGCATCAATCGAAACTCTCCACTTCCATCCCAAAATACTCCGTCCCCGAGGGAGGACAAAGTCATCACTCCTGTGTCCACTCCTTGGTCAAGCAATCCAAATAAAACTCAGCTGTCTGTCCACAGCTCAACAAATGTTCCAATAGAGCAATCACGTTATCCACAGTCTCCCCCTCGGCCTAGTATTGTCAAGGGTACTGGCCGACAAAGGCCAGACAGTAGCGGACATTTGCCTGACAGCACAACAATGCCACCAGGGAAAGCTTCTTCCCCAAGACCTGAAGGACACATGTCACTCTATTCTCAGCCCATAAACTCTCAACCTATCACAATCTCTGGTGACCCACCACATCGGGAAGGGCCAGTTAAAGATCCAGAGATCATATCCAAAGAACGAGAGAGGTATGACAAAGAATATGAAAAAGTTGGTATTGATCAGAGACCAGTGCATGAGTATGGTCGGACGCTGATAACTAATAAGCCCGAACTGGAAAACCTGCCACAACCACCACCCAGTCATGAGCGGCCAAGGCATGGGACACCGTCAGGCATAAGAGACCCAGACCAAAACCGACCAATTCCTATAGATTTAGATCGAAGGCCAGATTCATCAAAAACTCCAGATTCCCAGGATTCTCAACGTTATCGAGGTGGGGACTCAGAAGTAATCCGGCCACACAGGTCACCAGCCAATGGCGATGCTTCCCCTAATTTATTGAAATCCCTGAAAAATGACAGCATTCCTTCATCAAATTCTGATACAGAACGTGGCGGTGAAGATGACCAGCCACGGACTGTGACGGCTGCATATCTGATCGATGCTATCATCATCAACCAGATCCACAAAGGAAATGAAGAAGGTCACGGTGATCCAAAATCTAGGGATGATTTAAAAGAAGCAGGGAGTCGAGCATCTGAGTTATGGCAGAATGAGACTAGAGTGATACAGTCACGTGAGCCTCCCTCTCGGGAGCATGTGGTACGAGAACTCGCTCAAAGGGAACTGTCAACTCGAGATTTACCACCCCGAGAACAGCAAACTCGGGAGTCCTCCTCCCCAGCTGTCATCAATGTTGACCAAGCTGCTTCGCCCACATTCACAAAGCGGAAAGGTTATTGTAAATATCAACAAGAGAAAGAAGACAGTGCAGAAAAACCTCTCCTCTATCCTTCTCCACACCCGTCTCCTGGGCCACAAAATATTGGACCCAATTCTGGAGGGTCTAGTGGAGGTGGCAGCAGTAGTAGTGGTGGTGGTAGCAGTAGCAGCAGTAGTAGCAGCAGTGGAGGTGGTGGCAGCAGTGGTGGAGGAGGAAGTAGTGGAGGCAGCAGTGGTGGTGGTGGTGGTGGCAGTAATGGAAGTGGAAGTGGAAACCACACTCCACAACCCCATCAGGGTCCTTCTACTCAGTCAGCTAGCACCACAGGGGGTGCTGGTAGTGGGAGTGCCAGTGGCACGCCTGGAGACAAAGACAAACCTGGCTCGGGCACGGGGAACTCCAAATCTCCTGGCCCGCCAGGCTCGAACAAAGCCATTACACTTGGTGAGCATATCGATGCCATTATAACACAGGACTACAGTAACCGTAAACTGTTTTACCAAAAAGGTGGTGGACTTCTTAGTCAAATCAATGGAACTAGCAGCAAATCTCCATGTAAGTATATTATTGCTTCATGATTCTTCAGGTTGATCTCCATTTGTTGTAAAAACATGCAAAAAAAAACATGTTCAGGCTTTTGTGTTCTACCGAGTCTACTATCCATTAAAAAAACATACCTTGTTTGTTGAACAGATTTAAAAAAAAAAAAAATGAAATAAAATAAAAAAATATCTAATAATCCTTTAGCATTCAACCTACCCCCTAAATATTGGTTCTCAATATTCAACCTACCATAACTGTCCCTTGAATCAGTCAGTATGTGATACATGCTTGAGAGATAAGAGACATGACTGACTGGGCAGAGTATTTTTTTGCAGTAGGTTACCATTTACTTTCTGCACTAGACTGGTTGCCAGCCAATGCTATAGAACCCAATCTGTCCTGCTATTTAACTCATAACTAGAGGGAGAAACGACGGATTCATACCTTTCCCAAGTGTATTTGAACATAAGTGACTAGTGAATTCAACTGGAATTCAAACTTGGATCTCCAATTTCTCATTCCCAGCCGATATCCACCGCACCGCAACACACTTTACCCCTTGTATACTCAGTTATAATATCATTGGAAACAACGCAGGAAGTAGTGTGAACAGTGAGTTTTGGAGAGCCAATAATTATGGGTGGGTTTGAGTGTGTTGAATGCTAAATGGTTAATTTGAGCTTACATTTGCACACAGAGCTACAAAGATTTCTTTAGTTAATTAACACTTCCACTACTGTGGACATACTTGTATATCTTTATGAAAATTGTCTGCTGTTGAAATATATATACATTTTCAAGTCATGTCTTTAAAAGCTTATGTTGCCATCTGTCAACATGAGATATATATAAAATGTGTCACTTCGCTGATTGATTCAGCACCTTGACCCCAGTTTCATAGATGAACCTTTTTGTAATCATTCAGCCCACTCACCAAAATATTTCAGCAATTAACTGTAGATTTTCCTGTTTTTGTTATTTTTATACTAAGTTAAAAAATAATTTGTAATTTTAGGGGTAAAATTATGACATGTTTCGTCCTTTAGGGCTTCAACAGACTAAAGTAATATTTACATTGATGTGAATACACATGTGCACAAAGGAAAGGGGCCACTGATAACTTGAAATTTATTTTCTATATATATGTTTTAGGTACATAGTCTAGCCTTTTTCACTTAGTTCCTTATTGTTTTTGTTTATATTTTGATCAGCTTTGTTATTAAATATCCCACATTATGATAATATCTATTAATCATCACAGACAATTGCTCCTACCCCCACCCCCCAGCATGGATCAGGCTAGTCTCCCTGATAGCAAAACACTGCATCTACTCGGCTTAACTCTCACAATAGACCTCAAGTGGAATGACTATGTAGAATTCATAGCTAAATCCGCTGCTAAGAAAGTCGGTTCTCTGTGTAGGGCCAGGAAGTTTTTTCCACCTGAGATAATCCTGCACATATATAAATCTACCATCCGCCCATGCATTGAATACTGCTGCCATATCTGGTCGAGTGCTCCTGCTGTCCACCTAGGTGTCCTTGACAAAATCCAATGGAGAATCTGTAATTTGATAGATCCTGACTTGGCAGCTCAAATACAGTCACATTCTCATCAATGCAATGTAGTTTCCCTGTGTCTCTTCTACAAATACTTTCATGGCTTCTGCTCCAATGAACTTAGCTCGCTGGTGACCCCTATATATAACTTTACTCGAGCCACAAGATTAGCAACTAGGCCCCACCCTTTTACTGTAAAACCAATAAATTGTAAAGCAAATTCTACCCCCTCAGCTTCTTTTCTCGCACTTCCTGCCTTTGGAATTCCATTCCATTTACTTGCTTTCCCCAACAGCTACAATCTCCAAGAATTTAGATGTAGGGTCAATAGTCATCTCCTATCTTACTGACTTGCCTCCTCTCTCTCATGCTCTTTTCTCTGTCCACTCAATTCTCAACAGTATTCTCATCCTTCTCTTACCAACTTCCTGATACCCCTTATAACCTGTCACTCTTTCTCATAACTTTCTGCCTATGTAACCCCCTGCACAACAGTGGCAGTAAAATGTGATAGGATTATAAAACAAATCCTACTGTTCTCTTTTTCTCTTGCTGTCTTTTTCTCTCGCTCTCGCTTTTTTCTTCTTGTTCTCTTTCTTTTTTTTACTCTTTTTTTTCTCTCTCTCTCTCGTTCTCTTTTTTTCTCTCTCTCTCGTTCTCTTTTTTTCTCTCTCTCTCGTTCTCTCTTTTTTCTCTCTCTCTCGTTCTCTCTTTTTTTCTCTCTCTCTCGTTCTCTCTTTTTTTCTCTCTCGTCGTTCTCTCTTTTTTTTCTCTCGTTCGTTCTCTCTTTTTTTCTCTCGTTCGTTCTCTCTTTTTTTCTCTCGCTCGTTCTCTCTTTTTCTCTCTCTCGTTCTCTCTTTTTCTCTCTCTCTCGTTCTCTCTTTTTTTCTCTCTCTCGTTCTCTCTTTTTTTTTCTCTCTCTCGTTCTCTCTTTTTTTTCTCTCTCTCGTTCTCTCTTTTTTTTTCTCTCTCTCGTTCTCTCTTTTTTTTCTCTCTCTCGTTCTCTCTTTTTTTCTCTCTCTCGTTCTCTCTTTTTTTCTCTCTCTCGTTCTCTCTTTTTTTCTCTCTCTCTTCGTTCTCTCTTTTTTTCTCTCTCTCGTTCTCTCTTTTTTCTCTCTCTCGTTCTCTCTTTTTTTCTCTCTCTCTCTCTCGTTCTCTCTTTTTTCTCTCTCTCGTTCTCTCTTTTTTCTCTCTCTCGTTCTCTCTTTTTTTCTCTCTCTCGTTCTCTCTTTTTTTCTCTCTCTCTCTTCTCTCTTTTTTCTCTCTCTCTCTCTCTCTTTTTTTCTCTCTCTCGTTCTCTCTTTTTTTCTCTCTCTCGTTCTCTCTTTTTTTCTCTCTCTCGTTCTCTCTTTTTCCCCCCTTCTCTTTTTTTTTTTTCTCGTTCTCTCTTTTTTTTTTCTCGTTCTCTCTTTTTTTTTTCTTTTTTTTTTCTCGTTCTCTCTTTTTTTTTTTCTCGTTCTCTCTTTTTTTTTTTTCTCGTTCTCTCTTTTTTTTTTTTCTCGTTCTCTCTTTTTTTTTTTCTCGTTCTCTCTCTTTCTCTTTGTCTCTCTCTCACGCTCCTTTCTCCGTCCACTCCACTCTCATCAGTAGTCACATCTTCTCTTACCCACTTCCTGTAACCTGTCACTCTTTCTCATAACTTTCGTCCTATGTAACCCCCTGCACAACAGTGGCAGCAAAACGCCATGCTTGGAGCGACACAATTATAAAAATAAAAAATTTTAAAGACATAACACCAAAAAAAAATAGATCCTTCAAAAAAGTGAAATATTAGGATCTGAATACACATTTAATACATGCATACATTTTCAAAATGATGAAATGTTCTCTATCAAATACTATAAGCTAACTAGTGTTTAGTGCTACTTTCAAAATAGCATAGATATAGTAATGTACAATATGACTTCTTTTATGAAATATTTTTATGTTGGAGTGGGGAGTCAATTATTTAGTCTGTACTGCAGAGTATTTGATCAAATCCAGATTGACAGCATCAATGATAAATCTCCATCGTCTTTAAAGTCGTATATTTCAAGTAAATATCAATTTCTTATTTTTCCCCAAACTGGCCAGCATAACCATGCAACAATACTATAATAATGCAGCAGTGAAAGTGTTAAATAGTCGTTATTTCTTGATTACATTTGGTTGCCAAACGTTGGTCAACTTAAACATTGAATTCTTTTCAAAATGGACTTGGTTGAATCATAAAGTGCCTCTCAGCTGAAAGATTTAGTGGATTATTTTTTGACAACTGGAAATCAACCTCTCTTTTTATCTGTTGTTGGTAATGTCTTTGTGCAAAATGCAATAAAAAAAATGTATGTATATCATTACTGGTCCCATCTGTCCTACACTGCTGTCCTAAAAGATTCCACATTTTATACCAGTGACAAGGCTGTTATACAAAAATTGTACTACATTGCAATTTTGTCACCATTTTGTGTTATGTGTAAAAAGAAAGAAATTCAGTTGGTTTGATTTCTGTACACATTTTGTATTGGAGTGAAAAATATTTGGTCATGTACTATGCCATTCTTTAGATACTCACACTGTAAAACAAATAGATATATCTGTTCTGTAGCAACAAAAAAACCCAAAAAAGCTATCAAATCAATTTGATATAAAGTTATTATTAAATATATTTGCGAATTCAGAAAAGGGCCTAAAATTGGGACTTGGTTTTCAGCCAAACAAATAATGCTTAGTGCTGCATGACATACAGATGTGAATATCAAAAATGATGTTTGTATCCTTGCAATAAGGTCTGATTTGATCTTAATTTTTTTTTTTTTTTTTTTTTAGCCAAGGATTTTTATTAATCCTTTAATAAAGTTTATGATTATAAAAATTGAACATTAAGAAAATGTTGTCCATATTCAAAACAGTCATTTGTTATTGATCATGTTTTGTGCGAAGTTGGGATGTGTAGGGGGGTATGATGGATGGTGGCTTAAAATGAGAAATTGAAGAGCCATGTTTGAATTCCAGTCAGGTTCATTTGCACGCAAATACACTTTGGAAAGGTATGAATCCTCTCAGCTATGGGTTAAATAGTATAATTTGTACCTGAAAAAAATCATTACCTCCAAAAATTGTTAATGCAATATTCGCGCTCACAAATAAAAACCAATTTATTCCTATAATCCAAAATGTTTCTGCTGTAAACAACCTGCAATGGGTTGATAAGCTGTAAGATATAATTGCTCAATTATACAATGTGATGTTACATTTTTAGCTAATAAGCAAATAATTTGAGCTTTGAATTTGATTACTTTAGAAAAGAAATAATCTCATGATATGACATTATTTGTAGAGTGACATCATATTGAATTTTTATTTCCTTCAAATAATTTAAAAAAGATAATAGCCCCAACTTCAATAAAAAATTTTATTTTTTTCAACAATCTTTAAATGTCAAGTCAAGATTAAAATATGTAAATATCTTTTATCTTTACCAAAAGAATTATATAAAAATAAACAACCCAAGTGTTAACCCTGAAACCTAACCACTTGTCAATACTCTCTTTGGTAAATTTCACTAGTTCAACACTACCTTTAAACAACAACAAATTGCCAGTACAATGTTACTCGTATGAACTGCCTAATTCTACTTATATGTTAGACTGCTTCATTATTTTTGGTTGTTAGAGCAATGTACCCATAAACTGATGCTTATAGGTACAATAGATTAAAATTAAATAACAAAAAAAAAAACTAAAAAAAAATCCTTGATGAAAGCGTTTAAATTTAAAATGAAAGCAATTAAATTTAACTAAGTGACATTACAAACATTATTTTTTTTCACTGACTTAAAATAAAGACCCTGCTTTTATATATCAATATGTAATTAGGTAATGCTAGGCATTGCTTATTTGTATTCATTTTAAAGTATTTTTTTCCTCTGGTAACCTAAAGGTGTGATGGATAAATTGTCTAAATTATGCAAAAATGAAAATAACACTGATATCTCATTTTAACAGATATATTTACCTAATTACATAACAATCACTTGAAATACAAGAATAAATTTATTCAATAAAATCACCTTTAGCTTCAACCACAGTCTCTAGACAACTCCAGAATCTCCTGCAACTCTTCTGGATGGTCTCTTTGTTTTAGTTGGTGAATGTTGCCATAGGCCTTGTTCATCTTTGCTCTTACAAGGAGTTTTGTCAGTTTCTCGCTCAAGTGCACCCCATAATAATGCAGTCTGGGTAGTTTGATAGTCAGATGTCAGGGGTGATGTAGTTGCAGAAATTTTCTGGAAAAATGAAATCGGTTGTCCTGCTTGTGTGGTGCAGAGTCCTGTTGCCAGACTCGACTCTCTCAACCTGGGGCAACACTACCTTCTCAAGGCACTTTATGTGGACCTTTGTGTTGGGTCTGAGGTCCTCACCAACAAATTTCAGAGTTTTGTTCTTCATAATAATCATAGTGACTTTTCCAAGCTGCCATATCTTTGTAATCACCATTAGACTCGTCTAACTCTTTCCAAATCCTCTGCACTGTCCTCAGATTGACAGCCAAATACTCTGAAATGTTGATATTACAGCTTCTGGCACAAATACCAAGCAGCACAGCATGTCGTTTCCAAATTTCTGGTGAAGTAAATTGTGTCATGGTGCCCCTTTTTCTCACAGACGATGCCCAACTGACACTACAATACTGTGTAGACGACAAAATAAAAATAAAAACAACATGCATGTATGAAATTAAAATTAAAAAATGGTGATAATTTATCAATCACCACCCCCTCTATTGTTGACTGTTGCAAGTTAGCTGACTGGCATTTGAAATTTAACAAATAAAACTTAAAATCTAGCAAAACATCAGAAGATTATTGGATTTATCATAAACTTTTTTCTTTTTTGAGCTTTTTAAGTATTGAAATTGGAAAAGGTTTTACAAATTTGGGCATGTGAAGATTTTTAATTTTTTTATGTGTGTTCAGTCTTGGCTACCATTAAAAAACTTACAACCTTCAGCTTTGATGTTTTAACCATTAAACTACAAATTAGCTTATAATGTGTAGTATGAAAAATGAGGCAGAAGCAAGGAACTTTTATAAAAAGTAAAAATGGTGTATTGCTTGCCTGTATGGTTTGAGTTGAAAAAAATGTTTCATAGAAATCACTTATCAAATTGCCTTGTGATAGAGTTGAATTTAATGCATCAAGATTAAAATGTTAGTACAAAGTGAAACTTGTTCTATTGGACAAATAAATTTCCAGATTGAAATTATAGAAAAAAAAAAATTTGTAGAGAAGAACTATTTTTTTTTTTTTTTTTTTTTTATTAGTATTATTCTGGGGTGCTCAATAAATATGGTTTTATTTTTATAGTGGAAATCACAATGAAATTACAGCATTTCCAATTCAAATATCTGATAAGTTGAGGGATTTCAGAAACAACTGAAGATAATGTTAATATTAAATACGATTTAAACATGCTTACTTTATTAATCAAACATTCTTTATATATTCCTTAATTAATCAAATATTCCTTATATATGTTTCTGTTCTTTTGGAAATAAATGGATCTTAACTGTTAAAAAATAAAATATTTACAGGAATTTATTTGGTTTATTTTTTTTTATTTTTTTTATTTTTTTTTTTTTTTTTTGTGGAGGGGGTATTCATCTTGGGATAACTGTTTGAGAAAATTATCACAGGTTATCAAACTTTAAAATATTTCTCATGGCCCTGTTTTGAAGTTTAGATCATTTTAAGATTTTTACAGAAATACAAATATTTTAATTAATTGGATAATTTTAAGAAATTATTAACCTTTCTTTCTTAATATTCTTAGTATTTTCGAAATTTCACATTTCTAAAAAAAGACCTTCACCAATTTAAATAATACTTAATACTGACTAACTGAAATATGAACAAAACAAAAAGTAAAACAGGAATTTTAAACGATGCTTACATTTTTCATATTGATTCAGTGCAAATTGCATTGCTTTATAATTCAGTCTATCACTATTTTTGTTCATTTAATTTCTGCATATATGCACATTTTTTTAAAAAAATTTTTATTATTTTTAACTTTCAAGCATTCCCCTCTCTTGATCTCATTTCATATTTCTACTTGTATTTTTATGTAAATAGTAAAATTTAAATATTCAGAGGTTTGTCTTATGGAACATCCAACATTAGATTTATGCAACATTGTTATCCTTATGCGTATTTAAAATTTTTTTCATATATATTATGCGAAATGTTTGTGAGTTATATTTGTTAGTTATAAGCTGATTTTTTCCCCTACTATGAAATATACTTTTTGTGTAAGTGACTCATTTAGTTTCTAATTTCAGTTTTAATATTTATAGTTAAAATGTTTGACAATCTGGTTTATTATTATTTGTTTCTACAAATAGATTAATTCACCTTTTTTTTTTTTCTATTTCAGTTTTTTCTTTAACATTCTACTTTTTGATTTGTACTTGATGTTTTATTTGTGTTTGTTTTTTGTCTTCTTTCTCTTCAAATAATAAACAATATTTATAGGAAGATCTTATTCCAAGCAAAATTGTCAGATTTTGCATCAAATACTTTATATCCATTTGCAGTTTTCAAGTCAACTGATTTGCTAATAAATTATTTACTACAAAATAATGACTGATGTAATTTTTCTTATATATTGTATTATATGACTTGAAAACAAATGGATATATTAATATTTCTAATACAATAGGAAAATTAAGTTAAAAGGTAGTTTAAGTTTGTAGAGGTGGCAGGTTTTTAGACTCTCTCTCATCTTTATTATCAGTTTACATTCTGATTTTATAGAAATAAATTCCCTTTAAAATGTTATTGTGGGCTAAAAATTCTTTGACTGGTTTATTTGAATCTAGTCACCTTTTAAGAATGTTTTAGACCCCTAAAAATTATACTTGTGTGGAATTAACTCTGAATGGGTTTCAGGTATTTAATGCTTGCATGAATAGAAGCAGTAAGTACCAAATAATAATATTGAATTTAATATTAGAGATTTTGATCCTTGGAGTTTTTGTACTCTGCTCAGTACCCCCTGCTTGTTATTGTATAATTCGTAATAAATGAGTAAAAGTTTTCTTTTCTTTTTTTATATATATATATATATATATATATATATATATATACCCACAATCAAGTAAGCATGGGGTATAATTGAGAATAGGTCCATTTTTGTCCAGTTCATAGCTCATTTACAGACATGAAGTATTAATACTATTTGTCATATATATATATATATATATATATATATATATTGGAAAATTTTTTTAGATATTCTACAATTTCATGGGTAATACATACTTCATCGTTCATCTTACAGCTCGTCAGACCCATGAAATTGTAGAATATCTAAAAAATTTTCTAAATTATATTACTATGTTAAATAACTTTAACATTGAGTTCTTTTGAGTTCGTCTCTATCGGAATTTACTTGACTAATATACCAAGTATTCTACATTTTTTATATATATATATATATATATATATATATATATATATATATTTTCATACAAACATGTTTTATTAAATAATATAGGCATATGTCTATAATATTCTTTTCTAGTTCTCTTATCAGCTTCTTAGTATTAAGTTGAAATTCATAAAGGAAGGTGCTATTGTTTTTTTTTTTTATCCTAGTACCTTTGATCTCTGGGATCATCCTAAGTTTGACTTTGCAAAACACTGCTGAGGATGATCACAGAGGAAGTTGAAAGTACTTGGGTAAGAAAAAAAATACTGTGTCACCTTCCTTGATTAATTTCAACTTAACCTCAAGAAACTGATTAAAGCATGAGTAAGGACTATTATTAAAATAAATAGACATAATGTCTATATTATTTATTGAAATATATATTCAGCTATAACTAGCAGCCCATTTTATTTGGTCTTGTTGAGTCTGATGGTTCGCTTTCCCTCAGATAACTTTTCACTTTATACGGCGTCCTCTCCCCTTGGGTCAATTTCTCGAACCCACACTATCCCAGCACAAACTTGTTGAATATCAATATGCACAAATATAGCAGCTTCTCAGTGGGCATCGTTCAGGAATGTAAGGCTGACACAAATTTTGTGATTTTTTTTTAATTTTTAATTTTTTTTTTTTTTTTCTTTGAATGAGTCTTTGTTTGTCAAAGACATCAACTTCAAAATTCTCATGTCATCTGTTTTGGCTGCTTAATGAATGTCACTAAAACTTAAAGAATCATGTTTCTGTTTACCACAAATGGTGACTTATTTTGCAATTTACCACTGATCCTACAACTATCCCTCCCCTCACTCACTTCTGACCTGTGCATCTCTACCCAAAATACACCACCACCTTATCATTCAACACTTTCAAATAAAAAAAATACAAAAGAAAAAAAAATTTCCAAGCAATATGCCCGTCACATAAAATGTTTTCTTAATTTTTCTAATCAAGGCCAAAGTATATGCAAAAATAAAATAAAAAGCTGCAAGATTGTTTAAGCAAATGAAGAGAGAGAAGTATTCTGTTTTTGGACAGAAATGTCTGAAAAAGTGTTGTAACTTTTTTTAATTGACAGAAACTAAAATTTCCTTCGCTTTATTTAGTTTCTGTCCACCCTTCTACAGCCCCGGCTGGCAGTTTACCTGCTAACATGTCTGCTGTGATCAATAACGAGTATGCTATATCGGGACCGATGAAGTCACCATTACACCAGCCCCCAATTGGACAAGTGGCAGTAGAGTCTGGTTACTCGCAAGGAGGACCTGAGGTGATGCGGATACACCCTGGTTTCAGCCAGAGTGCACATTCCCAGTCAGGTTATAATTGGAAACAAAAGAGAATGCAACAACATCAGGTGAGGATCACAGTGGCACTGATTATAAGTTCGTAATTATAATAGACACTAATTAAATTGTTATCACTTGATTCACTTTATTAAATTCTGAAGTAATTTCAAATCCACTCAGTTTACTTGAGTCTATATTTCTATGTATAGCATAATAAAGTCTTTAGGGAGAGAATACCTCTCTCTCTAGTCTGCACATTTTTAAATCAGAAAATGACAGTCTTCTTTTCAGTGAAATTATGACCTTGTTTAAAGACTGTCAACAGAACATGAAAATTATTCATATCAGTGTTAATGTGTACTCACATACAAACCCTCAAATTTATTCTTATTTTTTTTTAACGTATATTGGGTTCTCTGGAAAGTTCATGCTGATTTTTAAAGGAAATTAAAACACTAAACAAAATTATGCCATTAAATATTTATTCAACTAAATATGAACTATTTTGTTGCACAACCTTTCTCCATTTTTTTTAACTTAGATTCTGTCTTATCAGAATTTTGGTGGTTTCTTGACAAAGGTTTTTTTTTTTAGGTTGTCCAAAGTAACATTTTTACCATTGAGATTATTTTACTAGGACCTGAATAAATAAAAATCCAAAGGAGCAATGTCTGGTGAGTGGGTTAACACATCCCAGCCAAGCTGCAACAATTTTCTCCAGGTCACCAAAGAAATATGAGGCCTGGCATTTTCCTGATGGAAAACAACACCTTTCCTCTTTGCCAATTCTGGGTGTTTTTCTTGAATTGCTGCTTTTTAACTCATCCATTAGCAAGCTGTACTTTTCAGAATTGACTGGTTATTTGGCAGGATTCTTTTCTAATCCCACTAGATGCACAGCATAACTTCTTTTTTTTTTTTAAGAGGAAGACTTGCTTTGGTTGGCTAGTTGGCTCATGTCACTTACCCCAGGATCTTTTTCATTGAATATAGATTTAAGGGATTAATTTCTTATCACCCGACACAATTTGCTTTAAAAAGGATGCATTTCATAATGTTTATACAGTAAATCACAGGTATAAGTGCAATTCAAAAGATTCTTTTCACTCAGATTATGTGCTATCCAAACATCATAGCAATTTTCATGCAGTGGTCCTGGATGTTTCTGCTGATTCCTACATTGTGTAATGCGAGCTATTTGTAATCAATGTCTTTATTTGGATATCATAGCGGTAGAGCTACCTGACCGGTCTTCATCAATAAGGCTACGCTCACCAACTCTAAACATAGCTAGTCACTTCTGTACAGTTTTGCCAGCTAAAGCACCTTCACCATGAACAACACATTTTTTTTTTTTGTTGCTTGTGAGGTATTTTTGCCTTTACAGTAATAAAAGCATCAAGTGTCTAAAATATACCTTATAACCTTCCATTTTCATAGAGATACAAAATTGACATGAATTAAGTAATTCTACACTCTTTCTCAGGATAGTGAAGTGTGCTCTAACCATAAATGTAAGCATATATCTGTCAATAAATTTGACATGTTCTAATATGTTGGAACATGAACAACTACAAATTGGCATGAACTTTTCAGACAACCCATTATTGGAATTATATATATATATATATATATATATATATATATATAATTCCAAATATGAAACCCTGTTAAAAAAGAACAAAAAATTGTCCTGTGAGGTTTTTCTCATATCCAATGTGTGACTCTGTTTCTGAAATTCAGTATTTTAACCACTCAAAGGGGGAAAAAAGTATTTGAGCAAAAAAAATTTTTTTTTTTTTTTTTTTTTAAAGCTCTGTTTTGAAATTGATTTCAATGCAGTTGAAACTAAAGCTGGTAATGGGATTCGCAAGATTGTTCAGAGATTAAAATCACTGGACCTTCAGGACTCTGACATCATTTGGGGTATATGCACATTTGGCAAAAGTATTTCCTAAACTATAATCTCCTTTTTCATTCTGGTAACTGAACAGGGGTTGAGAAAGGTTAGTGTATAAAGATATTAAAAGGGCATGACTGGTCACTGTTATTTAATATATGAAGAAGAAACTTGAATTTAGGACTTGGCTGAACTCTTTACACTTATGGGCTTCCCTCTGTTCATTTAATATAATTTCTTTTCAGGCAGTCACTTTTATAGAATCAGTAATTGTAAAATGACATCAAATGATAGTTCATATCACTCAAACACATCCACATTTTCTATAATGTACCAAAATCAGTTGATCTTATCAAAAAAGCTACTCATCAAACCTGTACTGAGTAAGGGGTGGGGATTGGGAACCATGTAATTAAACAATATTAACTTCATATGTTTCAACATGTGTGAATGGATTTTAGATTTCACTAATGGCAAAATCTAAATCCACATTCAAAACTGCATCAAAATAACACTGAATGCTGACTGCCACTTTATTTCCATGTCCCAAAGTGTTATGATAATTAATAATTGTGTTAATGGCATGGATCATGTTTTGCAAATAGTTGTTGATCTTTTTGTTCCCCTTTTTCAGGAGGCTGAGCTGCAGCAGCAGCAGCAGGTGGCTACTTCCACAAGTCAACCTCCACCACCACCACCACCACATCCACCACCGCCACCTCCTCCACCTATGGAAGGCAGCATGGGTCAGATTCCCAGATTGCTTCATTCTAACCCCAGCCCAGAAGAGTATGAAATTGTACAAGAAGACATCAACTGGATTCGTCCAGAACAGACGCATTCACCACAAAATCGAATACCACATGTTGGTGGTATTAAAATTGAGCCAATCTCGCCACCAGGTAAGTGATATGCAAATATTTCTTTCTTATTTCAGTTGACAAAAACAAAACTGGTCAATGGGATGGAAAAGGTATCTTGTGCTATATAACCCTAATAAAATATTCTGTGTTGTATATGTTTTTTTTTTTAAACCTGTAACTAGTTTCCTTTTGTAAGAAAAGCTAGTTATTGTCAACCTCTGCAGCCAGTGAGGCTCTAACAACATTTGAATTTAGTTAGTACGGAATACATAAATGTCTATCTAAAGAATTTATAAACATCTAATATTTCTGAGAAGCTAAAAATACCCCACCTTAGATGTGTAACGAGATTTGGATATTTAGAAATGTTACTTAATTTACTGAGTTGTCCATAAAAGTTTTTTTCTGCATGTCTCTCATACAAGATAATCTAGTCTGCTAAGCCCATTATTTTAAAACTTTAGGCATAGGTACGATTTTGAAAGAGTGATCAAAACCAGGCCTACTATTTTACTTAGAACAACTGTGCACACTACTTACTGAACAAGGAATTAAGGAAATGTTTGTTTATTTATAAATCTTAATTGTCATTAGCTTTGCTAGAATACAATAAATAATTAATACATGTAAAGTCAGGAGGGTTTTTTTTTTCCTCTTTCTTTCTCTCTATCTTCCTCATTTTAATGTACTAATTATAATTAACATTTTTTTAATCACTACAACTTTTACTTGCTGCTTTTCATTTTAGTTTTTCAACCATTAATTTATTTTATGATACACAAGAATATCTTATTTCACTTGTCTTGACATTCTATATTTGTAATGTTTTCATCTCCAAGGTCCTTCTATAACATACCATCATCATCATCATCATTCATAGCCAGAATTTATTCTTAAAAGAAAGAAAAATAAAGTCATCTTACTTTAATTTTCAATAAACAGAAGCTATCTCTTGATGATAGAATAATATTTCTTATACATTCCTATATACAACAGTATACTTATTTTTACCTAAAACCTGTAATATATCTGATCACGTAGACTTCTATGATCCATACGCTCAGTGTAGATTACCTTTTATAAATATCCAATGAAAATTTTCTGACCAACAAAAAAAAAACTTGTTTTCTGAGCCACTTAGTAACTTTTATTTCAAGCTGATTTTATTCTTTTTAATTTAATCTTTTGCTTTTATTTCTTTGCTAAGAAATGTTCCTTCCTCCATGGTGGAATACTGCTAAATCTTCTTAAACTGTGGGATTCCAGTACAATTTCCCTTTCAAAAAACAAAAATTTCATGTTATAAGCCTTAACATTTCTCATTCCAGGGCCTTCAGTGTCTGAAAGCAATGAGGCTATGTCATCCAAAATATCCCCATCACGTTCTCCCAGGGCACGGCCAACGCCAGTAGTTGCCCTCCATCAACAAATTTCAAGTCTCCTCTCTAGGCCTAAAATTGGTAAGATTGCTAAGCCTGTCTTCCTGTCTACTGTTCTAGTTGATTGATTAGCAATCCCAGCCATTACTAGCTGTAGTAATCAGGCTGTGCAATTAGCATGACTCTTCTTTCTTGATGTGAAAAATCAATACATTTGGTGATCATCTGCAGTCCTCCAAATGTTATACTGTAATCTACTCTAGGTGCTGTTAGCATGCTTCACATAGTAAACATTGCTTGAACCAAATAAACAATTATACATAAAAACTATTATTCTTTCTACTTGGCCCAATTCCTGGGTTTTGCATGGTGCCTCTCATTCTGGTCACTTCTATGACTTCAATGTTGAATGCACTTGACTAGGCTTTTTCTCTCTCTCTCTCTCTCACTTTTTCATTTATATCACTTAGTACCAACATTCAGTTAGTACCCCCAATAATTTTATTGAATAACAATTACTTCTCATGTTAGTTTTGTTTAATCAGATTGTTAGATTTAAGGTTCGGTTATATAAAGATCTAACCTTTAAAACTGATTTTACACTACAGTTTATGATTTGTGGCTACTTCATTAATTTTAGTTTTATATTTTACTACATAAACTTGGTAAATTATACTAAACTCCCCGCTCTACATAGTTAATAAAAAAGAAAAGAAAAAAATTCCTTTTAGCAGACTTTTTTTTTTCTATCTTGATTGTTCAATATATGGTTTTTAAGAATATAGCTGCATTTTATAGACTTTAAAATGCCTATCCATTTTGCCTCTTCTTTGTCTCTCTGCTTCATCTTTTATGATGGCTTCTTTCATTCAACTTTCTACTAACAGATATCATGTTCTTTGCTCTCCTCATATTCTACTCTTCATCTTTCTCTCTAATTCAGCTTTGCAAGTAAATTTCTATTTTTTCAAATATTCTTGCGTGATTTGCAACTTGTTTTTTAACCTTACAGATTTGTGAAAACGAGTATTATTAAAGTCAATATGCATAGTAAATCATCTCTTGTAAAACCTCTTGTTCCACTGTTATTAGTGATACTATTTCTTTTGATAGCTACCCCACTTCGTCATCATTATTTTAGTTTTTCAGAACATGCTAATATAGATATTAGTGCATGTTTTGTTTGCATTAATGATGCATGTAGTTTTAATTGCATTACCTAAAAAATAGATTGATATAGATAAAATTATGCAATTTGATGTATGTCAAGGTGAGCAGAATTTTGTTAATAATGCTACATAGATTTCTAGAGCAATGATTATTATCCAAAAATAGTTCAAGATACTTATCTATGACTAACTAAAAGTTCCTTGGAGTCAGATTAAAATGTATTATTGACAGAATATATATATTTTTATAAATGCTTGCTAAGTACAAAAATTTTTTATGCTGACAACTGTTAATTCCGTGACAATATTACTATAACTGAAAACCTAAATATTAAAGATGTATTTGCTTGCTGTGAGAATGTTATTTTGTAAATATAAGAAAGTAAACAAATATTTGAAAATTATCATATATATATATATATATATATAATTAGGCAGCAAATCCGCTTTTATAAAAGTTTTGTTAAAAATGACTGATGAGGTACTTCGGTTAAATTTTTATTTATTTTTTTTTTTTTTTTTTTTTTTTTTTTAGGCATAAATTATATAGAAATTGTTCACATGTTCTTTTGCCATTATTTGGACAATTTCTATATGTAATTCATATCCAGAAAAGAATGTAAGAACACATGAAAAATTAAATAATAATAATAATAAACTTAACCTCAGTACCTTGTCAGTCGTTTTTAATGAAATGTATGTTTGTACATACCACAATGCAGTCTTCAGGTGTTGAATAGGTACGGGTCATCACATAATTTAAATTTTAACAAAATTATTCAGTTCATATACTATGCAGTAGATTGCAGTTATTTATTTTAAAAATATGTGTTACCTTTAAAATATATATATATATATGTTATTTACTTAGTTTTGGGGCATAATTAAATTAGACCAGTACACAGTTGTATTAAAAAATGTTTGATACAATTATGTTGTCAAATTTTTTAATATTTTTCATTTGCAAACGGGTTATTATGTGACCCAGGTTTCTACCATCCAGTGTCTTCACACAATTTACAATATTATTATAAATATTATATTAATCGCCTGAAGACACCAGATGGTAGAAACCTGAGTCGCGTAATATAACTCCTTTACAAATTATATATATATATGTATATATAAAGGGGGAGTAAATATTTTATTTTATATTCAAAATAAACAGGGATTAAGCGTATTTATTTAAAAAAGAAAAAAAAATTCTATTTGAATAGATGGACCTAAAACTATATAAAAATTTTTTTAATTCAATCTGTGAGATATATATATATATATATATATATATATATATATATAATGGAAATTATAACGAATATTAGCAAAACTTGGTTATAAACAACCAACTATTTGAAATGATTTGTTTGAACATATGAGTGTCGATCAAAAATAATGTTCAAACAAATCATTTTGTGTGTGTGTGTGTGTGTGTTGATATTACCACAAATATACTCTAATTTATTTTAAGGAATAATTTAAATGTTAAAATATTTAAGGCAACATTTAAAATATTTTTTACCTATTCTTTCTGAAACAACCCAGTAAATTGCTACTGAATTTCTTCAACAGGTTTTGAAAATGTTCATTATTGATATAAGATGTGGGAAATAATTTGTGTTCAATAGTAGACTGAAGTCTAGTGAGTATTTGCAATCTATTTAATGCTTTCACTTACTCTGCTTCACTTCAACATCTATGAATTTTATTGTTTCAACTAATATAAAGCATCTTTTTAAATGAATTGTTTGAACTGTTCATTCCAACTGTTGGATTACTATTTTATTATTTTCAGTTGTGATTTCAAACTATTTGGGATTATCAGTACAGGATTATATATGAAGAATCCATATATGAAATGCACCCCCCCCATCTTCAATCTTTTATCAAATGTTACCAAAACAGTAGAAATAATCAAAATTGTGATCATACACATTGATTTATTACTAATTCCTAGCCTAATGATGGAAAGAAGCATTCATTATACACAAATTATTCAGCATAATTCCCTTCCTTATTAATGCACTTATTTTTTTCAACAGTCAATATTGATAGATTTTATTCTTCTGTGAACCTTTCAGTTCAGAATTCACCTAATGTCAGTCAATGTTTATTGATCTCCCCCCCTTAAAACATCATGCACATTTTTACACATAAAAAATGAATGTGATTCTAAAAAGCAGGTTTGGATATGTTTGATATCTTATTAACGAATCAGTTGTTGACGATTCTTGCTTTTAAATAAATTCTGAATTCATTTAAAAATTGCCATTACCTACCTCATTTTGTCAGTTGAATATTGATTATCTACAAGTATATTTTTCCCTCCTCACAAAAAGAAGATTCTTCTTAAATACTCTTCTTAACAAATTTAGTTGCAATATTTTAGTTGTTTAATAGATTTGTTTTGAGTTAAACTTTAGTTTGTACCAGTCACTGACTTGTTTTTCAGGTTTCAACTTGTTCTATAGCATATTTTTATAACTGGCTGAATTTAAGTTAAAAAAAAAAAAACACTCATCTATTCATCTGTTTCTTTTTATTTACTTTTTTTTCTCTCCTTTTTCTTTTTTCTCTGAAACTAGGTAACCATAATTTTATATTGAATGATTTAAATCAGACATTTTAGTTACATTTATAGGATAGTTGTATGCTAAGAACATTGAAAAAATGCTTCAATGTTCTTTCAGATAAATATTTGAGTGTCCACATATATACTAAGTGATATGTTATCTTATTTTCCTTGTGAGATTTTTTTTTTTGTGTATATGTCTTAAGAACAATTATGAAGTGTTTATTTTACTTGTTTTATATTGTAGCCAATTGTAATTACAAGTTCAGTTTGTAATTAAGGATTGTAAAACATTGAATGGTCTTGGAAAATGACTTTAATTTGTCAACATATTTGTTTTTCTTGTTCAATTAAAAAAAAATATGTAATTGCAAGTAACCTTTTTAAGGTCATTTAGAGAGGTAGTAAAAGATTTAGTATCAATAATTTATGCTTACAAATCTTAATTGGCCATTTAAAACAAAAAAGTAAGTGTTACTGTAATTATTGCTGATTATACAACATGAAGCAGATGACAGTCGTACCAGTAAGAAATTTTTAAATTGTTTAATATTTCATCAGTGGAACTATTTCTCTTTTTGACAAGACTCGTCTTTAATCATACTTTTTTTACCTTTTTTTTTTTTTTAAAAACCAAGCATTCTATATTGCCATACACTGTCTCCAGCCTTTGTTGAAATTACTTATAACAATTTCAGCTCAAATTAAATGTTTTTCATGATTTAGATAAAAGCAAGTAAACTTTTCTTTCCAAAGTATTGCCAAAAATGCAATCCAAATAAATATTCAAGCTACATATTAAAGGGATTACATGCATATTTTGATGATTGTGTTCTCATAGTGAGTCCTCTTTATTTCTAAAAAATATTGTTCAGAAATAAATACAAATTCTTATGTCTTGTTGGGTCTAAGTGCTTTTCCTCGACTAAAACGTTTTTTAAAATTTCTCTATTTGTTAAACACTTGATGATAATTTGAGAAAAAAAAAAATTCGTAGGGATTACTTCTCTCTCTCTCTCCTCTTGTTTAGTTTTTTCATATTTCAGCTATGTTGCTTTTGGAATAATGTTGGCTTATTAACTTATTTTCTAACTTCGCAAACCATTTAGCTAATCTACCCTTTACTCATGCCATGAAAAATCCTTGTTTTCTTTTTGCTTACATCTTTATAACTTTCAACTCTGATCAACTTTCTGTGCAATTATGATATCTTGAAATTTTCAATACATTACAAAAAAATAATTCGCTATTGATTTAAAGTTATGTTGATTTGAATCTATTCATAGACTTTGTTTACCGTATCCAAAGAATAAAGTTTGATTTGAGTAAATTCTCTTAATACATCTTAACCCAATTAATAGCAGTTATTTATCATTTAAAAAAAAAAAAAGTTCTCTATGATAATTCTATTATTTATGTCTGTTCCTTAGACAATATGCAAATCAGACCAACTTGGCAGCTTTCTATTATTTTTTTGTTGTTTCTTCTTCAACCTGTTCATGGAAATTGTTTAACTTTTGGAATCAGTTGTACTAATCAGGAAGAATTTAAAGATTTTACATTTCTATTTCTGTTCAAGTTCCCCAATACATTTAGTCAAATTAGTGCTTTCTTTAATTTCTGTCATACATAAAATAGTATTTTAAGTATTGCATTATGTTAAGCTTTTTAGTGTACCAATTTTACAGTGCAAATATGCAATTCAATTGCAGTATTGGAAAACCCACTATTTAGACATTTATAAATAAAAGCTCCTTAATCATAAAGTTGTTGAAATGTTGTTTAAGGTGGTGAAGAGGAAGCCATTTTGTTTCGAATGTTGTATTTTTAAATTAAATACTGTATTCAGAATCACAAAATACTGCTAATAACAGAAGTATTATGTACGATAATACATTAGACTTTCGACATTTTTTTGTATTCAGTCTGTTCCTAACTTCTGTCTAAGCCAGTTGATTATTGAAATGTTTTTATTACTTTCATTATCAGTTTATTTGATAATGTCAAGCTTTCCAGTTAAGTTATTGGTTATTGTACTGAGGTTAGTCTACCAACAAACATCACTCAGAATTTGTTTCTTTTTTAGAATTGTAGTATATGACCCCCAATTTTTAGGGTTGATTTCTTGGGATTTAAAGATTGTTTTATACACGGAAATATTGTTGTGGAGTAGTTTTCGCACTGACGGTTATAATCGGGCTATGTCAGTTGCTAATTGACTTAACGTTCCCAAAATATTAGGAATTTGGTAATCTTCCACTGAAAGCTGACTCCTTAGTATTCAGCTAACTGCGACTAATATCAACTGCTTAGTAGTTCTACTGAACTCCAATAGAACTCCTCAAGTTAACTTCCTGTTAACTCATATTAATATAGGAGGGAGAGTGCATTATCTGAGGAATAGGTGTGTTTCCCCATAACAAATATACAATAAAAAAATGCTTTCTTTTTCATCTTTTTTTTTCCCCCTCTTAAAAAAGAGTTTATACAAATAGAAAACAATTAAACTCAGTGACTGAATTTGTGTAAAAACTGATTTAAATAGAAATCACAAGTTTCATCATTGATTCTGGACACAAGTGGCTGCTAAAATTAATATTTATAAATTCAAGAATTTAAATTTTAATTTTGTGCATTTCTTATATGGATTTTTGCCTAGATACGGTCTAATCATGTGTTTTCATGTATATTATTTGAATGTTAATAATGTTTTGCATGAATCTCTAACCATTCCTTGATTGTATTGTGAATATATCAAAAACTCTAAATTCATTTTGTCATTAAATTTTTTGTTTTGCATCTTTTCGAGCTTTGCCACTGAACTTTTATTGAAATTGAAGCATTTATTATGCAATTATGCAACATGAACATTTTTAAGCTGGAGGAAAAACAATCACATTAGCTTGTGTTTATAGATAAGTAAACTTCAGAATCCTTAAGTTACTAAAGACTTCTAACTATACCTTTCTTTTGACATATTCTTTGAATATAACTACATATTTACAATGCTTTCAAGGATTTGCAAAATGTACTTTTGATGCATGTTTAATTTTTCTTTTATCACCTCTCAGAAAAAGAACCCAAAAATTGCTTCATTTTCCCTTCCTGTTTTAACTGCTGATATTTTAAATAGTAAACATACATGGAAAGTTAAAGTGGCATTGGCTTTGTGTTGTAATAAGTTGAATACAACATAATACCAAATTGGGAGTGGGAATCAGAAAAATTTTGTATCTCTTATTTCAAGCAGTGAGAGCCTACCTTACCTAAAAAATCAGTAATCTCAAGTAGTTTCTATGTTTCAAGTTGTATGGAAAGTAGATACCTACATCAATTGTAAAAATGTTCAAATGAAATTAAGCATTTTTCATTCTCTATTCACAAATTTATGAAGCAATTTTAATGAGATATTTTACCAATATCTTTGCATTATTTACACTTATTTACTTTGTTCAGGCTGTTGTCCTCATCTTTATTGCCATATTCATGACATCTCAACCGTTGTATGCTCCGACCTTCTTCAGGTGTTTGGAATTTCAAATCATCGGACAACAGTTTGAACAATGTAAATAGTGTAAATAATTACCTCATCTCCGAAATATAGACTGTTTTTTTTTAAAGATTGGTACAAACCTGATACACCAAAAATGTGGAGACAATTAGAAAATTCCCACCAGAAGCTGGCATGAATGTCAAACCACCTGACATTCCTACACCAATACAGAGACTTACAACTGATCTCTTTAAGCTTGGCACCAAGACACACAAGCTCTATCACAGTGAAGGTAGTAATCAACATCAGTCAACACTGAGTAATTCTGAGGAATCCATATTGAACAAGGGTCTCAACTTTACAACAACCATCAGGCAGGTAGCACGCTTGAACATCATTGCCTGAATTGAAGAAATAACTTGGTACATTTCTTGAGCTTGGACTGACAAGCTAAGATGGAAAGTGAGATAGAGAAGAAAGCCAAGCCGTCCAAATCAAACATCACAAAAACTAGAGGCTGGCAATCAAAACCTTACAGAAGAATGATGACATCATCATATTACCAGCTGACAAAGGCAATGCAACTGTAATGATGGACAAAATGGAACAGACAGAAAAACTGGAAGACCTCATTAGAAATGGTAGCTATAGTAAAGAAAGATCGAATAATGAAAACGGAATAAAAACTGTTGCAGGTCCTAAACAAGAACCACTTCCCACCTAACACATACAGGCAGTTATCACAATGTTAATGAAAGTACCCCACATATATGGTCTCTCCAAAATTCACAAAGATGGTATTCTGCTTAGGCCAATTGTTAGCTGCCAAGGCTCTGTGTGTGTCACCCTCTAAGTCACTTCCTTGTGGATATGATTGACTCATTAATAGGAAAGCCGCCATCATATGTTTGAAACTCCACCCACTTTGTGAAAATAATCAAAGATGCTTCCATTCAATCCAACCATATGGAGTGGTTGGGCATGGTTTGTTCACCAAGATACCCACAGAGGAGGTATTATCAGTAGTTAGCGACAGACTGGCCTTTGACTCGTCCCTAGGAGAACGCACTGGTATACAAATAGATAACGTAATGTAGATGCTGACTTTCTGTATACCAACCAAACAATGTAACAACTATCCTGAGTAGATAACAGCATCTCTAACAAACTGGGATAGAAGATTGAAAGGCGATAACAACACTTAGGATAGGCAGACCAAACTCATTTCCCATGTGAAGGGTTTTGGAAAAAGTACAGAAGATCTTTGGTCCATATAACATCAAGATGACTTTCAAAAGTAGTCCAACCCCTTTAGACCCCTTTGTCGAGCAAGACCTCCCATAGAGGAGAACGTGATTAAGAACTGCATGTATGCCATCCCATGCAGTTGAGGTAAGAAATAGAAAGGAGAAACAAGCTGCCCCTGTTATAAGACTACAGGAACCCTGTCAAGCCGTAACACAAGGGGGAATCAGCCACAGCTGACCACATAACGGAGGGAAGAGATTACAGCCCCTGTAGGATGGAGTTGAAATAAGACAATCACTGGAAAATTCAAAAACTTAAGGAATCAGTGCATATGCTAGCCTACAAAAATATCTAGCAAACATAGGTAAAACCAGTAGTAGGAAATATGGAGTGCTAGAGAAAAACAATAATCACACCAAATTGTAACATGAGCTCTTTTTTTTTTTTTTTTTTTTTTTTTTAATAATGGTTACTCGGTCATTAAGTTCAGTGGATAAAAGCATTGGTTGAATCCAGTGACTTGACCAAAAGAGTTATGGCTACAGCAGTGTTGAATAAAATCTTGGAAAGTTGAGTTAAAAGGGAGTTAACTGATACCAGAAATATCTGGAAGAATGGCCTATGGAACTAGATTAATCTACCAGGGTGACTGAAATAAAGGGTTTGGTTCAAAATTCCATACATCTGAAGAATGCCGGAGCATACAACAGTTGAAACATGAATATGCCAACAAAGATGAGGACAACCATCCAAACACTGTAAATAATTACAATCTCAGAAATATAGACAGATATCTTTGTATTAATTTCTAACTTATTTTTTTTCTCTAGCATCATTGTCATTATTATATCTTTTTATTTTCTTTTATTTATTTACTTATTTAATTTTTTTTTTTTCATTTTAAGGGCTAACTTGATATCTTAGTCCTTAATCTTGAAGAAAAGTTTTTATGAAAGGGTTTTATGTGGCACAGTTATTTAGCTCCCTTGCAAATATAAATTCCCCAGGTTTTTCATTGACTTAAATGTCTGCTCAGGAAAACCTTGCTCACTTGATTACTTATCATAAATCATCTACTTATTTTTTTGTTGTTCCTAAAGACTCTATCAATTGTCTGTTAAACAATAATCACAGTTTATATAGATTATTTGGCAACAAAGCAAAGAAATTGCTAGCAATGATTTCCCCTCCTCCCCCCTAGTAAATTCTCTTCTAATTTGTATTAAATATTTTGGTCCAGTTCCATGACCTCAGTCAGAAGTTTGATCAAGTCTAGCATTGATTGTTTGTTTTTTTCTTCTCCCCCACTCCCAGTCTTTGTTAAAAAATATTTTAACATTTGCAGTTTCCTTAGTCTTACTAATGCAATACTAAAAGAAATCCATCACTAGAAGTATGACATGCTTTTTTATATTTATTTTCTTAATTTCACCTCCTTTTTTTTTTTTTTTACATAAGAAAAATATTTTTAACATGTGGATTGATATGACATATTTTATGTATTTTTTTCCAGAAATTAATTTACAATAGTAAAAGTTGTATCAGAGAATTAACTAAACTATCGAACCACTTTCTGAATGGGTTTTGGTGCCTGGCTGGATATCAGGATTTTATTATTGGTTATATATTTTGAGGAAATCATTTCTTTGCTTTGTTTCCAATTATTTATATACGATGATAAAAAATCTTTTAAGAATAAGATTCAAAATAATGTATAAGCAGCAAGGTTTTCCTGACTGCTAATTGTCTTCATTCTACCCTCTGGCCTTCCCTCTACTGAAATACCTCAGTTATTGTGCCTCTTCTCAATGCCCTCACCTTAAGCTCACTATTCACTTCATATTCTAAACTGTAAATTCAAGTATCTTCAATTAATCAGGCCTGTCTTTACTTTCATTAGTATTGATAATATCTTTCATTTAGTAGCTGTTTTATTTTATTGACATGTTGTCATTAAATCCAAGTCAGTAAATATCTCTTTACTATGCAGTTATGTGACCCTAAGACCTTATTTATATTCTCTGTTCATCTGTATTTTTTGGGGGTTTGAGTAGAACATTTTAGGATGAACAGACAAATGGATTATGATATTAAACACACTTTGGTTGGTTGGGGAAGGGGCTTTTTTTTTCTTTCCTTTTTTCCCCTTCTTTTTTTCCTCCCTTCTTCCCTAAACAATTTTTTTAATTTTAGCTTTTCCCTAAATATTTTTTGTTTCTCATAAAAAGAATGGCTAACATCAAAACACTATAACCTTTGATTTCATATAAGCAATCATTAAGCTAAGCAGTGAAAATATTTAATTTTTGTTTTTTTAAATTCTAAATTATTATTCAGGCCTGAAATTCACTTGTGATTGTTTGAATTTAAATTCATGCTTTTAAAAAAAAAATTTTTTTATTTTGCCAAAAATTTGTGTTTACTTTATTGGATTTTTATTATTATTTTGAATGAAATTGTTTATTTTGACCTTCCTCTAAAAAGAAAACAAAAAGCAACCTTTCCTCTGCAGTCAGGTCAGATCACATAGGCTTTTCTTTGTTTTACTTGGACACCTAAAATAACTCAGTGTCATTCAACCACAGGATGGGCTTAGTCATTGGAAAATGTATTTTATGGAAAGAACATTTAACAAATGTTTACCTTTCTACCCTCTTCTGCTTGTGCCTGTCCATTATTTGTGGAAACTCATTTTCCTGGCACAAAAACCTTCCCTCATCAAAAAATATGCCATTCATGTTCTTATTCATTTGAATATTACATGCAGCACACGCTTTGGGGCGGGTGGGGGTACAGTAGCCACAGTGGAATAATTACTTGGTTTATGTCAGATAAATAAGAAAAAAAATACACAGATGTTTTTATTTTCTGCCTTAAAAATTTTATATATGCAAAAATAATCTGAAATGTGCTCAGTCGAGTCACACCCTCACATCTCCATTTTGATACAAAGAATGATGTCATTCACTATCATTCTCATCTTTATTGTAGCTTCCTAAAACAAAGATGTGACCTTCATGTTAATTTTTTATTATCCACTCAAAACATTTACTTAGGGAGATTTTTTTCTTTTCTTTTTGTTCTTCTTAGCTCGTTAAAAGGGATGACTTTCCTAATCTAACAGGCCAGTTTATTTGTGGTGGATTAAGTAGACTTTTGGCCAAAATTTGCTCTGGTTCGTAGCTGAAGCACCGACTTAAAATTAAAAGACCTTCCTCAACTTTATTGGCTGCTATCATGGCTTCATACCTTTTTTCTTTTTTCCTTTCTCTACTAATCCCTTTGTTTCAAGATCAACTGCTCCATTTTTTCAGGATTCCTTGTCAAGCCTTTCATTATTATTATAATCCCTTTGCAAGCCTTTTTACAGACTGACTGGATGCCCAGACATAAGGTCTACTGCTTTGCCAAGTGTGACATGACCAAATAATAGTTGGAAGCTAACAGATCCTAATAATCTTTATAAATTGATTACTTTTCTGCAAACCAGATTGCTATTACCTTCTGTTGTGATTTGCAGTAAATGCTTTAGTGTTAAAGCATTTTAGACAAGGACTATATAATAATGAAGAAATATGGCAGTATATTGCAGACATGCCTCAAATGAATTATCTTGCATTGTCATTATTATCACATTTAGATAGGCACTTGGGCTTCTTTATATATATATATATATATATATATATATATATATATATATATATATGCATAACATTATATATTCCAACAGTTATATTTGTGCGTATGAATATGTGTGTGCATGGGTGTGCTAAAGATGACATTAAATTTTGGTCCGTTATTTGGATTTCAGAAACAAAAAAATATATTTCAAGAAAATTTTATGCCACTGACCTATTTTTGGTTTCTAGAGGCTCTGACCTTTTCTGCCATTTTTATCAATTTTAATAATGTAAAATTATTTATTTATTTATTTATTATTATTATTATTATTTTATTTTTTAAAATATTTCAAATGACTTTGCTACTCATAGGTTGTTTATTTTTTCACAATTTTTTCATTGTATATTTTTGAAATATGAGTTGTTAGCCATTCATGTCAAACAAGTTTCAAAATTGGAACCAACGTTCCTTCCCCTCTCATCATCCCCCACCCCCCCCCCAAAAAAAAAGTGACAGGAATTTTAAAAATGCCAAAGCATTTCTAGATCTGAATAACCAAAATCCTGCTTGCCCTGATCCAAATGTTGGCTTAAAAAAAAAAACACTTTCTCCCCACCTGATCCCACCTCACTAAACTGATGTCACTTACCAATTCCACACACTATGGCAGTGGGTGGAGGAGAGGGCACTGTCTATCTTGGAGAATTTGAACAGCTTAACAATCTCCAAAACTTAACTTTTTAACTGGGTAAACAAATATTTTGTTTGCAAAATGTCATGATTATACTTAATCAATTGAAATTGATGGGTAAATTATCACCTAGAAGGATCTCCCTTAAATCAGGTCTTTTATGTTTGTCCTCTTCAATGGCACTTATAAATTAAATCCTTATAAATCCATTTAAATAAAACTTTAAAATACAAATAAAAAACTTACTCTATTTGTCTTTTGTATGCAAATAATCACTTTCTTCACTGAATTGTTTCATTAAGATTTTAATGTTACATGACAACTTCATCTCCTCATTCTTTTTACTTTATCCAGTCTAAATAAAGCTCTGTTGTTTTTTTTATTTTGTTTTTTTTTTTTTACCACTTATTAGGTTTTACTCTCAATCTTATTGACTAGAAATACACACACACACACACACACACTAATGAAACCAAAAAGGTTGAAATCATGGTTGATCTTCACCACCTAAATATCTAAATGCTCTACATATTAACTTATCATTTTCCTTCAAACATGTATTGAGCACTTTCTAATACAACTGTTTACTGGTCTAATTTAATTTAAATCTGACCTATAACTGTTCAGTGTGTGTGTGTATGTGTATATATATATATATATATATATATAGTCATCCCCAGACAATACTGTTTCGTTGTATCAGAGATCATCAGTACAGTTAGACATCCAATTTCTTATAGCCAGCATTTGTTTGTAATATACTTAAATATAAATATTTGCTTATATTAATTTTATAAAAACTTTTCAAATAATTTCAAGTCCCTTAAATATACTTTTGTTTATATTGTCATACTAGATGTGAATTCCTGAGAGAAAAAATAACTGTCTAGTTTTTCAAAAATGTATCTGACTTTACAAGTCTTCAGAAACTGTAAACCTTGCAGATATTATATACATAGCTTATTTATGTCATTTATTTAATAACCACATTTTAATTAGTTATTAACCCTGGCCATAACTAATTGGTTTATAATGAATAATAAATTAAATAATATGTCAATATACAATAATAATGATCTATTATAATATAAAAACATAATTATAAAGCAAGAAATATAAAAAATTATTATAATTTAAAAATATTATAAATTTAGAATAATTTATTAGCCATTTTCTGTTATTAACCACATTTAATTATTTATGTATACATAGCCTAAAATCAAAAAAATAATTCTGAGTTATATAATTACAAAGCTTATTTGTTTGATAAGCCCATACTTTTCAAAGAATAAACAACTTTGTATATGATTTAAAGATAAACTGAAATAAAATCATTTTGCAAGTATAGTTGCCTTTATATAGTAGACTTGATTGTATTATCAGTGCCCAACTTCTCACTGCCTTTAGTTCCTGTGGAACCATACCCCAGCTACCCCCAATTAACACTTTTGTGAATGGTATTAATAACCAAAGCTTGTATATATGTGTAAAAATTTCATTGCCTTTAATCCATACCATTGAGCGCGTATCTTGTGTTCCCTCTTTGCAGATGATTAAATATCTAAGTTAATGCGCTGCCCGCCCTGTCTGACCAGCTATTGATGATTGGGGTCCCAATTAGTCCTTGTCAGGCTCCTCACTCCCACCCGCCATTGCCTGTAACAAGCTGTACTAACCATTTCCCCCCATGTACGAGCAGCTGAAAAGGAGGGGGTCAATGAAGACAAAGCAATTGTTACTGTGCCACAGACACTCCATCCATCTCGTTATTATATAGCATCTCAACTCAATGACTTGCTATGTTAACCTTCCTGCAGGCTACCAAGCTGACAGTAGTGGTCTGGCCTCGGCACCACCACCACCACAACCATCATCACCACCACCACCACCACCCCGCTCTGAAAGCCCTGCAGCTAGTGGTAGTGGGGGGAGCAATAGTGGAATCTGCTGCCCTCTGTTGTCTGACTCTGCAGTCTCCTTTTCTACCTCCACCACCTCCTCCTCCTCTTCCTCCTTTTCCTTCTCCTCATCCTCCTCATCCTCCTTGTCCTCATCCTTGGAGTTGGCAGCAGCGACTGCTGCTACCCCCCCACAGAACAACACTAACATTGATGAGCCTATAAGAACTGATCCTTTTGGTGAGTTGCAGAATCCACATCAGCTGCGGCAGCCGGTGGTGGACAGTCGGACGACAACAGCAAGGACGATGCTTCTGAACCCCCGACTCCAGCCTCAACCATGGCAGCTACATCACCATCAACAACAGCAGCAGCAGCAGCAGCAACACCAACACCATCCCCAACACCAACAACCACCACCACCACAGCAGCAACAGCAGCACACACCACCAACATCACAACAACAGCAAACACCCAAGCTATGTTCACCCCAGACTACCCAGCCAGCTCCACAACACATTCTGAATATGGTACCAGTGCCGGAGGAGAAGGAAAATGTGCAGAACCAGCCAAATTTTGAGGTGAGGTATATGAGCACTATCACTTCAACATCTACGACCAATTCTATGGTGCTTAAGAAATCTGCAAGTCCAACCAATTCAGTTTCCACCACTTCTAGTACTACCATGACTTCAACAGTTGCCATTACAACTATAACTGGCAGACAATCCTATAGTGGTACTCTGCAACAGCAAAGCGTAATAAAAGGTGGCCAGGAGGCTGGCAGGAATTGTATGTCTACAGGTGACTCTTCAAATAGTCCTATTGTTCCAATCTCACAGACTCATTTGGATGATTCAGATGTCTCCTCTGCAGCTCCTGGGAGTAAAATGATAGCACACCATGTAAAGAAACGGTTGTTATCTTGTCAAAGGATGCTGAGACTTGAGGCAGAGCAGCCACAGCACTTGAGTCCAGCAAAAGATGTTGGAAAGGCCACTGGCAGCTCTTTGTCTTCTTCAACACAGTCACCTTCACAAGAAGTGGCTTCGCCTTCTGAACAACAGAAACAATCTCGTTCAGAATACGACTTTCCCGACAGTCCTGACGATGCAGAACCGATAAGGACTTCAACAAAGAGATATTTGTCTTTCTCAGCTCCAGGATTGAAATGGAGTTCATCCGACAACACTCAATCAGATTCCCTCTCTGACTCTAAGATGACGAGCTCCACAATGGACACCTCATCATCTGCTGATATCTCTGGTAGTAGTCCAGTGGTCAGAAGTTCTTTAGGCAGGGTTGACCAGCCAAGATTAACTCCTGTGGAGACCCATTCAAACCTTACACTTTTTTCTTCAGGTAAGGAAAAGAGTCTTTCAAGAGAGAACAGTTCCCGTGGTGGGAAGTGCATTGCTACTAACAACAACAAAAACAATTGCAACAGTGTGTCCCCAAATCCCAGCTGTGTGTCTACCAATGATGATGTATGTAATCTTCAAGGTAGGGCGGACATGGTGACAACCGACAAAGCTTTGAAAACTGACTTTGCTGAAGATATCGTTGCTACTACTACAACTATTACTAGTTCTTTCCAATTATAATATTCTCAAAGTCCCACCAAAAAGAAAACGAAAAAAATATGGGGAGGGGGGTAAAATAATGTATATTTAACAAATTTGGTTTTTCAATACTTAAGTGGGTTGGGATATTTTTTTTTATTTTTTTATTTTTATTTTTTTTAATAAATGAAAATAAATATTGGCAGATGATGAAAGTAATGAAGTAATAGTAAGTACTTGGCATAGCCCTGAAGAATGAAAGTTGTAGTCTGGTCATTATTACTACTCTACTACAAACCGGCAAATAAATGATCTGCCTTTAATTTCAGCAACTGCAGCTTTGTCTATGTCAGTAGCCACCAGGTGGCAAAACTAACCTAGGTAGAGAGATCCCAACACTTAGAATCACACACATGCTTTACAATTGTATCGATTATACTTACATGAAGCATTTACATACCTAAAGCCATTTTTTTTTATACACACACACACACACACACACACACACACACACACACGAGCATTGGGGATCAAAAGATTTGTCCTTTTGTCATAAAATATGACATCTAAATTCTCAGGTGGCGATGGCTATCCCATCGTTGCTATGTTTGTATAGGACCTAATGACAACGACTACAATTAATTTTATGTAAATGTGTTTTCTGACCACCATGTGTTTGGTATGTCAGTGAAGTTAGCAGACTGGTGAAAAAAATAAAAATAAATAAAAATATTACATTTGGAAAAAAAATAGAAAAAAAAACTGAAAAGGAAAAAAAAACTTGTGCTTTTCATTTGTCATCTGAACATTTTGTTCTTTTCATCAAAAAAAAATTCCTTTCTCAAAAAAAAACAAAAAAACAAAATAACTTGAAACCAACAAACATCATTTATGCGTTATTTTAATTAGAAATATTTTCTTGTCAAATAAATGTAAAATTATTGGTTAAAAGATGGACATTTTTTTCTTCTCTTTTTTTTTATCCTCCTCCCCCCATCTTATATTCTTCATTTCATTATTTTTACATTTTTGTTTTATTGCTGTACATACATCACTCTTTCCTTATATATATATATATATATATATATATATATATATATAATCTTGTTCTTCCTTAGCTTTATTTAATATTTGTTGTTGCTGACTGTTAATTTGATTTGTTCTCACTCATCCCAATTCAACTGCAGCCCCAATCGAACAGACTTGACTTTTAGAATCTACATAAATCATTACATGCAGACATACACAAATACACATACGCACTTTTCATTCTGGAAGCTAAACTCTTTGCATATTGACTGCCAGGGACACCCAGTTTTCGGTCTCTTTTGAGTTGTGTTTTCCTTCTGTCATGAACTCCACCTTATCAGCTTGTTCTGTACAGACTGAAAAATTCAAATATGTACAAAGATAAGTGTATAAAAAAAAAACATTTTTCCTTTTATCTTATTGTTTGTTTGTCGTATCAAAAAAAATTTTTTCTAGCTTGATCAGGTTGTCTCTGCAATTCACAGATGATGGGAAAAAATATCTTCTGTAGGACTACTTGTTAGATTAATTTCCAAAATTCTAATCTCCATCTTGGTTTGGGTTTCAGGTAAATTTATTCACTTTTCTTCTTTTTTTTTTTTTTTTTTAATTTATGAAAGAGTAAATTTTCTTTTTCTTGCATTAGAAAATGAATGATAGGGCACTTGATCTGATTAAATTTATTATTTATTTT
Source organism: Ascarosepion bandense (assembly GCA_037127315.1). Taxonomy (NCBI): domain Eukaryota; kingdom Metazoa; phylum Mollusca; class Cephalopoda; order Sepiida; family Sepiidae; genus Ascarosepion; species Ascarosepion bandense. The sequence continues at coordinate 1,782,387 of JBBBDQ010000721.1, read as the reverse complement.
CTTGATTTATTTTTTTAATTTTTTAAAAATATTCAAGGAATTTTTTTCCAGAAGGAATGATGTAGCTATATTATTCAAGACATTAGAATTTTTAGAAAAGTTCTATTTTTCTACATCGAGTCCAACTTATTCTATCATTTCTATGAAAAATTACCTCAAATCAATTTCTTTTTGCAGGCCAGGAAAAACAATTCTGATTGTTCATAAAATTGAAATGAATTTTGCATATTTTATGATAAAAACAAAAAATAAGATATTCTCAAATTTCTGTTTAATTTTTTTTTTTTTTAAATTTTAATAACTGACTATAAAAGTATTAATTAACTTTTCATTATTTTTTTTTAATGAAAATGTGTGCACAAATATAAAAAAAATAAAGCATGCAAAATTATATAATTTTTATTTTTATTTTTTTTTATAATGCAGTAAATTTGAATCAAAATGGTTTTCTTTATCTTGAATATTTTTTTTTTTCAAAGCAATGTAAAATTTAATGTCACACTGAAGTACAGTTTCAGCTTAAAATTCAATCACATCCCTTCTATTGTTAAACTTAAAGCCTCTTATATCTTACAAAAAATGTCTGTTACTTTAACAAATATATAAACATCTGATTTATTCTATAACAGGAAATTTATGTTCAGCCTGACTTGAATCAAAGTAAACAGTTTGAAGTGAATGGAGAGCAACATTCTTTACATTTTTTTTTTTTTTTTAACCAATAGTCAGACAAACTATAACTCGCAGGCCGCATATGGCCTATGGCAGGTTTAGGCACAAACCATGAAAACATTTCAAAGAATTTTTTCCATGCATTATTATTAGTTTTTCTTTTTTGAAGTTTTAGTTAATGCTCAATGAAAACAAATGACAAATCTACAATTTATTTATTTCATTGAATCTTCAGGAAAAAATATGAAATTTCTAAAGACAACTGGTGTCTGCATATTCAGTTTACCTGTAACAATGTAGAGACCAGCACAGAATAGTAAGTTACTGGTTAGAAGACCTGTAGATATATAATTCTGACAGTAATTGATTGCTGTTGTCTAAGTTATGGATATAAGATCAAAAATGGCACGAGGTCGGCAAGAATTTTGAAGAACTGACACCCTTTCTACACCCTGATTCCTTAGAGGGGTTAACCCGCATGTGGTGAATGCTAAGCCAACAAGTGGGCATGTGTTCCTTCTTCTAGATACTTTTTAGAATTAATGCTGTTTATGGCCACATCTTGTTGAAACACCAGCTCTTGTACAAGCACTGAGTTAAGCAACATTAAGTTTAAATAGGTGATCACTTGGAAATAGCAGATGCTGTAAGCTTGTATGTGCAGGTGGGGTATGATGGAAAAATGATTTGGAATTGTTAATCAGAGAGCCAAGTTACAATTATGTGAAAATCCCCTTGGGAAAGTTATGAATCCACCTCTTCTCCTCCCAGTTATGGGTTAATTAGTAGGACATGTATCACTAAAACTGTTTTCTCAAAAAAATAAAATTGTGTACAAATTTAAATTTTGGCATTAAATAACCTGTAGATATGCTGCTAAACAACCAACTAACTTAAAATCTGTTTTACTACATCTGCCACCCCCCCCCCTTATAATAAGTGATGATGAAAAATAAATTGTCCTTTGCTGATAGTCTATGATGTGGCAAGGAATGTAACATATCCCTCAACACATAAGTTGTGGTCTTAATTGCTTCCAATGTATCAGTTATTGTCAATGCTAAAAGTTTCTTGTATATGCATTATTCAAGTATTTTTTCATACCTGTGGCCTGTCATAAACCTGCAAGGAACACATGGCCTTTTGGGAAAAAAAATCTTTAAATTTCAAAAAAAAGTTTCTGTAAATTTAGCAGAATTTAAAATCAAACAAGTAATTCAAGGTAAGTATTATTTTGAAATACAGTTGCTGTAATCATAATTTGCTTTCTGAAATTCTCTTTCTAAAGATTTGTGATAGGAGTAGTGACTTTACACTTTATGGAAGAAAGTGATTCATTTAACTAAAAAAAAAATAACTTATGAATGTACATAATTACCAAATCCAACAAGTTGTTTGTAATTTTCTATCTAAAGAAAATGGTTGCTTTTAAATCTTCATTTTTTTTTTTTTAACGTATGTTTTAGCAATGTTTAATAAACGTACCAGCAAACCAAAAAAAAACTGGGTCAGAAGGATAGATTTTATTTTGACATTGCTATTAATGTATGCTACTACCTCACTAATTCTTATTTTCAAAGCCTATTTTTAGAATTTTAATAAAATCCAAACCTTTGAAACTGGATTTATAATTTTTTTTGTTGAAAATTAACAAAAATATTAAACACTATCTCTTAGAAATTTTTTATTTTAATGTTTTCTTTTTTTTATTTACAAGATAAATTATTTTCATAAATTTATAAAAATGTCTGAACATTAAGGCAAAAATATTTAAAGTACGCTAAACTGAATTTTTAAATTTTACAGACATTACATATCTTTGGATTATTTTATCTCTCAAATTACTTGTTTTAATTTTCTAAATCTTTTCTTTCTCTTCCTAAAGAAATCATAATTTTGTATTCCTGATTATAAGAAATACAAATCCTGAAACTCAATCAATTATAGGTTACCCCCACCTTTCTACTCTTTGTAAAATATGATTTAAAACAATTTAATGGAAAACTGGAATTTTAAAAATTTTTACTGACTTTATACATCTTGTGCTTATTTAATATGTCTCATTACTTTTTTCCAAGGAATGATCATCTATTAATATCTGGTAGGAGGGATTGCCTGTGGTGGTTGACAGCAAATTTTTTTTTTTTTTTTTTTTGAAGCATGGAAATTTACAAACCATTTCTTGCCGCAGCCTACCACAGAGTGGAGGTCCTTCTCAAGATCAGCAGCAAGGTTATCTTTGTCGCCTTACCAGATTTCTTACTGAGGCGGGAGTAAATGCTATGTCATCAGCGTAGATGCCTACTTGGGATTTCATCATGTCAGGGAGATCATTTATGAAGATCAGAAAGAGCATTGGGCCTAGAATATAGCCCTGGGGGACACCTGCATTCATGTAGTAGGATGTGAAGGACTGCCCGTTCAAGATGACCTTCATTGTGCGGTTTGATAGGAAAGATTGGATCAAATTAAGCAAGCGTCCATTGAAATTACAGCCTTGTAGCTTGCGTAGAAGACCAATTTGCCACACCCTATCAAATGCTTTGGAGATATCCAGGGCAATTGCTCAAGCTTCGCTAGTCTTATCGAGGGCCTGGTATATGTACTCAGTGATGAATGTTAGCATGTCGGTTGTAGACCTGGCAAAGCGGAAGCCATATTGTCTGCCCAAGAATAGTTTATGGGAGGTGAGATGTTGAACTGTTCTTACATTGATGATAGCCTCGAACACTTAGTGGAAAATTGGTAGGAGGCTGATAGGGCAATAATTAGGAGCCAAGGGTTCCCCTGAAATCTTAAATACAGGAACCACAGAAGAGGACTTCCATCAGGTAGGAAAACAGGAAGCAGTGTGGCAGTAATTATGGAGTTTAGAGAGGAGATAGGAGAGTTCATTGGGTACATTTCTTCAAGACAATGACCTGAATTCCATTGCCTTCAGTTGTCTTATGGGGGTCAAGTTTTGAGATTATCTTAGATATCAGAGAGGAAGTTTTGTGAACATCTCTCAGTTCTAAGAGGGAAACCTGGTGCGGATACTCCAAATAAGTCAAATGTGGAGTTGGACCAGAATCTGCAAGCAAAACACTCGACCTGTCTACAGATGCTTTGAGGACCTCAAATTTATTGATTGAGTGATGGAGGATTTGCTGTTGTTCAGAACATGTTTGCAGAGCCACCAATAGTCTTTGGAGCCAAATTTGCGGGCAGCTATACACTACCTCATTCTCTCAGCAACCAACAACTTAGTGTCATTCAAGATCCTCTTTCACTTATTATGAGCAGAGGCAAATAGGCACCTATTAGGGTCAGATGTGTGGCTCCGATATGGCCAGAAGTGGTTCCTGTAGGCAATAGTGGCCAAGCTGGCAGGAGAGAACCAAGGGGAGGAATGACGTTTGGGACAGAACTTCCTGGCCAGTATGAAGGCATCAATGCCAGGTTTCACCCAGGAAGAGACCTCGGAGACACAATCCTCAACAGGGAAACCTGGGAGGCACAATCCGCAACAAGGAAACTAAACACTTTTTCTCAAGGCATGTCACATAGAAAATCGGAACAAATCCCAGTCTGCTCTTTGGTAGCAGTAGGAAATTCTGTTGGTAGAAGGTTCCTGGTGGGGGGTGAGAGTGGAGAGAGATATTAATGGATACGACAGCATGATCGGAATTACCAAGCTGCAAGGCTTGGCAGGAGTCAGGGACAGAGGTGAAGCAGAGATTTAGTAGAGAAGCGTGTCCTGTAGGGTTGCTGGGGGAAGTGCTTGAGGAAATCCACCACTTGCATAAGAGATTGGGAAATAGCAAAGTTCATGGCATGAATGCCAACGGAATCAGTGACAGTTTTCTTGCCACTTGGCATGGTGGGCATTAAGATCAGTCAGTCATTTATGTGCAATACGTGATACATTGGGCAATCATGTCTCAAGAGAGACATGACTGATGGGGCAGATTATCCCGCCATTACTTTCTGCGGTAGACTGGTTGTCGACCAAGGCTATAGAACTCAATCTGTCCTATTATTTAACCCATAACTGCAAGGAAGAGACGAATTAATACCTTTCCTAAGGGTATTTGTGTGTAAGTGAATGCAAGGAATCCACCTGGAATTCGAACTTGGCTCCCCTATTTGTCGTTTCAAGTCAATATCCACTGCACCACAATGCACATCCGAAGAACACTGAACACAAATATGTTGACGAATGAGTGGGAGGAAGTAGCCTAATCTATATTGTCAGAGATACTGTCTAGCAGGGAGCAATCAGGTGCGGAGAGGGAATGGTACAGAAAGAAAAGAAAGCTAACTGATTTCAGAAGTGAGACGGAGACATGTATGGGTGGTTAGGGGATTTGAGAGATGTCTCCCTAGCAAGAGGGAGGTGTTCACTGGCATAGACCCCCAGACCATATATATATATATATATATATATATATATATATATATATATATATATATGGAGAGAGAGTAGAGTCCTTCCTTAAGAGGGGAAGGTAACCAGGAATCGAGATGTTGGAGGAGGTGATTGAGTGGTTAAGATTAGTCTCACAGAGTGCTAGGATGTCAGGGGACTTCTCAAAGAGGAAAGATTCCACACTACAAAAGTTGGTACGATTTCCACGGATATTCATGAAGGAAATGTTGAGAGATAATATAATATTGTCTATGCTGATAAGATATCCTCCTCAGAATACTCCAAAGTTTGATCCCTGGCTATCAGAAAGATAATGCCAACCCAGAAAATGTTACTTCCAGCACCAATGAAGAAATAGTTCAACGAAGGTGTGGTCATAATACCCTGAATGTGCACATTTCACCTACCAAGAAATCAAGGCAACAAAATTCTTTGGGTCAGAAAATATACATTACTGGACATAATTATTAGGCCACCCCAGCATTTAAAAGAAAAAAAGATCTATTTCATACTATTTTTTTTAGTATTTATTGCCAAGTGGATACTTCTAAATGAAAATAGAATGGTTCTTTTGTTAATACTGCACAATAACATGGCATCAAATGAATTTATAAATATTTAATAATTACCTATATTGCAGTTTCATGAATGAAGAGAGATTAGAGCAAGGGGTATTAAGGTTAGCTTTTGTTAAAGCTTTCTGGAACCCACACCGACAACGCTGGAAGAAAAATGGAAAATTTCAACTGCTGAATTTTTTTTTTTTTTTTCTTTTAAATGTCTTCAAGAACTGCCAATATCTGCAAATTTTATCACAAAAAAGTACAATGCAGGTCTGTCAAGAAGGATGACTCGTATAGTCAGCATTAGAGTGACGATTTTCATACGATCTTAGATGACTGGCAAATCAGGCATCCAATAGAAGAACATTTCTTCAGATGTTACATAAAAGGCCAGAATAAATGTTTTCCTGATTCTCTATCACCTTTCCTCCTTCCTTAGAGCTCTTTTAAACTTCAAATGCTCGACCCTTTTGATCTCAAAAGAATTGCAACTGTCAAAAAAAATAACTTTCTCAAATCAAACCAATTCTATGCCTTTTTGCCGGTCTTTGGCATTTTTTTCAAGAGTCTTCAGTTTGTCTTTATCAACATCCTTTCAAATTTTCTTGGATTTGTCTGGGGGCATTTGCCAAGAGATCTCCAGATATATATATAAATATATGAGAGAGTGTGCACAGCACTTTCTTTTTAATAAATTTTCTTAAAATAATTATAAAGACTTGTTTATATAGTTAAATATTTAATGCAATCAAATTGTTAAAAAATAATAAATAAAGACCACTCTATTATAATAAAGACCACACACACATTCATATATGTAGTAATTTTGTTATTACAATGGTTTATAAAATTATATCACTAAACAAAAATTTTCATGTTTCGGAACAATATTGCGCTTCAGGTGATATTTTAAAAATAAATAGTGAAAATGATTTATTTAGAATACGTAAAATTAATTCATGGTTATTTCGAAAATTAAGAAGTGGTGGTTGGAGGAAGTTAATATGATTTTAGGCATGTCAATATTGCTCAATCAAAAGTGAGAATTATGTTGAATTTAAAAAAAAAAAAACCCTAAAATTTAACCTGCTGTTAAAAATTGTCTACCCATTTAAATAATGTATGTACCTAGTATGTATTTTACCCAGACAAAATTAAAAAGTATCATGTATGGCATTAAGCTACATTGTTCTTTTTTGTGACCCAAATTCATAGTTCATCTTAATTATTGTTTCATTATTTTTTTTCTTTTGCAGTAATTATGTCAGTAGTAAATATATATATATATATATATATATATATATAATAATAATATGTATTTATATTTCCCTCCTGTCACACTCAGAGGTTTTGATATTTTTTTTTGTCTTAATGTAAGATACTCAATAGTAGGTACATCAATATATGTGTTGCTGTCATTTTTGACAACATTAATATAAGTATTTTGACAGCAGAGGCCCACTCATAAACAGAATAAGTCAAATAGTTTTTAAAAGATAAATGAAATAGATAAAACAATATTTTTAATATTAATATTAAAAAAAATTCTATATTTCGAAAAGAAATCATTTTATTTATATAATAAAAAAAATATTTCTACATTAATTGGTTAACATTTTAAAAAAAAAAAGATTTTTAAACGAACTAAATCAGTACTGTATTTTAGCAGTTTTGAACATTTGTATTTAATTAAATTTGAGGGTTATTATTATTAGAATTGAGGGATCAGACTTGTCATTTGGTCTATGAACTTGTTGGAATATACTTTGCTGTATTTGAAGGTATCTTTTGCGAGACATAAAGTAATATTTTTTAAAAATTTTCTAATTTAGCTTTAATTTTCTTTGAAACTAATATCTAGGATAGTCTTGATTTTATTTGGCGGCAGGGATTTCTAAAACCTTACATTTTCTCTGGTACCATTTTTCAATTAAAATGGTGCGTCAATAATAATTTTAACAAACTTTTTAAAATGTTTTGTAGCGGTAAAGCCTTATTGAAATGTGAAAAGTATTTTAAATATGTTAGTTTTTTAACACAGATTTAAGCATTACCATTTTTTTTTTTTTTTTTTTTTTTTTTTGTGATCTTTTTCTTCTGAACATTTGCTCCTAAGCTTTTAGGCAGAAAGCTAGCAACTGGAGATGACCATGAATTTCTGGAATGAGGAATTATCATTATTTACATCAGCAGGCATCTGATGAGCAGACAGAACATTCATCTCTAAGTAGAGTAAGCAACCCTTTCTTCATGTTTTGCGCAAAATGTATCCATTTTATCACAGGATTGATTGACTTTTCAGTGGTAGGTAAACATTTGTTGAATTTTCACTTTGTCAAATGGTTCATTTCACCAAAAAAATGAAGTTAGTAAATTACAGGAAGATGACTTATATCTGAATTGTCATTGGCGGAACTCATTGCCGTGTATTGGGATGCTCATCAGTATTTCCTTCCATGCTAAATAAGTTGTGTTAGATCTGAAGAGATGTCCGCAGCCACCGCATGATACGCTAGTAGGATTTATGCGATGAGGTTACCTGAAGAGTGCATTTTTAAATAGTGTCTCTTATATGACATGAATGTATGTTGTGGTGTAATAGATATCAGCTTGGAGTGTGAAATTGGAGAGCTGGATTCAAATTCCAGTCAAATTCGTTTTATCCACTTACACTCAAATATCCGTGGAAAATCTATTATTCTGTCTCTTCCCCCTCCAGCTATGGGTTAAATACCAGGACAGATTGGGTTCTATAGTCTACCACAGAAAGTAATGGTAACCTATTGTCTAGTCCATCATGTCTGGAAAGTGACATAATTGCCCAAGTGTGTATCCCATATGACACTTAACTGACTCCTATATGACAATAGTTGACACTCATCTGTTTTCTCACAGGTGAGAAGACTTGAAGCAACAGAAATTTAGTTCTGAATAAGGATATTACTGTAGACTGAATATGTTGGTGTGGGTAAAAAAATCTCCAAAAAAACTTCAATAAATATTATAATAATAATAAAAAAAGACCATTACATTTTCTCATGATGCTAGTCATGGAGGAATTGGAAAGGGTTTTATGACCCCAATTCTGAAAAGAACAACTGCACTCTTTCCATTTTCCAATGTGTAATGTTCAGACCTGTTCTGCAGAACCTCATCCCATCAATGAAGTAATTACAATCTTCACTTTGATTTGATTTCCAGCCACATTGGTCTCAGAGGAAACGGAAAAGTAGACAGCAGCTAAAAGATCATTAAACATCAACATTAATGTTATAAAAGTACCCCACACAGATTACAAACTTCTAATCAACAACTTTATTACGACCCAAATGGCAAGAGTTGTGGAACTCCTGCAAAAATAACAAACTCTACAAAATTAAACGCATCCTCAAAGAATGGATAGCAGTTAAAATTTCCAATAGGAAAATGTCAAGGAGAGAAGAAGTAGTAATGACTAGACTTCAAATAGGCCACACTGCTGTCACCCATTCACACCTACTAAAAGGTGAGGAGGCACCAATTTGCATTTAATGTCAGAAGCTCTACACAATAAAACAGATACTAACAAGCTGCGTAGATATTGAACAAATGCGATTAAGACACTATCAAGAAAACAATCGGAAAGACATCTTCAACAAAGCTGACCCAAATGACCTTTTAATATTTCTAAAAGCAACAAAATTATTTAACAAAATATAGTTGCAAAAGAAGATAGCATATAACCATCACGCATCAAATCACAACACCTCTACTTATATCTCAACAGCAATAAACTCACAAAAGATCAACAAGCAGTAAAATAAAAACCAAACAAATTCTTCAGCATTAAATCTACCAAAATGGTAGATATGCTGGTAAAACAGACAAATAATTTGATTGTTCCAACTCGGCACAAAGCTGACTTCAGTTTGACCATTATAACAATTGTTATCATATCTTACCCTAACTTCTGGACTAGAAAATGAGACTGAACATACCCAAGAAACACTACGAACTTCGTTTTTCCTACAGCTTTGATATATATATATATATATATATATATATATATATATATAAAAATTTAAAAAAATGGTCTGTAATAGAAACAAAACTTTTTGTTTCTTTGATTGTTAATGCATGAACATGTACACGCACTGATAGTATGTCAACACAACAACCATAAATTCTAAAAAAGTAATAAGTTTTTTAAAAAAATGAAACCAAAAAGGTCAATTATAAGTTAGACTTTCACAGCTTCTGCTACAATGAACTTAGTTCACTGGTGCCCCCTATATATGAATTTACTCGAGCCACAAGATTAGCAACTAGGTCCCACCCTTTTATTGTGAAACCAATAAAATGTAAACTCAAATTCTACTCCAGCAGCTACTTTTCTCGCACTTCTCGCCTGTGGAATTCCCTTCCATTTACTTGCTTTCCCAACAGCTACAATCTCCAAGAATTTAAATGGAAAATCAATACTCATCTCCTATCTCACTAACCTGCATCTTCACTCTCATGCTCCTTTCTCCGTCCACTCCAGTCTCATCAGTATTCTCATCCTTCTCTTACCTGCTTCCTGACACCTCCTATAACCTGTCACTCTTTTTCATAACTTTCCTCCCATGTAATCCCCTGCAAAACAGTGGCAGTAAAATGCCTTACCTGGGGTGATATGATTACATTAAAAAAAAAACAAAAAAAAAACATTCAAAATTACAAAAGAAAACATCTTGTTCATTTGTCGCGGCAAATGCACATCAGTACAGATGCAAGAGAGGTCCAAGATTGCATGTGGACATGTCTTTCAAAACCCGTTACATCCAAGTATTCTCATTAGCAGCAGATCGGCTTAGCATGTTCAGATATGGTCCACTCTGCTAAAATGTCTAGATCCAGATGTTTTCTGTCAATAAAAGAGACTGAAAAACCAGCAGTTGGCCGGACCCAGTGTCTTGTGAAGTCAGTCCCACAGGCATTTTGTTCCTAAAGTAGCTGTATCTCTCTTCGCTCTCTGCTTATTACATACGTGCATTGAATACTGTTGCCATATCTGGTTGGGTGCTTCTGCTATTCCTCTCGAGGTCCTTGACAAAATCCAAAGAAGGTTCTGCAATATAATCAATCCTGACTTGGCATCAATTTCTCACTGACATGATGTGGCTTCCCTCTGTCTTTTTTTTTTTTTTTTTTTTTTTTTTTACAAGTATTTTCATGGCAACTGCTTTGACAAACTTTTTTTTTTCTCTGGCCACATATATTTACGCATGCCACTAGATTGGCATCGAAGTCCCACTTTTTTTACCATCAAAATGGTTAAATGTAACTGTCTCTTCTACTCTAACAGTTTCTTTTTTTTTGCACTTCTCATTTGTGGAACAACCTTCTGTTTCCAAAAGTTTAAAAACACTTGTTAATTGCCATTTTCTATCTTTTTGATTCCTATCCTTCTCTTATCCTTTCTTAGGCATCCCTTCTACCTTGTTTTTTCTCTAAATGTAACCCCGTGCTCACCAGTGTTGGTCCTGCCTCGCTTTGTGTGAAATAATTATATATATAAAAAAAAACACACACACACACACAAACCAGATCATTTCAAGATTTTATTGTTTATTTACAATAATAATTTTTTTTACTTCATAAATTCATCACTGAAGTTTTGATTCACGTAATGATGATGCTTAATATTTCAGTTGTATTTTTGGAATAAACAGGGCTGCATGCTGGGATTGCCTCCCCGGTTTGATAGCATTCAGAATTAATCTCCCTATCAAATTGACCATGGTAACCATCTCACTATAACTACACACATACACAAATATTGGTTACTTCCAAAAAACAGTGTTGCCTAAGGTTTAAAATTCATTTTAAAAATTAAAAATCTTTCTTGAAAATTTTATTTTTTAATTTCATGTCAATTAGATTTAATGTTTCTAATAAAATACTTTGCTCTATTTAAAACTGAATTTAGATTGATTAGAATGAGTTTTTCTTTTGATTATCGATAAAATCGTCAATATCGACAAACCTATCATTCCAGCATAATTCTCTTTATTAAAAATAAAATATACTTTCCTGAAACATTTGAGAAAAATTAGTTGACTTAAAATTAAATTGATATGAATTGAAACAAATATTACCTATTTTGAGTTTAAAATATCACAGAAAATTATTTTTTAACACTGAGGTGGGTGTTTGTATCGACGGCATGGAGAATTTTAGTAACAAGGGGAATAACTGAAAAAATATGAGGAACAACGTAAATGCTTTTTTATATTTAATTTTCTTTAATAATCCAGTTATCTTAGAAATTTATAACATTCTCATATTTTATTGAATTTTAGAGACTTTATCTTTTTTTATCTTGTTTTTTTTTTCATTTGCTAAGGAAATGTTAGGAAATTACTAATAAATTTTAAATTTACTATAATTACCACTTAGTTTCTGATAATGTTGTGTCTATATTGACAAAAATTGACATGTTTATACACATATAAAGTAAATTAAATTTTTTTTAAAATACTGGTTGGTGTCATTGAATTGTTATAAGCTTTTTCATTTAAGATTAGTGTTAAAAGCACAGTTGGCAATAACGAAAATATTTAAGATAAGTTATCTCCCTTTGACCGAAGGTATGGAAAAATAAGGTTTTTGTCACGTCCCCTGTTTGGAAACAGAGTACTCTGGTTACAGGGAGCTTTGGCCATGACACCAAGGTGAACAGGAAAGTTTTCTGAGGTCCACATTTTACATCCAGCGGCTTCAATCACCATTTGACTTGTAATAAAATTAATAAAGTTTTTTTTTTTTTTTTTTAAGAATTAGTCTCTCATTTCATCCTTTTATCTTTTTCCATAAAACCATTTACCCCCCCCCCCGCCCAACCGAGAACTTCACAATTAGTAAATACAATCTGACAAAGTAGAAAGAACTGAATCGCTAATTCTGCAGCTAAAAAAGTTAGTTCACTATGTCATGCTAGACAATTTTTCTCGTCGAAATCTATCTTATGTATTTATAAGTCTACCATTCGTCCTTGCTTTGACTACGTCCTGTGCACCAGCTATATATTTAGACAGGGGTTGGCAACATTTTGGAGAGTGAGGGCCAAAAAGCTATATAAAGTTATGGAGGAGGGCTAAACAGCTATGGCTCCAGTGTCATGGAGAAGAACCATGTTACGGGGGGAAGAGAGAAAAGAAAAAACTATGGTTGGGGGGATGTCAAAGAAAGGGTAAGAGAGAGGTTGGAGTCAAAGTGATAGAAAATGGCAAGCCAATCTAGTTGCAAGATTAAATTCATGAGCAGACACCAGGGTAGGAAGCTTGCCAGAGCAGAAGCCGTGAAAATACTTTTAGAAAAAACAGAGGGAAGCCATATGTCATTGATGAGAAAGTGACTGAAGGCAAGATGTCAGATCAGGACCGATTACATTGCAGATTCTCCTTTACACAAAACTATACATATTTTTTAAGCAGAACATTATCACATACACTCTGCTCTCTGTAGAGATATAAGGAAAAACAAAAATGAAATGTCTTGCATATACTAGGGAAATTCTTCTGTGCTTTTGTAGAATCCATGTTTAAGACTCCAGATTGAAACGGGCCAGCTTCAGCCATGTTCCAGGTCAGGACATATTCCACAAAGGGGAAACTGCAAGTCATCGATTTTCCCAAATTTAGGACTGCACACGGGTGTTTCTTTTTATATCTGGGAACAATATATCCCAAAAAGGAAACAGCACCATGGACTTGTCAATTGTTGCATTTGCTGGAAGAGGTAGATTTTTTTTCCCCCAGGCTGAAAAAGCCAACACAATTTGGCTACCGTAAACAAATTGAATGTCTGATGATTCTTACCACTTTATGAAGTGACATTACTAAGTGGCTGTCATGTGACTTACCTCCACTAAAAGGTGATAATTGCTTCTTCTGCTTCTATGTGCCATGTCCCTTCAGGACTTGAGCGAACATGACCTTCCACGTCTCCCTATCCCTGGTGGCTCTTAGCACACTTTCTCCTGTTGCCCCAACCAAACCCTGTTCCACAGTCCTACTGCTTAGGCCTGTCAAATATGTTATCCACTGCTTTCCCCTGTCTCTCTTTATCTATATTTGACATATGAGTATCAGATTCTCCAAGCCCTTCTTCCTCATCACATGTCCCAAGAACTTTAGCTGTCTTTTCCTAATGCTCAGTATTAACTTTCTTTTTTGCTTCCATCCTTTCCAAAACCTCATCATTGCTCACATGCTCAGTCCCTTTCTTCCTAATTTTCAAGGCATTCCTATAGTAAAATCATTATCGATGCATTTACATTATACATATCTTCTTCTAAGTGCCTTGTTCTTTCAGGACATATGCAATCATGGCCCTCCACGTCGCCTTATCCCTGGTGGCTCTTAGCACACTTTCTCCTGTAACATCACGCAACTCCTGTTCTGTCATCCACCTGCTCAGGCCCTTCAAATATGTTATCCACTACTTTCCCCTGTATCTTTTCCCCTCTATCTGGCCTGTCAGTATCAGGTTCTCTAAGCCCTCCTTCCTCATTGCATGTCCCAGGAACTTCAGTTGTATCTTCCTGATGTTCAATATTAATTTCTTTTCCGTTTCCATCCTTTCCAAAACCTCGTGCTCAGTCCTCGATATCCGCAGTATGCTTCTGTCGAACCACATTTCAGCTGCTTCAAGTTTTTCCATCATCTTTGATGATATTGCCCAACATTCACTGCCATATTGAAGAACAGACATCACATAGCAATCCAGTATTCTGTTCTTTGTTTCTAGCAACATTTTCTTGCCTTTCAATACCCTGCTCGACTTGTGGAATGCATCCTTAGCCATGCCAATTCGCTAAAAAAAAGTTTATCAAACATATGCATTGAAGGAATCGTTTTTGGAAGAAAAAAATCAAGTGGCATGACAACATTATCAAATTGGACAAAACAATCTTGGATCCTTAAAGTGAGCTTATCCTGGACCCTAATCTCTTGACTGGGTTGAGTCGTGCGAGTGCACATTCTGTTCAAAACAGGGAGGGTGTTATATGATGAATACTTTGAAGAACACAAGAGTTACCTCCCTTACATTTTGCCCAAAAATTAGCTTCAATATTAGGTTTTCAAAAGTCATGGTACGCGAGTATATTTCGGGAGGGACTACCGGAAATTTAGTTTTCTCATAAATTTGCTTCAGACATCAGGGTATATAATTAGACTTTCTTCTAGCTTTTTCCTTCCTAGTTAACTTTGATTTTCTAAAATTTAAATGCAATATCAGTTATCTTGTCTTCTTAATTCCTGTTTTTTTATTGTTCTCTCTTCTTAATTCTGTTTTCTTCTTTTCATATAATTATAATTCCTATGTGAACAGTTTTTTCTCTTGCTTGTGGAACTCTCTTCCGGCTTCTTGCTTACCAGTCATCTCTGATTTTCAAAAATTTAAATGTAATGTCTATCATTACCTTCTGTCTTCTTAATTCCCGTTCCTTTATTGCTTGAGCACTCTCTTTAATATTGTTGTTTTTTTTTCCTCATATTATCTCAGACTCAGTAATACCTTGCATCTTAGTGGCTTTATCATCTTGCTTGGGATGAAATAAATAAAAACAAACTTTTTGCATTGCATAATTGGCAGGTGGTGTTTGTGTTTGTGAAATGGTTTACCAATTTTAAGTTAATTTTTAACAAGCATTCATCTATGGCCTGAAAACAAAAATGAAAAAAATGTTTCACATAGTACCAAAGTACAGGCATGATTTCCTAAATTTAAAAACTTAACCCTAGTTTTTTAAAATTCCCTCAAAATCAATCAATTATCCTATTGAAATGAAATATTAAATATTTATTAATGAATTAGTTTTATATTTAATAAGTTATTCGTAAGACTTTTTCTTGGTCAGTTAGACCCCAATTACTGTAAATGATAACTGCTCATCCCAGAGATTCAGAAAGAAAGAAAGGAAAAATTATTTAAATTGTTTTGATATATATTGTTTCCACCATCACCAATCAGACCCAGAACTTTGACCAATTGTGATATAACAGATGTTCCTTCGAGGAAAACCTGTACCTTGAGAGTCTCTTGGGTCTTAAACTTTGTCCAAACCGTAAGTGTAATATGATCTATTGTGAAAGATGCTGGAAAAATTCTCAGTCCTCCAGACTGCACTAGTAAGTACATCACTCTTTCTGCTATCCTCTAACTTTACCAGGGCCAGATCAATCTGAAATGGAGTAGAGCCGCCATATATGGGCAAGAGCTGTGAAGTCTTCACTTTTCCAAAAGCATTTCTGCATTCTTGTATGCAATAGTTTATTTTCTAATCTGCAAACCCTTTTCTCACAGACAAGGCGTCACAAACCTCATGATGCTCTTATCATTAGTTCCATGTTGAGTGTTTAGATGAATTACACTCCTTAGTTCCACCAGCCCTTAACCTTTACAGTTAAGATGTGCCATGCCATGTCTTTGCACATTGTAGTCAACCGACTTCCCTTCATATCCCTACTGGTGAAATATAAGTTCCATGAACCCCAGCTTTGTGGAACCGACTTCCAAGAGCCTGTTGAGTGTGTTGGCTGCTTTTATAATTAATCTTTCAAGTCTTTATTGGTATATTTTACATGAAATAATGGCAGTAAAATAGTTAAGTGCCATACGTGATACATGCTTTGGGTGATCATGTCTTGAAAGAGATATGGCTAACTGGGCAAAAGATTATCCCACAGTAGGTTGCCATTGCTTTCTGCAGAAGACTGGTTGCCAGCCAAGGCTATAGAACCCAATCTGTCCTATTATTTAACCCATGACTGGAGGGAAGAGACAGATTAATACCTTTCTCAAGGGTATTTGTGCATAAGTGAATGCAAGGAGTTCAACTGGAATTCGAACTCGGCTCCCCGATTTGTCGTTCTGAGTCGATATCCACTGTACCACCATGCACATCCTTATATATATATATATATATATATATATATATATATATATAGTATATGCACAAAATAAGATGAACTGATCTGTAATACAAGATAATATTTAACAAAAATAACAAAAGGAAAGTTTGACTTCTTTACCTAAAAATATGTAGAATACGCAACGAAAATTGTTAATGTATTTGGGTGTAACTTCTATAAGTTTCAATGCAACATCAAATGCCATCTTCTATCTCCTTGGTTCCCATCCTTCTCTTATCTTTTCTTAGATATCCCCTGTACTGTATTCTTTTTCTCACTGTGATCCCCTGCTCACCAGTGGTGGTCCTTCCTGTCTTGCTTGATGTGAAATGAATTTTCTTTGTAAAGTCTGTGTGGGAAGTGTCCCCAACCTTTTTTTTTCTTTAGAAAAACAAGAAAAGAGATTTACTTAAAGATTCACCTGTTTTTATACCCTCTGGGCTGCTATTGCTGATAATGTTTATTAAGTTGCTACAGTTACTACAGCTTAATGATTATTAAGTTGCTATTGCTGATAATGTTTATTAAGTTGCTACAGTTACTACAGCTTAATGATTATTAAGTTGCTATTGCTGATAATGTTTAAGTTGCTACAGATGATGACTACAATTTTACTCTTTTCAAGTTTAGGAATAACTTATCTTCCACTGTATCTCTTACTCTGTAATACTCTACCTCAAGTGGCTCTAAGGCCTTGTATAGGGTGAACATCACTGTAAAATAGGGAAAA
The DNA here is from genome assembly GCA_037127315.1 of Ascarosepion bandense. Classification (NCBI taxonomy): domain Eukaryota; kingdom Metazoa; phylum Mollusca; class Cephalopoda; order Sepiida; family Sepiidae; genus Ascarosepion; species Ascarosepion bandense. Next base: position 1,765,071 of record JBBBDQ010000721.1, on the reverse strand, counting down.
AAAATGAATAAAAAGTAAAGATTATTAATTCTAAGTTCCATAAAGGTTTATAGAATGCAGAAAATTATATTCCTAAGGTTAAAAAGTAATGATACATGCTGTTTGGAAAGTTTTTAGACTTCTTTCATGATGGTAACTGAAAGAAATTAAAAGGAATTTAATCTATAACAATGAAACACTATTTCCGACACAATTACCCACAAACATACCATAATAAAATACCCAAATTTTATTTTCTGACAATAACAGATATTACAAACTTGTCAAATCGATTCTTCAACACTGTTTAAATCAAAGTGCCTATTGGTTAGAAACTAGCATGACCATGTGAAATATTTGGCCAATCAGAAAAGGCTAAAATCCTATTCTCAAGCCTACTTTTAGGAAAAATTTCTTTTAAAACCCACAGATTTTGACTTTCAAAAGCAGAGATGTGACAGTCTCAAAGCTAATATCACTAAATAGCTTTTTTCTTTTCTTCACAATGTGTGCTGAAAGAAATATAATAGCTATCTCTCTTGTTGGATATTGTGGCATGTGGGGGCTTCCTTACTTTGCTGCTACTGCTGAATTAAGCAATGGAAGTAATCAGCAAGAAATAACCAGAAGTCCCAGAACTCATAAAAACGCCAAATAAGTCCTGTTTGGCCACTTTTTCTTTTCAGCAGCCATAACCTTCGAGTCTAACCTTGAGGCACTATTCACACCCCCAACTGCAGAAGGCACATGGCCTGTCCTAGCAGTTTGACACTTAGATTCCTTGTTCTTTGGAGGGGGATAAGCAAAGAAATCTCTCTACAAAACATCTACTCAGGGGAAAAGCTTTGTTAACTGGGAAAACCAACTCTTTATCCCCAACAAAAAAAAACATTTTGAACTCCCTTTTTGACCACAAATAAAAGCTGTTAAACAATTATTTTGAGCCTTGGTTTTTTTTTTTGTTTGTTTGTTTGTTTTTTTTTTTTTTTTTGTTTTTTTTTAGCAGTTAAAATGAACAGTTGATTTATTGATTCCAAGGTTAAATGCAGAGTGATAATGACAAGGAAACACTGGTAATTTTAACAAAACAAGATAAAAAATTTATTCATGAATTTACACACTTGAAGTTGCCTTAAAGTCCATCATTTTAACATATTGTCATGAAGAGGAAATGTTCATACAACAGATTAAACGATCTGACATGAAATAATATTAAATGCTTAAGACAAAGCTAAGAGTTTGTTGCTCAACGAAAGAATATAGGCTTTGCATACTTTCAAAAGTAGACAAGTGGTAGTTTGAAATACTTTGGTTCCTTTGAGTGTTGAAAGAAAATTCTTTGAAGTACTGGTTAGAGATTGATAATATAATTGGCAAGAGCTTCAATGCTGGTTATAAGAAACTGAGATGAAACTTTTCATGACTTCAGACACTCTTCTCTGATCAATTTCATTTTTCTCCTTATTTTACATCAAAAGGAATTTTGCATAGGTTCACAAATTTATTTCTTGACTGATCAGCTAACTTCTTCTCTGTTCTCCAAATTTGAAGAGAATTATTCCAACCTGCTACACATGTACATTTGTTTGTAAAAACAATTTAACAATTATATACATGTTTTCTTTAATTTTATTTTATTGTTTGAAATTCAGATGTTCTGAATTTTAATATAAAATATGGATGACTGAATTTTGTACAAATCAATTAAATTCAATATCAATTCAATAAGTTTTTTTTTTCTTAAATTTTCCTATTGATTGTTTTTTAGTACAAAGTTCTTTTTGTTTAATTTTCTTTAAAATATTAAAAAAAGAAACATGATTTTGTGTAACTAAATACTTGATGGCCTCAAGTAGGTGAAAAAATAAATTCAGTGATTAAAAGTATCACTTAACTTTTTTAATCAGTTAAAGTTTTTCATATTTCTATTAATATAAAATATTAATTTTAAAGACTTACAGAATTAAAATATATATATATATTCCTAACTTATTGATTATATAAGATTAAGAAATAATTGTTTTTAAACATAAATGAAATTGCTTTTGTGTTCAAATAATTTTTGTCTTCCATGTTCTATTTGAGGCAGTTTTAAATCTAGGGGTCACAGGAATAGTGCTACTGTTGGACAAGTAAAATATACTTTTCTATATTCTTAGCATGAAATATGTATTTTTTAATCTTTAATATTAGTGATTTTTCTTTGAAACAAATCTCAAAGAGAGATATTTGATTTATAAGATGTTTTAAATTTTTTGTCTTCATATTTCAGTTAACACGGAACATGACAGTTTTAAAAACAATCATGAAAGTTTATTGAAATATGTAAAAATAATTTTATTTTTTTATTTTATTGAGATATTTACATATTTATTACTGAGTTGTACCATTCAAATAAAATATATATTGATTGTTTAATACTTAGTTTTTGGTTCTAACAGGATTAGACCAGTGCACATCTGTATTAAAGTGTTCAATAAAATTATATTGTAGAACTTTTGAATATTTTCCATTTTTATATGAGTTATTATGCAAACTAGGTTTCTACCATGAGGGGTGTCTTCAGGTGATTTTTAATAACTAATAATAAAAAAAATCACTTGAAGACACCACTCATGGTAGAAACCTAGGTCGCGTAATAACTCATATAAAAATGGAAAATATATAGTCAAACAATTTCAAAATTTAATTTTGTTGAATGGCCATTTCAGCAAGAAGATTCTCACTTCATCAGCAATGGTTGGAAACAAAAATTTATTAATTCAAATATGTTAAAAAAATTTCTATACTAGAAGCCCCAAAATATCCATACACAGGAAGTGGACAAAAAGGGGGATGGGATTAAAAAAGAAAAAAATTTAATTTAAATTTGTCAGCCAGACATAAGAAAACGACCTTTATTTTTTTTATTCGTTTCCTTAGGTTTTGTGCGAATCTCATTCGTGTAGAATCCTTCGTTAAATAAAGACGGAAGCTGACGATGGTTCGCCTGAAATAGGCCCATACTTCCAATTCACCGTGAAATAACGCGTCTGTCTTAATTTTTCTTATATATATATAGTATAGTCAAAAACTTCCGAACTTTACATTCATTGAATGGCCATTCCAGTGAGAAAATTCTCACTTCATCAGCAACGATCGAAAACAAAAATTTATTACTTCAAATATGTTACAAAATTTCTATACTAGAAGAATCCCCAAAACATATTCATGCACAGGAAGTGGAAAAAACGGGTGCGGATTAAGAAGGAAAAAAGTTATTTTATTTAATTTAAATTTGTCAGCCAGACAAAAGGTAAAAGCAGAAACTGATTCATGACTTGATATTAGAAGACTTTACATTACACCTGTAGGAAAGAATGAAAAGTTAAAAATTGATCTGTGTCACAGGGGGAAAAGAAAAGACAAGACAAAAGGGGTAGACAGGACAAGTTAACGAAGAAATAAGATATAAAAGATTTTCTTTGTAACCAAGGTAACAACTGACAACAACTTTTGATGGTGGGAGGAAAGGAAAGATATATAAAAAAAAGTTTAAAAAAGAGGGAAGGAAGAAAAAAGAAAACCCAATATAATATATCTTACACATTATATTAGACTCTTAAAAAAATTAGAAAAAAAAAAAGTTTGATTAAATTCATAAAAGGAAAAAAAATGTTATAGGAATTTTTGGATATATAAAAAATAAAGGGTAAAATTTAAGGTAGATCTCAATGAAATTCTTTTATATATATATATATATATATATATATATATATATATATATATATATATAATTCTTTTTTTATTTTTTCAATTGGAGTAGACAGGACTAAACTATTGCCCAGTTCACACTCCACCCACGTCTATTGAACAGGTGAAGGGGCTCATCCCTTGTTTCCTGGTTAGGATGTGGTTTCCGGCTTTCTCTTTTCCAATCTTTTTACTTTTACGTAGCCCCCTGCGCATCAGTGGCGTTATCGCCTTGCTTGGGGTGATATGATTAAAAAAAAAAATATATATATATATATATATACACACACACATACTTTCCCTGTATTTTTATATATATATATATATATGTATTTAAATATTAGAAAAACAAATGGAAATAAGATTCATCACAATCACAATCAATATATATATATATATATATATATATATATATATATATATAAAAATTAAGGGGCAGGGAATATAAGGGTTAAAGAGTTGGTCTATAGGTTCTTATATGTAAATTAAGAAAGATGGCATCTATAACAATGATATTAGTATTGGGTATTTAATAGGAGTTTAAATCAAGTTACTTAATTTTTTATTATTTTTCATTTAAATTTATCTTAAATTAATATTTAAAATTAAAGAAATTTGTATTTATTTTCCTGTAAATAAATTACATCTATCGTAAAGGTTTCTCAGGGTGTGGCCTGAGCCTATCAGTTCCCAACTAACTATGGGGTTTAGTCCTTGTTCCTTCATTTTCCAAAACCTTCAGGAAAGGGATGTTTGAAATTTTTGATTGTCGTTGGAAAAGGAATGCTTATGATTATATAGCACCACTGCTAAAATTCTCCTCGGGGCGGGGGAGTAAAACCCAAGGCAAGCTGTTCGTCCGACAAAACTAGTCGTTTGTATAAGTCGGAAGGAAATTTAAAACTCAGATGAAAAATAAGTAATGTTCAAAAGAGGGGGAAGAGAAAAAAAATTCCCCGTCCTATAGTATACATTCATCAAGAGACCTGAATTGTAAATCTTTTAAACAAACAACAGAGAGTGCTTGTGGGGGCAAAAATCTACACATGAGTTATCCCCCCCCTTATTCATTCTATGCAAATCTTTATTTTTAGTTTAGCATTTTTATCTGTACAGTTTCGTGGTTTTGTGGAATCTTTTTAGAATTACCTCCCTTGGCATTTTGGATTTCCTCACGGTTCATGTTTTTATTATTCGTCTTTTTTGGTTATTTTCACTTTCTTTTTCTGCTCCTCGTCTTTTTCACATTCTTTTTTTTTTTCAACTCTTCTTTTTTTCCATTTTCCCCCTTCTACTTTTCTTTTTCCACTTTGTTTTCCTCCTCTTATTCATTTTTTTCACCTTTTATTCTTTTGCCACTTTCTCCTTTTTCTTTTCTTTTGCTCCTCCTTTTCACTTTCCCTTCCCCTTACTCCTTTTCACTTTTTCAGAAAGGTGACAGGTAAGTCTACGGGAGAGCATGGTGAATGATTCTGTGTTAAGGTCCTTGTAACCTCTCAGAAGATGGCTCATGTGAGCCGAAAGCTTAGAACTAACTTAAAGACAAAAATTCTCCAACATTTGGATAATTTTTTTTATTATTTTCAACTGAAATTAAAGCCAAAATATGATGTTTATAACAGCTCATGATTAAACATAATAGACATTCATTGTCTGTCATATTTAACAGTATATGTTTGAAAAATACACACACACACACACACACACACACACATGTATATGTGTGTGTGTGTGTGTGTGTGTGTATGTATGTATGTATATATATATATATATATATATAAAGTGCCTCCACAGAATGATTTTTTCTAAAAATGAAAAATCTTTCAAGGTAATAGATTAAATTTAATATTGCCAACAAGCAAGATACTTTGAATTTCAAAACTAATTTTAATTGACTGAAAGAAGTTGTTTTTTTAATCTTGAAAGATCATTGATTTTAGCACCCTTTTCAGCCATTTATCAACACACTGTAATTTCATTCCTTAAAAATATCTTTCAAAAATAAAATGTACTTTTTATTTGAAGAATACAAGCTGATTTAAAGTTTAATCAATTTGATTTGAAACAAATCTTAATTACTTTTAGTTTAAAATATCACAGAAATACATTTTTTAACACAGATGTAGGCATTTATTTAAGGTGTTGACAGCTTGACTGACAACCAGAAGTTTATGTAATTTTTTTTCTACAGTGAACATATTTGTAAAAATTAAAGAATATGACATTAGTGACCTCTGTGGTGCAGTGGATATCAACTCGGAACAGCAAATCAAGTGCCATGTTCGAATTCCAGTTGAATTTCTTGCATTCATTTATGCACAAATACCCTTGGGAAAGGTATTAATCTGTCTCTTCCCTCCAATTATGGGTGAAATAATAGGACAAATTGGGTTCTATAGCCTCGGTTGGCAACCAGTCTACCGCAGAAAGCAATGGCAACTTGCTGCGGGATAATCTTCTGCCCAGTCACTTATGTCTCTTTTGAGACATGATCGCCCAAAGTGTGTATCACGTATGGCACTTAACTGACTGACTTGTTTATATAATTTGTAACTACCCAGTAATCTTAAAAATATTATCAATAATCTAATGTTTTACTGAATTTTAGAGCAAATTTTCAGCAACTCGTGGTTTTGTTTTGCAAAAAACAATTATTTAAATTCTCTAAGGCATTTTATTAATTTCTTGACATTTCATAAAATTACATAAGTGGTGCATAACATGTAAAAAAAAAAAAAAAAAAAAAAATTTTGCCAAGATTTTTGAAAAAAAAGAAATGTTTCTTAAATTATTTAACTTATTTATGAATAAGTCTTGAAAGTTTAATTAAAATTTGGCAGTGACTTGATTTTTCCAAGAATTTCCAAATTAATGTTTTTTCCCCCCCACAAAAAAGATACTAAAATTTTCTGTGTGTGTATATCTTCACCAATGCAAAAAAGATGAGATTTTTAACCAAAATTTCTAACTTTTTCTAACTTTCTGAAAAGGATTAAAACTATAATAATAATAATAATAATAAATTCTTTGGTCTTTCTTTTTAATAACAAACATTTTGACAATAAAATTTGGTTTAAGTTTGGGGCATTTTTTTTTTTTTCATCATACTATGCTCATATTTTAGTGAATCTCTGGCAGCACTTATATATATTCATCCGCAGACAGATCTGATTCGCTGTATTACAGCTCATCAGTACGGTTAGACAGCCGATTGCCTTTTACCCAGGATTGAAACCCGACTGAATTGGCGTCAGTCGGCGATTCTACCTCTGAGCTACGGGCGCTTGGTAGAAGACGGTAGACTTTTTAGCATGTACATTATCATTATACACGCCCAATAGCTGAGAGTGTTTTAATTCATTGCTGAATGAACAGTGCATAGATGCTAGAGTTGCTACTGTTTTTCAAAGTCTACCATTCTTCCAGAGTGCTCAATCAGGGTGTGAGAGTGTAAATATATATATAGAGAGAGAGAGAGAGAAAGAGAAAGAGCCTTTGAGATTTCACTCACCTGATTGACTCAAATTTCTTTACTCACCTGCAGTCGATTAAAAATCTCACAATGAAACGTGTCCCTTCGAATATAGAAAAAGGAAATCTGATTCTTTTTACAACCTAAAAGTATGCCATTCAAGGTTCACAAGTTACTTACCTACAATCACATTATTGAACTTTCTGGTCTTATGCATAGCGCTTGATTTACATCGAAATGTGTGGTTAAACAAAAGACAGTGACATCCTGCAATTATCAAAACAAGATCTGACAAATGGAATTTAGATTGACAAGCTCCTGTCTCGCTTTTATCATTCCGGTCAGTGTAAACATTTGTTTAATTAACACTTCCAGATTAGACGCTCACAGATTTTTAGAAACTCATTTGAAAATATAATATCCTTGACTCAACATCTATATTTCCTCCCCGCTTATGAAAAGTAAAAACAAACATTTGAAAGAAAGAAAAAAAAAATTTCAACCACGCACCGAAAAACAAATTATACAAGTAATTTTTTTTATAGAAAATCATTGAGAAAATCTGATTTGTTATTTTTTATCATCTATGAGATGGAAGTTGTAGTCAAATAGAAGAAAGAAACTATGAATTTAGGTACCTCCACTCACTTGCCAAAAAAAAAGCATATCATTATGTTAAAAGGGCTCAAACTTAATAAAACCAAAGTTTCATCATCACAATGATTATACTATTATAAAGAGGAAAGATCAAATTTTGATGTTATTATTTTTTTAAAAATTTAAAACCTTTCTAACACATTCAAGATTTTAATTGAAATTTCATTTTTTGTTTTCCGTCAGTGATTCATGCTCTATTTACGTAAGGCGACTATTAAGAAAATGGAGTTGGTCGAGGAAACTGATTTTGGGCCGAATAAATTTTCCCTTGCTCTCAACCGCCAATCGAGTGATATCTTTTTCAAATTTTAAAGGCTGTATATATATATATAATCACAATAATGAGTTGATACCACAGATCAAAAATGCAGATCTGAATAAACATAATTTTATGTTTTTTTTTTTTGTTTTTGTTTTTTTTTTTATAATATTCGGACGTAGGCTGCCTTTCGGCCAATGCTTCCTCAGGGACCACTTGTTGGCACAATTGTAATTACATTAGACTAGACAGAGAAGAATTCATAGAAAGAAGACTGGAACACATTTAAAATTACGATTGATATGAATACGTAAAATTAAGAAAATTGTTCTCATTTCATGAGTCATGCCACTTCTGCTATTTTCATTTTACTTTCTTAGTTATCTCTATTTAACTCAAGGACACATAGCCTTGTGAATAAAAGCATTGATTGCGTCCAGTGACTTGACCCAAACAGTTATGTGTTCAATATCTCGTGACGGTAGGGAGCGGAGCAAGAACTTAGAGAGTTATGTGCCGTTTTCCCCTTAACACTTCACACAAAATATTGAAGGCAAATTTCTCTCAGCTGTTATTGCTCACATGTTCAGTCTGATATTCTCAGCATCTTTCCATAAAACACGTTTCTGTCGCTACAAATCATTTGAGATTTTTCGGCATTCATATATTGCATAACAGGTCAGTGCGCTTTTCAAATAAAATTTTCCTGTTTCTTGATACTTTGCTTGGTTTCTGGTAGGCATCTTTCACTATCTCAATAGTGATTCATATTTCTGCATCACATTTTCCGTCCTCTTAGACACTCCATTGATATTTAAGTTGTACCTGCTTCGTTTCGGTTTCTCTAATTTGTAATCCATATCTTGGGTTGGTCCTTTTGCTGATAAGCATACATTTTATCTTTTCTAATAAAATTTTCCTATTTCTTATTAATTTGTTTGGTTTCTGGAAGTCATCTTTCACTATCTCCATAGTGATTCATATTTCTGCATCACATTTTCCGTCCTCTAAGACACTACATAGATATTTAAATTGTACCTGCTTTGTTTCAGTTTCTCTAAATTGTACTTCACATATTGGGCTGTTCCTTTTGCTGACAATCATACGTTCTGTCTTCTTACAATTGATATTTAGTCTTTTCTTCTTGCTTTCCTTAACTGGGTTCTGCAGGAGTTTCTGTAGTTTTTTTTCTGTGGTCGCTTTCAGTACTATATCAGCTTGCATTTTTAATTTTGTCAAGATTATAGCTGCCAATCATAAACCTTGGTCGGACTTCTCTCAGGATTGTGTATATAAAATCAGTTAATACTTGAGCAAGGTTTGCAAAGGCAACATTTAAATAACCATTTTAATTAAAGGTATTTTTCTTGTATACTTTTAATTCTGAGTTCATGTTTCTGTAATTTGTAGATAAAAAATGAATTAAAATAGTTTTTTTTAATGTTTTCTCCTTAACTTACATGAACTGATATCTTTTTCTCTCTTTTTTTTCAGGTGAGTTCATTTAACAAAAATTCTTCCAGTGTGACTTGAAGTTCTTATTTTATTATTTTTTTCTTTTGTTGAATTCTTTGAATGAGTGTCCTTCTTGTTTCAATTTTCTCTAAAACTTTGTTGTTGCTCAGTTAATGTTATTTTCCGCATCCTTTTCTAGAACTTGTCTTTCTGTTGCCTTAAGTTTCTTCTTTGTCTGATGAAATTGTACAACATTCACTTCAAATAAAGAAGAACTGATATTACATTGCAGTTAAATAGTCTTTTCCTGTTTCTTGACAGGTTGCTTAACTTTTGGGAGACGTATTCAGATTTTCGTGTCACATTTCCCATCCTGTGTTAAAACACTTTTTCTAAATATATAAATTTTTGAACTTTTTAATTTTGGTATTTTCAATTTGCAATTTTTATATTCCTTTTGCTGACAGCCGTACATTTTATCTTTTTACAATTGATGTTTAGTCGTTTCTTCTCACTTCCTGTTACTACCTTCTGTAGGAGTTCCTGTCATCTGTTATTGATTTAATGTTGTTAAGCGTGTCACCAACAATGAATCCTGGTGTGAATTCTCATTCTTTTGGGATCACCTCACTGTAAACAGTGAATAAGTCTGGTGAGAAGACACATCCTTGTCTTATGCTCTTTTTATTTTGTATATTTAATGAATTCAATCTCTGTCCACATGCAGGCATTCTGCTCCGTATGTAGGTTCTCGATTATTCGAATATTCTTTCCAAATAAATTCAGCTTACCTCACAGTTCAAACAATTTTTTGAGACATACTTTATTAAACACTTTTACATCTAAACTTATTTATAAATGGAACTTTGTGTGTATCCGTTACCTATAGACTCTGAAATGGCTGAACCGATTTTCTTGAAAATTTACACAGTTGTACTAGAAGCGTCTGCGAGTGTTCTTAGCTAGGTTTTGTGTCGAGGTACCCCTGATAAATATCGATAATCAAAAAAATCAGGTTATAGAAAGAGTGGTCCGATTTTAATCAAATTTGATACACTCATAGACAAAGACATAAGAAATGATATTCAGAAGTTTCAAGGTTGCAGTTCTTACAATAGTGCAGAAAATCGATTATATATATATATATATATATATAAAAGGCAAGATGTTTGTGTGTGTGTGTCTGTTTATCTGCCTGTATGTCTGTATTTTTTTCAGCCCTTTTATTTTAGTTTTTGCTTCGGGTTTGGCTCTAAGTAGGTATAATTGTAGTTCTTAGTCTCAGCCATGATACCATGTACTCAGAGGACTTATTTAGCCTTCAAAATTCAGTTTACAATGAAAAAATCTTATTTGATATCGATACCAGGAAATCAAAATTTGACTTACATCCATTCATTTTTCTTTCAGTCTACGGTTTCGCTTTAACTGGAAACAACTATTGTTTTTTAGTCTTTCGTGCCAACATCAAAAGAGTATGAGCTCCAGGACCATGGATTAGTTTTAAAACTTTCATTGCACCTGAGCAATGCTGGGCTATACTGCTAGTAGTTTATAAAACGTAAGTATGCATTCTTTTGCATACACATAGCACTCCAGTACTCTCTTCTTTGTTTCTAGTGAAATTGTCCTGTTTCTTAATACTTTTTTCAGCTTCTGGAATGCATCCTTGTGCTTTTCGATCTCAGGAATATAAATGTATAAAAACTGCTGTGACTACAAAGTGAGGGGTCAGTTTATATATTGATTGTAATATGGAATTGATACCCCACTTTATATCCCATATACTTCTGTAGAACCACATTTCAGTTGCTTCAAGTTTTTCCTTCATCTTTGATGATAGTGTCCAGCATTCACTGCTGTACTGCAACCCATTACAACTTTTTCTCCCCAACCCCATAACTGGAATTTTCCATTTCCTTTGGGGAGCAGTACGACCCACTTTAGGAATTCCAGCCATAACAGATATCTACTTTCTATTGGCTACTTTGTTTGTGGTTTATTTATATTTTCTGCCTCTGTTGATATCTTGTCACTGTCTCTTTTGTCATCATTATCTCTATCTCTCTTTATTTCCACTATTTTGTAACTTGTCTTCATCTGATGTCCACACCTTTTTACAGGTGTTATCTGATAGGATCCTTAATTAAGAATCGATTTACCGAAACATATTTCTGTTGGCCAGTCATATTGAAAAACAGCCAATTTGGCATTAAGAACAAAAAGGAAAATCAGGCTATTTTAATGCACACACAATCTCACTTCATCCAGCTGAATCCAGGGATGAAGAGGATAAACGTTACAAGAAGTCAATATTTAGTGCTGAGTCTCACGACAACACTTTCTGCAAAATTGATTCTTTTTTAGGATTTCCTTGACTCATTAACTTTAAGCTTTACAATCGGACAAAATCTGCCAGACTTATATGGAAATGAATTATGTTGTATTTAGCATAAAAGATGAATGTTGCTCTAAAAATAAGCTTGGAAATAATCAATTTGAAATTAACTCGGTGAATATTTCAGTGTTTATTTACACCATCATCATAAAAATATTACATTTTATATAGCATAAAAGATGAAAATCGTTCTAAAAATATGCTTAAAAGTAACATGAAAATAATCAGACGGTATTTCAGTGCTTCTTACTATCTACGTTGATGGATCAAATGATGGCATCAAAGTGGGATGCACAACCATTCAGAACAAAGCAAAAGTAATGAAGTGATTCTTGAACAATAACATATAGCAGCTTGACTCCAGCCACTTTCTCATCATCAGGATATGGTTTCCCTATGTCTCTTCTATAAGTATTTTCATGGCTTCTGCTCTGACAAACTTGGGTCACTGGTGCCCCCTGCCACAAGAATTTACTACAAGTAGTTTGAAAAAACTATAGAAACGAGACCGAGCAGGATACTCGAATTCTTAAAAGAAATCGGAATGTACTCAAAAATATGTCTGGTTGAATACTATCTCACACACACACAGATATATGTATTTCTACCAACTTGCTATATATTCCAAAACTTGATTCTATCGAATGTGTGTTTGCAAATCTTGTATACGTAATGCATATACATACAATGTATGTAGATGGTTGGTATGCCATAAAATTTAAACAGCCAAATTAAATATATACATTTTTAAAAAATCATTTTATTAATTTAAAATGTGTTAAATATATAAATTTGTTAAATGTATGAATTTGTCTCAATATATATGTCTATTATATACGTTAATGTGATAAATATACAAACTTCATGAAATTGTTCTTAATTTTTTGTTCAATTTTTAATCATTCGATTCGGTGTTAGATGACCCGAGATGGGTTGATACGCCACAAAACAAAACAAACAAATAAGAATTTACTTGGACAACCAGACTGGCAACAAGGTCCCACCCATTAACAGTTCGATCAACTAAATGCAGGTGACAATTCTATTCCATCAGCTTTTTTCTCTCACTTCTCACCTGTGGAATTCACTTCTATATACTTGCTTTACTGGCAGCTGTAACCTCCAGGAATTTAAATGCAAAGTCAATTCCCATCTCTTATCCACTTATTTCCAGCCCTTCCTACATCACCCCGTGTATCTTGTTATTTTCCTTTCTCTCTACTTTCGCAACTGTCTTCACTCCTGTGTTCATATCCTTCTCTTGCCCTTTCTCTTTTACCCCCTGTAGCTGGTTCGTCTTTATCTTCATTCTCCTCCTGCCTAATACTTCAACTCTATTAAAATTTTATTTTAATATTAAAAAATGATACAGGAAGAGAGCTCCATGTAATAAAATATTACAGAGCAAATATAAATTAAAATAGGATTAATTCAAGGATGTTGAATGACCATTTCGATATGAAAATCCCCACGGGGGATAACACATCACCTCAGCAACAAAAAAATCCTTTCAGAAACTGGAGAGAAATCAGTCTCTCTCCAGTTTCTGAAAGGATTTTTTTGTTGCTGAGGTGATGTGTTATCCCCCGTGGGGATTTTCATATCGAAATGGTCATTCAACATCCTTGAATTAATCCTATTTTAATTTATTTATATATATATATATATATATATATATATATGATTTCAAATAAGGTCTACTTCAACAGCAATAATTATTTCAAACATGCTTGGTTAAATAATATAAATCTACATGTATAGTTGCTCTTTTTAATATTAGTTTTTTTCCAAATACTTTTGAATTTTGCTACACTCGTTTTCAAAGATTTTTCTGTGTATATTCATTCAATTATTTTTTATTAATTCTGGAGTTCTCATGTTTTAGGGAATCAATTTCAAGTCCCTCAAGGTGAGGTCAAAGTGAGTTATTTTTTTAAATCACAGTTCAATATATGGTTCCTGATGGAGAAAAACATTTAATGTTGCTTGCTTCCCTTTTATTACAATAGCCTCCCGAATTATGTGTCTTTCTTTGCATTGTGTCCTATATAAAATGTTGGTGTTATCTACAAAAATTTGTCTTATGTTAATATTGTTTTGCTTATTTGTTATATGCTGAACTATATGTACGTAAATTATAAATATATTGCATACACACATTCACACACTCCATGCTGAGTCTGAGGCTCTGTGCGAAGACGAATGGAGACATAATATTGCTATCACAAGTGAGTGTTCCAAATGCCATGATGTTGACTGAATATTTGGTTTTTATCACTTTTGCTACATCTTTTGGGGTCACAGCAACCTCTGCACTGTCCTCAGATTGAAACCCAAACATTCTGAAATGCTTGTATATGAGCTTTTGGTACAAATGCCAAATACTGTGTAATAAGTTACCCATCGCATACACTATATATATCGTTATCATCACGTAGCAATGTTTCGTGTCAGCACAAGAGAATATCTTCTTTGATGGTAAATATCTTTATCTTAATGTCTCTACAACCACTCTGAAGATGGTTCATGTGAGCTGAAAGCTTAGGGCTAACGTAATAAAAAATATATCCAAATGTTGGAGAATTCTTTTACCTGAAATTAATCCAAAATACGATGTTTAGAACAGCTCATGATTAAGCATAATAGACATTCATTGTCTGTTATATTTAACAACGTATGTTTAAAAATATAATGTTAAATAGTAAAGTATAATAATCCACATATGATTCTTATATGTGAAAGAAATTCAAAAGAAAAAAAAAACATTCCCCAGAAAAAAAGGGGGAAAAAACGTTCCACTTTGGTTTTTATTTCTCATCTTGCTGATTAAGGACATAGGCGTGTCTGAAAATTTTGATTTATTATATATATATATATATATATATATATCAAGGCAGCAGATAATTTTCTAAATAAATACTGTTAAATATAAGCGACAATGAATGTCTATTATGTTTAATCATGAGCTGTTCTAAACATCGTATTTTGGCTTTAATTTCAGGTGAAAGACAAAAATTCTCCAACATTTGGATGATTTTTTATTAAGTTGGTTCTAAGCTCTCGGCTCACATGAGCCATCTTCAGAAAGGTCACAAGGACGTTAACATAAAAACATCCATCAGTGATGATTTTATCTTGTGTTGACATAAAACTTTGCTAAGCAACAATAACAGTTACCAAAAATAGCAAATACAGTTCGTTAATTTGAAATGCAGTTCTATGACACCACACCGCGTGAGAGCTCGAAATGATAACAGAACCATATATTTAAATGCAATGTAATGTGTTATGACCAGATTTAAATGTGATTTTATTAAGTGTGGATTGCTTTGATTTAATATAGATGGCCTCCAATTTCCTTTTTTTACTGTGTGTATGAGTGAGGATTATTGTATTGTTGACTAAAATCTGTCTGATATTACCTACATGGCTATGTTTTTCTAAGAAATGTTGTTTAATTGAACTCTGATCAGAAAGGTGACATGTAAGTCTACGGGAGAGTGTGGTTGTAGTAAAACCAATATATGGAACCTCTCTGAAGATGGCTCATGTGAGCAGAAAGCTTAGAACTAACTTAATAAAAAATTACCCAAATGTTGAAGAATTTTTGTCTTTATTTTCACCTGAAATTAAAGCCAAAATACAATGTTTAGAACGGCTCATGATTAAATATAATAGACATTCATTGTCTCTTATATTTAGCAGTACATGTTTAGAAAATATGTGAATTAATAAATATACATGTGGGGATACACATGTATAAAACTATTATTTTTAATATTTTAAACAGTGCTCAATGTAGTATAAACAGAGCTATTATATATATATATATATATATATATATATATATATATATATATTGTCCTATGTTGATGGAATGGCTCAGTTTCATGTGCTATGCAATCATCAGGTGTATAATACAAACTGACCATTTGATAAGCCGTTTATTATTTAATGGTCAGTTTTTTAATATGCACCTGATGATTGTTTAATGCATGAAACTCAGAGTTGTGAGAGAATAATAATATGCATGCATGCAAGTATATATATATATATATAATCAAGCCTATAACACAATTTTCAAATTCATCGTAATAACCATATCTGCTCTAAAATGTATTGTAATGTCAACAAATGTAAACATGTTACGGAAATTAACGAAGATTAATGAAACTGGTTATAAACAACCGACAATTTGAAATGATTATTTGAACATTATTTTTGATTGATACTCGTATTTAAGTAGATATTCTGTTTATAATCAAACAGTATTATATTTTCATTTCTACCGGCCTGATTATTTAAAATTTTTGGTCGTTTATAATTTCTATAACATGTTTACATTTGTTGACATTACGATACATTTCAGAGCAGAGATGGTTAATGCGATGAATTCGAAAATTGTGTTATAGGCTTGATTTGACTTCTTTTAGACTGATCGTCATTCATGGTTGAGAGGTCTAGACACAGCACATATATATATATATATATATATATATATATATATATATATATCTCAACATGCAGCTGCAATAGTACATTTGATGCTCAAGTGCAATCTTTAGACATGGCGTGAAGATTGTCCTTAAGCATAAAACAGATTGTCGCTGTTGGATGTTGACCTCAATGCCCACCTTTATTTTTATATATGTTCAATCTCTGATAGTAAGCACTTTAACCCATATATATTTAGTCAGTTAAGTGCCATACGTGATACACGCTTTAGGGCTTTGTGCAATCATGTCTCTTTTTGAGACATGACTGACTGAGCAGAATATTATCCCGCAGTAGGTTGCCATTGCTTTCTGCATTAGACTGGTTGCCAGCCAAGGCTATAGAACCCAATCTGTTCTGTTATTCAACCCAAGATGAGCAGTTTCCTTATAAGAAAACATTTAGCATTCATTGAGTCAGCAGCCAATGCTACTCGAGTTATGCTTTTCTTAACTTCCTGATAACTAGACTGAGATCAAAGTGTAGTATCTGTTCCAGTTATCTCAAATACGAGGGTCATTCAATAAATAAGGTGAATTTTTCAGTATAAGAACATCTCTTTTTTTTTTTTTTTTTTTTAAATCTTGCCCCTTCAGACTTTCACTTGTTTGGTCCCTTGAAAGCGTTCATGAGAGGCACGAAGTTTGAAAGTGACAATGAAGTCAAAAGTGCTGAGAGCGATTGGCTGAGATATCAGTCCAAAGATTTTTACACTGAGGGAATACGAAAGCTTGTGCACAGATGGGAAAGTCGTGTGACACTGCTGGGAGACTACGTTGAAAAATAAAAAAAAAAGTAAGCTTCTATCTGTATTAGAAGTCCTCCATACTGAAAAATTCACCTTATTTATTGAATGACCCTCGTAGAAGTCCTTATACCGAAAAATTCACCTTATTTATTGAATGACCCTCGTAGAAGTCCTTATACCGAAAAATTCACCTTATTTATTGAATGACCCTCGTAGAAGTCCTTATACCGAAAAATTCACCTTATTTATTGAATGACCCTCGTAGAAGTCCTTATACCGAAAAATTCACCTTATTTATTGAATGACCTTCATAGTAATGGAAATATCAGCTGTTTCTTTATAAGGAAACATTTGGCATTCACTGACTGAGCAGCCAGTGCTACTTGTATTGCAATTTTCTTTAATCACTGGCCATCGGGCTGGGATCAAAGTGTAGTATCTTTCTCTTGATCCCTAATAATAATGGAAATATCTCTGTTCATGAACAGGACTAGTAAGTGAGCTGGTTGTTGAGAGGGTTGTTATTTTCAAATTTGAAAGATGGAGCAGCGAAGGTGACTTGGGTGTTACATCTGGATACTTGAGAACACCCTCAATCTGATATCGTCGAAGTGGATTGGGTTACTTAATCTGAAGGTATTTCTAACTGGGTCTCACTTGTAAGGTGATGCACTAATCTTATCGAAGCCAGTCATCCTGTTGTACATATCTGGCTCTGGTATACGAGATTGGGTGTCATGATGGGTTAGGGTTAGGCTTGATGCATTTGTACCCCAGTATTACTTGGTTGGCATGCTTCTCTTCCGTCAATATTAACAGATAAAAGATAAGACCACGGCACCTGTAGATTGAATATACTTTTATTTTCACACAATGAATGTAACAAATTTGGTGACAGTGATAGCAATTATTATCAGAGTACTGAATCTAGTTGAGAAAATCCTTTGGAAAAGGCTAGAGAAACTAGAAATCACAGCTGCTAGAAAACTAAGGAGAGGCTGGGAGTATTGAACAGATTGGCCATTACTAAGATTCCATTGAAAAGCCATTATTTACTATTGTTAGTGACATGTAAAATCTGTGTGAGAAATATTATAATGATGATAATGATGAACAGAATGATTATGTTGATAATGATATTCATGATAATAATGCTGATCATGAAAATGATAATAATAATAGTGGTGATGTTAATAGCAGTAATGATAATATTGGTGGTGATGATAATACGATGATCATCATAATAATGTTGATGATAATGAAGACGATAATAAGGATTATGATAATAATGATGTTAAAGATATTTTTAATGATGTTGATAATGATGATAATGATGTTAATGAATATGATGATGATAATGTTGATAATGATGTTAATGAATATGATGATGATAATGTTGAAATGATGGTCATGATGATGATGTTAATGAATATGATGCAGATAATGATAAGATGATGGTCATGATGATGATGTAAATGAATATGATGAGGATAATAATGATGTTAAGAAAGACGATGGTCATGATGATGATGTTAATGAATATGATGCAGATAATGATAAGAAAGACGATGGTCATGATGATGATGTTAATGAATATGATGCAGATAATGATGATAAGAAAGATGATGGTCATGATGATGTTAATGAATATGATGATAATATTGTTGATAATGAAGATGTTAAAGATGATGACAGTGATAATGTTAATGAATATGATGAGGATAATGATGATGGTGGTGATGATGTTAATGAATATTATCAGGATAATGATGATGTTAAGAAAGATGATGGCAGTGATGATGATATTAATGAACATGATAATATTGTTGATAATCAGGATGTTAAGAAAGATGATGGTCATGATGATGATGATGTTAATATGATAATATTGTTGATAATGATGATGTTAAGAAAGATGATGGCGATGATGATGATGTTAATGAATGTGATGATAATATTGTTGATAATGATGATGTTAAGAAAGATGATGGTGATGATGATGTTATTGAATATGATGATAATATTGTAGATAATGATGATGTTAAGAAAGGTGATGGTGGTGATGATGATGTAAATAAATATGATTATAATATTGTTGATAATGATGATGTTAAGAAAGGTGATGGTGGTGATGATGATGAAGCTCTTCCTTCCGCATTCCATTTATTTGCTCAGGTGCTAGAAACACTGAAATGAAATCAGATCAATAAAATGAGAAAAAGAAAGTAAAGCTGTTTCCATCGAATCTATTTTTCTTTCTCCATCTTCTTCCATTTTGCTCTCTCTCTCTTTCCAACAACTGCTTTTCTTTCTCTCACACTCCCCCCCTGCTCGTCTACAAATATACGTAGACAGTGCAAACGGTACGTACACGTTCCTTCTACGGAAAGTAAAATGCATGACTATTTAGAAGCTTCTGTTTCCCGTTGGCACATAAACGTACAACTCTTTCGTAGTTTAACTTAGTATTTTTTATTATTATTATTTTTATTGTTATTATCCTGAATTCGAAGTTATTTTTAGAAAATAAAGCAATTATTTCTGTCCTTGAGCAATAGTAATTTTAAACTGTATTGTTATTATTTTTTCCCATATTCAAATGTTCTGCATTCCAAGAAAATATTCTACCTGGTCCTAAATACATAGATGTTGCTGGTGCAAGGGGCTTGTAGGACCCCTCCCACTGAATCTATGATATGTGTCTCTATTTCAATGCATCACAATTTTCATGAGGTAGTATAACCTAATTATGTGCAATAATAGATCATATGCAATATAGTTAAACAATTCAACTAGAAAAATAGAAAATAAATACAATGTATCTAAATACAAATTAGAGACCTGTCATAATAGATCATCCCAGCCTATGTACAATAATGGATCATATGCAATATAGGTGAACAATTCAACTAGAAAAATTGAAAATAAATACAATGTATCTAAATACAAATTAGAGACCTGTCATAAAAGATAATTCCAGCCTATATACAATAATGGATCATATGCAATATAGTTAAACAATTCAACTAGAAAAATTGAAAATAAATACAATGTATCTAAATACAAATTAGAGACCTGTCATAATAGATCATTCCAGCCTATGTACAATAATGGATCATATGCAATATAGGTGAACAATTCAACTAGAAAAATTGAAAATAAATACAATGTATCTAAATACAAATTAGAGACCTGTCATAATAGATCATTCCAGCCTATGTACAATAATGGATCATATGCAATATAGGCAAACAATTCAACTAGAAAAATTGAAAATAAATACAATGTATCTAAATACAAATTAGAGACCTGTCATTATAGATCATTCCAGCCTATGTACAATAATGGATCATATCCAATATAGGTGGACAATTCACCCAGAAAATTAAAAATAAATGGACAGAATGTATCGAAATACAAATTAGAGACCTGTCAAGAAGGATCATTCCAGCCTAAAGGTACAGAAGGACGGACTTCATGTAACATAAGTTAATAACTAACTAGAAAATAAAGAATAGACAATGTATCTAAATACAAATTAGAGACTCTGTTTGCATGATCATTCAACAAGGCACAATGGATCATATGCAATATAGGCGAACAATTCAACTAGAAAATTGAAAATAAATACAATGTATCTGAATAAAATTAGAGACCTAATAATGATCATTCTACAGGCTTCAGGCAATAATGGATCATATCCTAACAGAAATATTAATCAATCTAGAAAATTGAAAGAATACACCACATCTAACAAAATTAGAGGACTTGCCTAATGGATCATTCCAGCCTATGTACAATAATGGATCATATGCAATATAGGCGAACAATTCAACCAGAAAAATTGAAAAATAAATAAACGTATCGAAATACAAATTAGAGACCTGTCATAATGGACTTCATTCCAGCCTATGTACAATAATGGATCATATCCAATATAGGTGGACAATTCAACTAGAAAAATTGAAAAATAACAGACAATGTATCTAAATACAAACAGACCTGTCAACAATGGATCATTCTAGCCTATGTACAATAATGGATCATATGCACAGAATAACAATTCAACTAGAAAAAGAAAATAAATACAATGTATCTAAATACAAATTAGAGACCTGTCATAATGGATCATTCCAGCCCAAGGTACAATAATGGATCAGACATGAATATAGGCTAACAATTCAACTAGAAAAATTGAAAATAAATACAATGTATCTAAATACAAATTAGAGACCTGTCATAATGGGACTGTCCCAGCCTATGTACAATAATGGATCATATGCAATATAGGCGAACAATCAACTAGAAAAATTGGAAAATAAATACAATGTATCTAAATACAAAATTAGAGACCTGTCATAATGGATCATTCCAGCCTATGTACAATAATGGATCATATGCACATAGGCGAACAATTCAACTAGAAAATTGAAATAAATACAATGTATCTAAATACAAATTAGGAGACCTGTCATTATAGATCATTCCAGCCTATGTACAATAATGGATCATACAAAATAGGTGAACAATTCAACTAGAAAAATTGAAAAAAGATACAATGTATCTAAATACAAATTAGAGACCTGTTTCATTATAGATCATTCCAGCCTATGTACAATAATGATCATATCCAATATAGGTGGACAATTCAACTAGAAAAATTGAAAATAAATACAATGTATCTAAATACAAATTAGACCTGTCATAATGGACTTCATTCAGCCTATGTACAATAATGGATCATATGCAATATAGGAAGTAAACAATTCAACTAGAAAAATTGAAAATAAATACAATGTATCTAAATACAAATTAGAGACCTGTCATAATGGATCATTCCAGCCTATGTACAATAATGGATCATATGCAATATAGGCGAACAATTCAACTAGAAAAATTGAAAATAAATACAATGTATCTAAATACAAATTAGAGACCTGTCATAATGGATCATTCCAGCCTATGTACAATAATGGATCATATCCAATATAGGTATAATTCAACCTAGAAAAATTGAAAATAAAATACAATGTATCTAAATACAAATTAGAGACCTGTCATAATGGATCATTCCAGCCTATGTACAATAATGGATCGTATGCAATATAGGTGAACAATTCAACTAGAAAAATTGAAAATAAATACAATGTATCTACAAATACAAATTAGAGACCTGTCATTATAGATCATTCCATCTTAAATATATCAACATTACACTGTAAGTTTTGACATCAACCTTATACTTTTTTATTACAAAGTTGAATAATTTTAACACATTCAACAATGTAAATAAAAAATAATGAATTTTATATATCAACTTTTGAGACTTCAGTAGTGCCCAGCATCCCCAAATTAGGCATGACCATCCCCTCGTTGGGATTTGGTTGTGGGGGTAGTAACTGAAGATATGTAATATAGGGGAGTAATTCAATGAGAAAAATTGAAAATAAATATAATGTATCTAAATTCAAATTAAAAACATGTCATAATAGATCCTTTCATCTTAAATAAATCATCCATGTTTTGCTGGAAGATTTAATATCAACTTGAAATTTTTCTTGTTAAAACATTGAATAATTTGAACACATTCATCATCATAAGTAAAAAAAAATAATGAATTTTCTATCGTGTTTTGTTTGAGACTTAACAGGAGCAAAACAAATTCACGGATTTGGCCATAGAAAAAAAACCAAAGAATGATGTCACAATCTGCACAAGTTTTCCATTCTTTAATAGTCAGTGGTGCTTATTTAATTTGTATATAAATGTAGGCAGAAAACAGGTAAAAGTTAATAAGATACCGAGATACACAAATCACTGCCCAACAAGCACACTAAGTTATATGTTGTTTTCCTCTGTCCCTGTTGCCTTCAGTATGTCCTGTGAGTATCAGATTTTCCCAGCCCTCTTTCTTCATTCTGTGCCCTAGAAATTTCAACTGTCTCTTTCTTATTTTAAGTAGGTTATGCGTTGTTTTCTTCTGTCCCTCTTGCCTTCAATCTGTCCTGTGAGTGTCAGATTTTCCAAGCCTGCTTTCCTCATTATGTGCTCTAGAAATTTCAACTGTCTCTTTCTTATTTTAAGTAGGTTATGCGTTGTTTTCCGCTGTTCCTCTTGCCTTCAATCTGTCCTGTGAGTATCAGATTTTCCAAGCCCTCTTTCCTCTCTATGTACCTGAGAAATTTCAAATATCCAAGAGAGGATACTATGTATTATCGAGAGGATACTCTTCAGACAGTACTATTGGCGAGATATGCAACTATCTTGCAATAGCAAGATACCGAAATATCACCTCGTAGTAATAACTATTACGACAAATCCCTGAGTGACTGAAGTAATCTACTAAGACCCAAGGCAATACAACCGTGTGACACCACAACACATTAGTAACCTTTAAATCACAACAATAACCAACGAGGTTACAACAATAATCTTAATGACATAAAGTACATGGACAACACTATATTAATGGCGGACAAAAAAGAAAACTGCAGAACTTCCTAAACATGGTAGTAAAAATTAAACTATGCATTGGAGATTTCAACATCAAATACGTATAAAAGTTTAAATATCTGAGAAGCAATTTAACAGAAGACAGACACATGACCCAGTGGATAAAAGTATTGGTTTAGTCTACTGACTTGACCCAAAGCGATGTAAGTTCAATATTTCACTACAGCATTAGTGTACAAAAACTTAGAGTTGAGCAAAATGATAACTGAGACATCTGGAAGCGGTATGACTCATGGAATTAGAACAATCTACTCCAGTGAACAGAATAAAGAATTCAGTTCAAAATTCTAATCACCTGAAGACGGTTATGGTCAGGCACCCTTGTTGTTCATCTCAGTGTTTTCGACAAGCTCCAAAAGAGAATCAGTAACGTAATACGCAACTGAGTCTCACCCATTCATAGTTAAATTAACCAAATGCAGCCGACAATTCTACTCCAGCAGCTTCTTTTTTTTCACTTCCCACCTGTGAAACTCTCTTCCATATTCTTGCTTTTTTGACGGCTATAACCGCCGGGAATTTAAATGCAATGTCAATACCCATCTCTAAACCACTTGACACTCGTTCTTTCTACATCACCGTCTATCATTTCTCTCTACCTTTGCAACTGTCATCACACCTGTATTCCCATCCTTCTCTTGCTCCTTTCTCTGACCCCTCCTGTAACTGGTTCGTCTTTCTCTTTACTCTCCTCCTATCTAATCTTTCTCTCTTATGTAGCCCCCTTCGCATCAGTCTTTCTACACCACCCTGTATATCTTTTCCTTTCTCTCTACCTTTGCAACTGTCTTCACACCTGTATTCCCATCCTTCTCTTGCTCATTTCTCTGACGCCTCCTGTAACTGGTTCGTCTTTCTCTTTACATCTCCTTCTATCTAATCTTTCCCTCTTATGTAGCCCCCTGCGCATCAGTGGCGTTACCGACTTGCTTGAGGGGAAACGATTAAAAAAAAAGAGCATACAATGTTCAAAACTTTATGAATGTGGCAACAAAGAGAAGTACAACAGTCAGAACAATGTAACTAAAGACTAGAACTTTGTGGGGATTACCAACATTATGAAGAAACACGGCACATAGAAGAAGAAAATTAAATTAAATGAATGAAAAATGTAATATATTTTTTAATTACCTATTTATATCGCAGGTCATATAAGCTGTTTGTCATTTTGAATATGTAATTCGTTTTGTTTTATTTTTAAAATAACAAGATGCACCGTGAAATTTTTATGAGTTCAGCAATGCAAACAGAAGCAACTCTATTTTTCTGACAACAACTGCAATTTTGAAACCGATAATAAAAGCAGACGCTAACAAAGTAGAAACCATTCAAATAAAAGAAATAAAATAAAATAAAATAAATTCAAATAAAAGAACAAATTTTACTTCCTAAATACAATAATAATAGACTCAACAAAACTTTGCGTTTTCTTTTGAAATGCAGAAAATCCATAGATTATCAGAGGTCGAATCCAATATCAAGCCAAATCCATAGATTAGCAGAGGTCGAATCCAATATCAAGCCAAATCCACTTTTTACTTGGGTTTCCTCCAGCACCAAACAGTTATCGCAAGTTAACAACAACGTTGTTCAACAGATCACACGAAAATTTCCGATTTACTAACAAATTCAAATGACCCAAATTAAATCACACCTTCTTCTTCTTTTAGATGCCGTGTCCTTTCAAAATGTAGGCGATCATGGCCCTCCACGTCTCCCTATTCCTGGTGGCTCTTAGCATGCTTTCTCCTGTAACATCTCGCAACCCCTGTTCTGTCATCCACCTGCTCAGGCCCTTCAAATATGTTATCCGCTGCTTTCCTCTGTCTCTTTTCCCCCTCTATCTGGCCTGTTAGTATACATTTGAACTAGTGTAACAACAACACACTTGTATATCGTTATAATGGGACCTTACATCAGTGAGGGAGAAGGAGCTGGTGTGCAAGTGAAACTGTTGAGAGGAAGGCCCCGAAACGGTGCACATTCTCTCCTGATGACCCCAAATTAAATATAAATCCGAAAGGAACACATTAAAAGAAATTCAATGAAGTCATATGCCATAGAGAAGCTCGGTGTAAATGTCATTGGCAAGAGGAGCATTACACATTTAGCTCGTTTCAGGTGAGTTTTAATTACTTTTCAGTAATTTGCTTTTTCAGGTCCTCGAAGCCCTCCTTCCTCATTGCATGTCCCAGGAACTTTAGCTGTCTCTTTCTGATGCTCAGTATTAATTTTCTTTTTGTTTCCATCATTTCTAAAACTTCATCATTGCGCACATGCTCGATCCATGATATCCACAGCATCCTTCTGTAGAACCACATTTCAGCTGCTTCAAGTTTTTTCTTCATCTTTGATAATATTGTCCAACATTCACTGCCATCAAATCACCCAAAGAGGAGTGAGTCTTTCCATCATCAAAGTTCTATTCAAAATTGATAAATAGAAATAATTAAACTTATTCATGTTCCTGAATCTTCTGTAATATAACCCCAACTTATTGGCCGGTTGATTGTGTTTGATACCATCATGTGCGGCTTTACTTCGGACTATCAAAGGAAGAAACAAATCCTTTTCCTTTTTTTAATTTTTTTTAATTTATTACTCTGACCCATAAACTGTGGTAGATGGGTGACTGCTTGGGAATACCAGGTGCTGTAAGCGTTTAGTGATGGATGTGCGTTGTGGTGCAGTGGATATCGGCTCGGAAAGAGAAATCGATGAGCCGAGTGCGAGTTCCAGTTGAATAACCTGCATTCACTTAAAAACTGGTACCCTTGGGAAAGGTATTAATCCGTCTCTTCCATCCAGTTATGGGTTAAATAACAGGGTAGGACTTTCTCAAGGGTATTTGTGCGTAAGTGAATGCAATGAATTCAGCTGGAATTCGAACTCCGCTCCCCGATTTCTCATTCTGAGCCGATATCCAATGCACCACAACGCACATTTTGTGAGATACAATGGACGAAAAAAAGTATATTGGCTGTTGCTATGATAATGGAGCTAAAGTCTGGAGCTTAGCACAGATTGACCCTTGACCTCTGTAGCACATGTACACAACAAGTTATAACCTTCTTGCTTACTTCTCTTGTTTATAACAGTGATTGGAAGGAAAGTGTGTGAAGTGTGGTTGTCTCACAGAGGTTCCTTCACACGGCCTGTACAGCAGTTTTTGTCCAATAACCACCATATTTCCCTGATTTTGCCTCTTGTAACTTTTTCTTCTTTAAAAATCAAATCCTACTTGGAAGGAACAAGATTTCAAGACGTCGAGGAAACCCAAGAGAATATGACAAGACAGCTGCTTTCATTATCAAATATAATCTTTAACCGACTGATTTGTTTTTAATGGTTTATCAACCCTTTATGGGGTATCTAAAGCTGAAACATAGTTTGTTTCTATCCGAGGTTACATCAGTGATGATTGTTTGTGCAACAGTTTTTGGCCATGAACTACATTCTCCAATTCCGACAACCATCAGATTTTGCTCCTTGTGAATTTTTTCTCTTTTTAAAAACCAAATCCCACTTGATTCGACAGAGTGCCCAAATTGTTGTGTAGATTTTAAAGTACCAAACAATACTTTAATTTATTTTATTGCATTCTAAAATTTATATAGATTTGACCATGAACTTAGCTCACTAGTACCAACTAGGTATAAATTTACATGAGCGACTAGACTAGCAACTAGGTCCCATCTTTTTCAGTGAAACCGATAAAATGTAACCACAATTTCTACTCTAACAGCTTCTTTTCTTGCACTTCCTGTCTGTGAAATTCCCTTCCATATACTTGCTTCCCCGACAGCTACACTATCCAGGAATTTAAATGTAAGGTCAATAGACATCACTTATCTCACTAACTCATATCCTTTCTTTCAAGCTCTTTTCTCCACCCACTCCACCCCCATTACACTGGTATTCCCATTCGTCTATTACCCTCCTCCTGACATCCCCTATAACTAACCATCTTTCTCATAACTTTCCTCCCATGTAATCCCCTGCGCAACAGTGGCAGTAAAACTGCCTTGCTTGGGGTGAAATGATTAAAAAAAAAAAAAAAAACGAAATTAAAAAAAAATTTTGAACCCCTCACATTGCTGCCATGATTCCCCTGAAAAGATATCTATAGAGGCATTTGAGAATTGATGAAACAAATATTGAGACTGTTGCTATTTTAACAGCGGTAAAGTACGAATGCTAGCTAATATTTGCATGCTGCGGATATCATGGACCGAGCATTTGAGCAATGACGAGGTTTTGGAAAGGATGGAGATGAAAAGGAAATTAATACTGAGCATCAGGAAGAGACAACTAAAGTTCCTGGGACATACAACGAGGAAGGAGGGCTTGGAGAACCTGTTACTAACAGGCCAGATAGAGGGAAAAAGAGACAGAGGAAAGCAGCGGATAACATATTTGAAGGACCTGATCAGGTGGATGACGGGACAAGGGTTGCATGGTGCAACAGGAGAAAGTGTGCTAAGAGCCACCAGGGACAGGGAGATGTAGAAAGCCATCATCGCCTACGTCCTGAAAGGTCATGGCACATAAAAGAAGAAAGTACGAACAGTGAAGCCCTTTGGTACATATTGACCTTTGAACTCTGTCACGCATACACAGTTATAGCGTTCTCATTCACTTCCATTGTTTAAAGTAGAGATCGGAAAGAAAGTGTGTAGAGTGCGGTCATCCTGTCACATCACAGTGGTTCCATCAATAGCCATAGTTTGTGCAATGATTTTTGGCCAAGCACAACATTCCCCAGGTTTAACAACCAGCATATTTCCAAGATTTTGCTTCTCTTAACATTTTCCTCTTCAAAAATCAAATCCTACTTGGAAGGAACAAGATTTCACGATGTTGAGGAAATCCAAAAGGGACTTGCTTTAACTTTCAAATTTAATCTTTGATCAATTGATTTGTTTTTGATGCTTTGTCAGGTATCTAGAGCTGAAACCTATTTCCTTTCCATCAGTGACCATGGTTTGTGCAACAGTTTTTGAACAGGCACGACATTCTGAAGGTTTGACAACCACCATATTTCCATGATTTCGCCCCTTGTGACTTTTTCCTCTTTAAAAAACAAATCCTGCATGGGAGGAGCAAGATTTCAAGACAAATCCAGAAAATCCAAGACAATGCCTCGAGGCAATTGTTCTCTCTCCCCAGAAAAAAGAATTTCAAGAATTCTTTTATGAATGGAAATTATTTATTTCAGCTGAAAGGAAACCTCCTTTATTCAACATGAATGCAATGAGTGCCTTGTACCACATTGCTCAGAATGATTCACCCACTCTGTCTGGTGAAGATTGGTCTGAGGACTTCCACAAATTTGTGGACTCCTGTCTTGCCAAAAGCCCCGCAGATCGTCCCTCTGCTCAGTTATTATTGTTTGTAAGTAACTTGTCTAAAATGTTTCCCACTTTTTTTCTTCTTCATAATATATATATATATATATATATATATATAACACTTCAATTGGAGAAATAGAGAAAATGCTTCTTTTCATTAGACATTATGTCCATTTTTTTTATTTGTAGACAAGCTCAAGCTACTGGGAAGTTTTTTTGTGGTTTAAGGATGTGAAATATATTTGAAATACACTTTTGTATTTTTTTTTATTGTAAAATTGATTTTAAATGGCCTTCTTAACTTTGAAATCTTACTGTTAAGTCATTGAAATTATTCTCATTCATTACTTTCTGAAAGCCTAAAGCAGTTTGAAAGCTGAATTTCAAAATGTCAGCTTGAGATGTTGATGATGAAACTGGTTTATTGTATCTTTGTATGGCTGGTCACTCGTATCCAAGATGCCTTTTTACTAAGGCGGACAGCTAATCCCTGTCGCAGACGCCTGCTCAGAAACATTTGTGTTTATTCAGCACTCACAGAACCCACCTGTGAGTGGACCTTAGTTACAATTTCTTAGAAAGAACACGTTATCTCGTGTGAACAACAGTCTGAACACGGTTAGGACATAGAAACTGTCGAACCCAATGACTTATGATTTCATTCTAGCACAACCATCGATGGTTTCCAGGGGGTGCTGTCTACCCAATTTCACTCACAAGACTTAGGTCAACCTGTGATATGGTTATCAAACACTTTTCAAAGGTGCCACATGTTGGAACCACCTTCTCCAGACCTTCCTGACAAATTGATCATTAGTGAGATTCAAACATGGGCT
Source organism: Ascarosepion bandense (assembly GCA_037127315.1). NCBI lineage: Eukaryota > Metazoa > Mollusca > Cephalopoda > Sepiida > Sepiidae > Ascarosepion > Ascarosepion bandense. The sequence continues at coordinate 1,735,177 of JBBBDQ010000721.1, read as the reverse complement.
TCATGGCCAGAAAGCAAACATTCTAGCCATTCAGCTGTGTGCCCAAGATATATATATATTTACATCAGGTCCCGGGGGCCTACTCTCTGCAGGCAGAGAGAATGCCTTTTGGGACTGAGTGTTATTGGGCTCTAGTATCCTTAAAGTTTTTTGGGTTTTTTCATCTCTACATCACAATTCTCATTTCACCTTTTATGCTTAAATCCCAGAAAATGAACTTGATAAAGATCTGGGTGAAACCGATTGCTTTTTAGTTTTTAATAAAATGCTATCTAACCTCTATTTATTTCTTGCTATTATATATATATATATAGCTGGGAATTTTAGAAAGTTTATTTTAACATGTTTTGCTAATCAGACCTTGTCATTATGTCTTTGTTTTTAATAATAAAAATAAAACTTTTCCAACAATGTTGTTTTATTTTTATCATTTATTTTACCATAATGTTTTAATCTACCTGTAAAAATGGCCATCTGATTTAAGAAAATTATAATTTTTTTTCTATGTAATAAATATTGTTTCTGTAAATAAATTCAGTGTCAACATCTAATATTAATATGATCCTTTGGGATTTACCTCCAAGCAGTTTTTTTTTTATTTTGTTTATGACTTATATATATTTCTCTGTGTGTGTGTGTGTGTGTCTTCATGTACCTGTATATAAACATATGTATGTGTGTTTATATATGTGTTAGTGTGTGTGTGTATGTGTATATATTTATGTAAGTGTCTATATATGCATATGTATGTACACATGTGCAGGCTTCATTAAAAATGACAAAGTGTGTTGGTTAATTTTTTTTAAAGTAATTTGAGATATATATATATATATATATATATATAAACACAGAACACACTCAAAGAAATAAATGTAATTTATGATAATGATTACAATTGCTGACAATAAGGGGTTATTTTCACCTGTTGAAATGGCCATACAACTATAGGAGTTTTTATATTTAAGTGCAAAATATATATATATATTGGCTGTATAAATACTCAATTTTAATTACATTGAGTCCTCTGGGTGAATCAGTATTAATACTTAATTTTTGATAATTAATATTAATAAAATCTGCTTTGGGATTTTATCATCTAGCCGCTTCCTTTTAGATTTAAATAATCTGTAGACTTTGGGATAGAGAGCTCACTTTTTTTTTAAAGAGTTTAGCTTATTTTATGATTCATCTTATATTTTTAATATATAGCCAGTATTCCTTATTATAAAAATCTCTGTTTATAGCATAATTCTTCACTAGAAAAGTTTTTACTAATTCCATATTCTATGGAGGCGGATACATGTTTGATTATACTTGGGGGGGATTAGACTTTAGGTGGATGTATAATGGATATTCTATCTATCTATGTACATATCTATCTATCTGTCTATCTACCTACCTATCTATCTGTCTATCTACCTACCTACCTACCTATCTATCTATCTATCTACCTACCTATCTATCTATCTACCTACCTATCTATCTATCTATCTACCTACCTATCTATCTATCTATCTACCTACCTCTCTATCTATCTATCTACCTACCTCTCTACCTCTCTATCTATCTATCTATCTATCTATCTCAGTCTGTTCTCTATCTATCTATCTATCTATCTCAGTCTGTTCTCTATCTATCTATCTATCTATCTATCTATTTACCTACCTACCTATCTTTCTACCCACCTACTTATCTGTCTCTCTACCCACCTACCTATCTGTTTATAGTTTTTTTTTTAAATACTACCAACAAGGAAAATTTAATTAGGGTTTTAAGTTTTTCAGCTCCATAACGTTTTTCCATTTTGTTGGAGGAAAGGAATATAAAAATTGTCCATGATTTTTATCATGTCAAGTGTTTTCCGCCACTTTTTTTCAAGTTTAATTTTGTTGATAATGTCTTTATTTTTCCCTATTTATTTTTGCGTTGTTTTTGAAAAAGGGGAATTCATTCCAAGTCCTCACAGACTGGAATTTGTATGAATATCTTTCTATTTCAAAAAAACTTTCAACCTTTCATTTCCACTATTGAATAATGTAAGGTCGGTATTAAGAGAGAAATGTTTGATATACAGGGCTTCTCGAATAGAAAGATGTTTTTGATATTGTGATTTATTAAGAATTCTTGTGGTTTCCTCTCTCTCTCTCACACACACACACAGTACTGTGCAAAAGTATTAGGATAAGAACTATATTATCTTCTATGAGACATATTGTCAGGAAATAAACAATTTAACTAAAGTAATTTTATTTGATTTACTCAACAAATGCTTTAACAAGAAAAAAATACTTGTTACAAAATATATTTAATATTTAGTATAATAGCCTTTTGCTTTGATCACAGGCATTGACATCACAAACTTCTTCAATGTATCTAATGGTATCTCCTGCCAAGCAGCTTGTATTTGTTTCCAAAGTGCGTCTTGCAAAGTAACATTAGATTTATCAATTCGAGAGGGGGGAATAAGAAAAAAGTCAGTCATATCAAAGGATAATAGAATAATGACTATTTTCAAAATAACTTGTTTAATAGAAAATAGGAAAAATTAAATATAACTTTTTAATACATTTCTTTGACACCAAGTTTTAAATAATCAATATTTATTAGCAATTTACTTGGCTTTTCACCCTGTGTTTGAATTTCAGTGAGATTTTTAGGAAAATCACCCTTGTCCTAATACTTTTGCACACTACCGGTAGTGTGCAAAAGGTGTTAGGACAGGAGTGGTTTTAAACTTTATTTTGATGCCTCATAAAAGATAAAATAGTTATTGTCCTAATGGTTTTTACAGTACTGTACACACACACACACACACACGGTGCGATTGGTAAATTGTCGCAATTATTTTATTATTTCCAAAGCAAAAGGCTATTATACTAAATATTAAATTTATTTTGTAACAAGTATTTTTTTCTTGTTAAAGCATTTGTTGAGTAAATTAAATAAAATTAAATTTAATTAAATTATTTATTTTCTGTCAATATGCCTCATAAAAGATAAAATAGTTCTTGTCCTAATACTTTTGCACAGTACAGTATATGTATTGACAGATCTGTGTATATATAACAGTAAGTTTGGTTTGCTAAATATATTTAATAAAAAAAAAAACAAAATATAACGCCATGAACTGACACCTAAAAATGTGATGCCTGAAAAATCCAACTTGATGTGTGAAGAGGCCATACTTGGAAAACAGTGGAACTGATATCACTCCAAAATAACTTTTTTAAAAAGGCATATGAAAGTTAAAAGTACTCAGACATTGGACAATTTATATTCATACTTCCACCAGAAAACTGGAAATGATATCTAAAAAAATATTTTATTGGTTTTTAACCCAACTTTTATGATAAAAATTTAAACATTGTGGTGATTAGATAAGAAGTTGTTAATGCGTATTGAAATATACGCTTGCTTTTTTACTGATAGAGGGGCAGAGAAACTCGCTCTCTATTTTTCTCTTTACACATGCATTCTTTTCCTACTTTCAATTTTTCCATATTTCTAGTAACCTGGACATAGCTTATATGGTGAACTGACGTCATGCAAAAGTCAACCAATGAGTAATGCTCCTGCCAAATCCAAAGCAGAAATGTATAAGTGTTAAGTAAATACAAAAAGAACAGTAAACACGTGCATAGCTTCCTTTTCTCTCATTAGTTGATCCACATTCATGCACACATGCATGTGGAGTTTGCAGCAACCATCATTGTTTCAATCAACACATCAACCAACGAAATGAAGATATGACTTAAATAATATTCATGAAAAGAATATGCAGAAACCAAGGAATAAATTCAAGAGTACAATCCACACACATTCAAATACCAGAACATGTTAAAACATAGCACAAGCAACAACAACCTGATGCTACATTCCACCAAACACATACATTTAGAAACAAATTTGCTGTATTCACATGAATATACATATACATGGAAGAGAAACTCTTTATAACCTGAACACCGGAATGCATACGTAATAAGGCTTATGACCATATCACGTTGAATACACTGGTTCTCGCTTGATCACCGAAGTTAAGCAACATTGAGCCTGGTTAGTACCTAGATGGGTGACCGCTTGGGAATACCAGGTGCTGTAAGTGTTTAGTGACGGATGTGCATTGTGGTGCATTTGATATCAGCTCGGAAAGAGAAATCGGTGAGCCAAGTTTGAATATTCTGCATTCACTTAAGCACTGGTACCCTTGGGAAAGGTATTAATCTGTCCCTTCCCTCCAGTTACGGGTTAAATAACAGGGTAGGACTTGGGGAGCCTGCCCTTAAAAACAAATCCCAATGAATCTTGATACTGAAAAGAAAAAAGTATTACTAGACACAAAACTTATAAAAACAATAAATTGTTGAAAGAAAAAGGTATTACCAGCAATAAATAAATAAATAAAAAAAATTTAGTTGGCAATAAATGACCTGCCCAGGTTGCTATGCCATAAAACAAAAAAAAACAACCAATCAACCATCTAACCAACCAACCAACCAACCAACCAACATATGTAATAATGAACATTCACATATAATAAAATATGTAACCTCATGGGCTCAACAACAAAAATAAAAATGATGGTATTGTAGTGAATAAGAAATTAAGAATTAAAATCAACCTTCTTCTTCACTTTTACAAAAATTCACAATGATGTCTGAAATCCTGGGTTTTCAGCAAATAGAAAAAGGAATGACCATGTGCTTAAAGAAAAAGTGGAAACCAGATTTTGCAAGTATGTGTTAAATTGATTTTTTTGACCAATGAGACTACTTGCAAGATAAAAAAAAAACTTCTCGAGTAAGTGCGAAAAATCTAGATTACATTAAAAGGACTTCAACATCGTCAGTCAGAGAGACCCAGATAGAAACATCCAGAAAGACAAAACTAAAATGTAATTTCAACTTCAAATCAGCCCGGAGATAAGGTCAGGTCGCACCTTGTTCTCTTTCTCCCGAGATTTCTCATGTACTGATTTGTTCTACTTTTTCTCTCCATCCAAAGACATTCCTACTGAATACATACACACATACATATGCATATACTCTTTCAACAATTACTACTACGAACATTTTCTTATTTTAAAATGCAGAATGTATATTTTATTCTTTTTACACTATTCAACACAATTCCAACCTGCCGACAACCAACCTTCTGATGAAAACCTTCTGGTGATAATTCTGCATAAAATTTGTAAGCTGTGGGGAGTTCGGTTAAGTCTGACACAAGGCCGAATCAAAGAAAAAATAACCAGCTCTCCACGGCTTCAGTATAATTAATAAAACATTTACTTATTTATTATCTCAACCTATCTATACTATAACTTCAAACATAAGTAGCTAGATATATTTGAAATAGATTCCTTATTTTTATTTCAAACTGTGTATTACATTTATTGGCCTACAGATTCCAGAAATCTTAATAAAGAAAATGTGTTCTCAGCAAGAATTGAACCCTTGTCCCTCTTTTTTTTCGAAGAAAATTTTTAACTATGCTTTAATTCTCTTCTTTTGTCTTACTCATGTGTAAAAAAAAAAGGAAACAATAATATTTCTATATACAGTGAAAATAACGAGAAAGATTTTTAACTTTAATGACGGTAAAAAAACAAAAAATGTGTATGTTTGATTTTAATATTGACTTAAGTTTTAACTGATTGTTGTCTTTAAAAGTTGATTTCTTCAAAAATTTTGTCTTCAAATTGAATTCATTATTGTCTCTTTTTAAGCTCCCGTGAAGGTGCTTCTAAGAATGGCTTCCTGGAGTGAGAAACTACCCAAAATTTCTTGTCCATTGAGTTATCAAATTAGGGCATTTCAATGTGGTGTAAATGGTTACCAAGTTTGTTTCTCTTTCTAGAACAATCCTGACCGAGTAGTGAGTTTGATTCTCACTGAGTACCTCATACTTTTGGCTTTGTTCCGCATCAAAGCTGTGCTTAGAAAATCACCATTGAGTTGTTACATCACAAGTAGCAATTTTCAGTGCAAATCACTTTTACCATCAGACAATTGATTAAAAACTGAGGAACAAAAATAAAAAAATAAAAGATTTAGTCACTAATAATAATAATAATAATAATAATAATAATAATAAATATGATGATGATGATAATAGAAAATAAAAATTACTGGCTGAAGGTCGTTTCTGTTCACGAATGTGTGTGTACTGTTTTTATAACCTACAATTAGTGGTTAATTCTTTAAACGTAACGAGATTAAGTCAAGTCATTATTGCCCGTCCAAATTAAATACATTTTTTATTGGTTGGTCTGTCGACCAGAAGTGACGGTACAATTAAGAAAACAAGTTATAACATTAATAAACGGTATTAACTTACTTGTGATTAGGGGAAAAGTCAGAGAAGGTAAATAATATTTTCATTAAAATATTTATTTTTATAAGTGAAATTTTATTTCTCAACCATAATTTTAATGAAATAAAAAACCATTAAAAAAAGTGTTATCGAAATGATTAATGAAACTTTTAGAGATACTTGGGTTCTCTATTGCAACTTTTTAAATCAATTTTCTAACTTTTTTCACAAATACATATGTAAAAGAAAAAAAAACTCTCGAAAATATACTATTTAAAAAATACTCTAAAGATTCATTTTGTAATTTTGGAAAAAAAAGGAAAAGCAATTAAACTTTAATTGCTTTTCCTTTTTTTTCCAAAACAATTAATTTAAAAAACATTTTAAATATCACACTTAACTTTTAAAGTTGGATGCGGTATTTATAAATTTTATAAAAGATCACCCATTTGTAAATAAAAAGCTTTCTTCTTCATGAGTCGTGTCCTTTCAGGACGTAGGCGATCATGGACCTCATCTTATCGTTCTCTTCTTGTCACTCTTTTTCCTCTAGGTATCTCTCCCACACCCTGCCTCTGCCATCCACTTGATCAAACCCATCCAGTATGTGACAGGTAACCCACAAGGACTAAAAATATTTTGTAATAAAATAATAAAATTTAAATACTGAAACAAAAATAGTAAATTATTCAACAATGTATTTCATTTTTATATCTCTTTTTTTATTTATCGCTTTTAATTTTAATAGTCTACGTTTTTATTTTGTTACTACAATTTTAAAAAAATCACTTCATCCCTAAGCAAGATAATAAAGCCACTAAGACGCAAAGTGGCTTACGGCCACGTCACAACACCGGTTCCCGTTACGATCACCGAAGTTAATCAACGTCGAATTTGTTCAGTACCAAGACGATTGACAGCCTATGAATACAAAATTCTGTAAGTGTGGATGTGTGGCTGGTTCGAACTTGTTAATTGAAGAGAAGAGTTTCGATTCAAGTTGGCTTTAACTTGCAAAGAGAGTTTCTTTATTAGTCGTAGACTCGTAGAAACAAATCGATCAAGACGCAAGGGCCGTTACTGAGTGCCGAAGAATATGAGAATTTCATTTAAAAGCCTTTTTTTTTAATTAAAGGAGACCAACAAAAAATGAGTAAATAAATAAATTATTAGAAGATTAAATGAGAATTTTATTTTATTTTTTTATTATTTATCAAAAGTATTACTTATTTATTTTTAATTAACTTTCTTTTTTAATGAAAATATTTCTTTGACTTTTTCCAAACCACAGACTGGAAGTAAGGACTTTTTTTTGTTATTCAAAAAAGTGCATTTTTATAACCTTTATTGATTCCATGATTTCAAATTTCCTACACCTAAATTCTGACGACTTAAAAAAAAAGCTCTTTGAAGGTTGACTTTTTTTCCTTCTCAAAGACTTTTGAGAGAAAAAATAAGACTTCTTGTGGTAGAACTTAGAAAGTCGAAGCTTACTGCAGAACACACGAAGCTGAGCTTGCAAATGTTTTTTTTTTTATTGTGTAGTAGTTGTAGGTAGTGAGAAAGGTTGGTAGTTGGTTACACATTGCATTTATTAGAAAACCGAAAGTGAGCACGTGAACAAAAAGACCCTGGAAAAAGAAAATGTGGTTGACATTTCTAGCTTATTCGACGCAAAAGCTGAACAGTTGTCGATTTCTAAATCAATGATAGTTGCCGGTTTCATAGATTCTTCTTGTCTCTTTCTCTTTCTCTTTCTCTTTCTCTTTCTCTCTCCCTCTCTCTCTCTCTCTCTCCCTCCCTTTTACATTTAATGGTCTTTTTCTCTTACATACCACAACCTGCGCTCAACACACACAGAGGGAAAGAAAGAGTAAAATAAGAGAAAGAAACAGAGCAGTCTGTCGGTTTTCTGAGCGGACCCATCAGGAAGAATATTTTAAAACCTACAATGATGAGGAAGTCGGCAGAAACGGGGTCCCGAAACAGTAAATTGGTTGTTCTTCAACCTTAATTTTTAAATGACATAAATTAATTACATTTTTATTTACATTTAGAGTGCGTACGGGGAAGAGTAAGTGATAAACAGCAAAAAAAACGGGGGAGATATTGTTTGTATTTAAAATATTGCTTAGCATCGTCTTTCTGCGCTACTCCACCCACATCATTTCCACGAAAAAACTGTCCCCCCAACACTTTTTTTTGTTTACACCCCTCAAATTGAAAACGATACCAGAAAAGGATGTTTTACTAATGTCCACACAACTTTCGTATTTACGTGTCTGGTCCGAAAGGTGTGGTTTGGGAATAGGAAATTCGTTTTCCGGGGCCTGCAAGTCAAGAGTTCAAAGGTAAGTTCTTTTTTCTTTCTTTCTTTTTTTCTCTCGCCCTCTTTTCTTTGTAATTTAATTTAATTAAAATGCTTAACTATAATAATTTTACAGAGAAACTCTCTTAATAATGGAGGTACGCATTGTACAAAAAAAAAAAAAATAATAATAATTTCAACTAAGACCTTTTTTGGTTTGTTGTTGCGTTTTAGGGGCCAACAGTGGGGTTTTTTTTTCAAGTAGGGGACACGGTGCTTTTAATTGTCATATTCTTCATTTTTAAAATTGAGTAGGTGGTTTTGAATGCGTTTGCACTTTGCATTATATGAAATATTAATATATATATATATATATATATATATATATGAAACAATATTTTTGTATATTTATATTGTAACATTTTTCTTAATTTGAAAGTAGCAACAACAACAAAAAAGAAAATATTTACCTGTGTCACGTGATTTAGACTTTTTTACCATAATTTAAAGGTAAAACACACACACACACACACACACAAAACAACTAATTTTCGAAAAATTTCTTTGTAAGAATTTTTGGACAGCCATTTATGATTTTTTATTTTATCTTCTTGTTTCAATTCATTTTTTACATTTATGTCGCATTACTTTTTTTTGGTAAACTACGATGTGCTTCTTTTTTTCACCTCAGTCCCAAAAGAAAGAAGCACACCGAAGAACGTGGGTGCGTAAAAAAAAAAAAAAAAATCTATATATATATATAAAACTATATATATATAAATTTTAAATTTAATTTAATTTAATTTAATTTAGTGATTTTTTTAGTTCAGTTATTCATCGTGTATCCCAATCAATTGAATTATTCTTGCTTGATCTGTGCATATTTTTAAAACTTTAAATAAAAATTTTTTTTTCTATTTTTTAATTAAAAAGATAAAAGAACAATTATTCGTTTTCTTATCAAGGCAAGTTTAAAAATCCAGAGAAGTGTCACGCACCGACTCGACGTGAGTTTGTGAATTAGAACATGTCATTTTAATTTGAAATTATTTTATTCTTTATGTAATCTTCCTCTTCTTAATTATTAATAAAATTACGATCTTGTTTATTTTTTTTAAAAATCTCTAGTCGTTTTTAATTCACTCTATTTAAAATTGTGGCACTGACATCGCGAAACACTCGATGTTTTGTTATGCGCCACATCTTCGTTCATAAAAATAAAAGATAGAGAAACGGACCTTCAGTTGAATGGTTAAAAAATCCCACCCACGTCATTAAAATGTGTGTTTTATTTCCAGCCATTAAAACAATAAACCTCAATTATGATTTATATTTAAATCCAACAAAAAGGAAGTTAAACAACTCCCGAAAAACTTGCGGTTAAATCAGAAACAAGAACGACGTGAATAAAAAAAAAATCCCAAAACTTGAACTAATCGTAATTTTATTGTTTTTTTAAAACTTATGGGGAGATGAAGAGAGGTATTTTAGAGTGTGTGTGTGTGTGTCTGGAAAGCACATGATCCCATTCCCCAATTATTTTAGCAAGTTGTTAAATCTTGACAAGCAACATTGCCAGACTAAATCGAAGCAAAAGATATCAATGAGGACATCGTTGATCACACATCTAATTGCAGTGAAGACCATGTCCGTTTTTTTTATTAGATGTACACACTGATTTCTTCTTGGCAGTGTTTCCTTCTATAAAAATAAAATTCATCACTACTTATTTTTAGTCCAGCTTACTTCGTTTTAAATGCTTTAAGTACTAATTGTATAATGATGTTACAATTTATGACTACATGGACCGAGGCGCTGGATGCGGGTTCATCATTTATCACCGCCAACATTATTTTCAAATCAATAGTAAAAATCGTGGTTAACTGCGAAGAATTTCACTTACAGGGGGAAGAAATGACGAATCATTATTATTCTTGGATCAAATTTATGCATTTCAAATGAAAAATAAAATACAAAAAATTCTATTTCAGACCACAACTAACAGGGGTGTTCATTTTCCCAACAACTAGTTTTTGTACGTAACATAAGTTACTATTATCAGCACTCCACAATTCATGTGCGTACACTCGGATTGTTGATCATCGATTTTGTTTCTTTCTTGCTGAAAAAAGTATGTGCATTATTATTTCATTTTTTAAAAAATTATTATTATCTAAAAGCGCAAATATACTAAGTAACTTCAATCATACTCGATTACAAAAAAAAAAAAATTAAGAGAATTTTTATTTATTTTATTCTTTTTAACACTAATCGAGATAGGACCAAATCATGATAGGTAGATTTGGTTATTTTCTAAGCGCAATTTAGACGTGGCACAAGGCTGAAAGCGCACTCAGTGACGATCGAACTCCGTTGCAATGATTCTTTCTAAGTTAAAAAAAAAAAAAAAGAAGCTTGCTAACCACTGCAATAGACCCCGTCGAGGTGTCCAGATAGAGAGACAGTTGGTTACACACAGATTTTCCCTAAACAAATCCTCCTTTATAAACATGTGTATTGTTGTGACCTTCGTACAGTGTACAATAATACTGTGTGTTTTTTTAATCGTATCACCCCGAGCAAGGCGGTAACGCCACTGATGTGCAGGGGGCTACGTAATAGTGAAAAGACTGGAAAAGAGAAAGCCGGAAACCACATCCTAAACAGGGAACAAGGGATGAGCCTCTTCTTAACCTGTTCAATAGACGTGGGTGGAGTGTGAACCGGGCGATGGTATTTATTTACCTTCAGAAGTAAAGTTTGCATAACACACGCAAGAAGATTGAATCAACTGAAAGACAGACATGCCTCAAGTGAATTAAATTTAATTGAACTGAACTGTGTTAGAAAAAATGAATTATTAATTCCAGACAGACATGAATGTACCAACTCTAAGAAATGATCAGACAGACATAAACGAACTGAATGATGAGACAGACAGACATAACCGAACCGAGAAAGAGATAGAAAGACATAACCAAATTGACTGACCTGAGACGGACAGTCAAGATTGAAACGAGACAGACAGAAATATGGACAGACATGATTAAAAAACTGAATGAGACTGGCAGTAAAAAAACTTGATTGAATTGACTGAGATCAACAGAGATATTATTAGTGGAAGAGATGGAGACGTGTCGAGCTATTCAAAGGAAAATCATAGAATAATGGCACAGATAGTTATGAACAAAAAACTAATAAAACCACCCAAATGCAAGGTTGTCTTACGACCATATCACGTTGACTTGAAACATTGGTCCCCGTCCAATCACCAAAGTTAATCAATGTCTATCTTGGTCAGTACTTAATACAAAGATCACTGAACACATGACTATCAGAAACTCGTTTCGTAGAGGGCCTGTTAAAAATTAAATACCTATTCTACGTCCTCTAGCCTAATCACGAGTGATCAATTTTACTAACTTCTGATACCGTTTCATGCTGAATAAGAAAAGGATTATGTCTGCTCGTCTTAATATAAACAATTAAAAATGGGAAAAGTTAAACTTTCTTCCAAAGGGACGTTTGTAATGCTGATAAGAAAATAAACTAAACAAAAGAGTTGTGTCCCCTGAAAATTAGAAATGAATTGAATGAAGAAGAGTATCTCTTATTCTCTATACTTTATTTCAAATGATTGTTCTCACATTGGTTATATATATATATATATCTATATTATAATAAAATATTCACACAGGGCTACAAAATTTTATTAGGACATTACAAGTAAATGTTTTGTGGGTGGGTATATAGCCACCCACAACATATTCAACATTAAGAAGCTTCCAGTGTCTTAAATGCACGAGTTTGTTAGTGCTTGGAAATAGTCCATGTAAACAAAAACAGTTTGTCATTATGGTTTGTCCGTGTTTATAATATATATACTGTAATTTGACATCTTTGAAAATGGCTTATGTAAGCTGAAAGCTTAGATTGGATTATTAAAAAAAAATAATGTATCAATATTGTAATTTTCTTTCTTCATTTAATGATAATGCTATTAAGCTTATCAGAGAATATGAAAAAAATTTACATAAAATAGACAAAACTTGTATATATTATTTAATGAAACATGCATTAATAATAATAATAATAATAATAATAATTATATATATATATATATATATATATATATATACACACACACACACAAACACACACATATAAAACAAAACTGACATTGAATGATAGGAGACAACAAAAAACAAAACGAAAAATTGAGTAAAAAATATTTGCCAATTGTCATTAAAGAAAATACATTGACAAAATATGATGAAAGTTCATTGGTCAATAGACCTCTGAATATTCATGTAGAATGTGAGAAACACATGCTGAACAGGGCAGTTTTTTAGTGCAATGAAGAGTGTTGTCCTAAAAAGGACAGTGTTATAGTGTGTTGAGGAGTGTCATCCTGAAAAGGACAGTTTTGTAGTCAGTGAAGATTTTTGTCCTGAAAAGGACAATTTATAGCATATTGTTGTTGTTGTTGTTGTTGCTACTGATAAGGCCAGGATGGAATGGCTGCAGGCCGGTTATAGCTAGAACATATACTACACTTTGATCACAGGTAACTTAGTGGCAGATGCCATGTTTATTTAACACATAAATACAAGTATTTGTGGCACAAGGCCAAAATAAAAATGGAGAAATGCTGGTGAAATCTGTCTATCCTGCTCCTAGCTAGTCTGACTCACAACCTATCCACTCTAATGATTGGCACAATCATCACAAGAACTCCATCTTTATCCAATTCCATCAGGTATCATAATATCACATTTTCACAGATAGAAGGCTAATAAAACCCCTAAAATTATCTAAATATGTACATTTTTTTTTAAAGCAAAAATATATATTAATTATTGCATGAGAGGAAGGGATAGTGGGTGAACCTGATAATCAAAATAAAATAAAATGAAATATTTAATGAAAATAAAACCATGTTAGTATAGACCCACCTGACTCCCCAAAACCATATTTTGTCTGCTTGTGAAATCTTTTTTTCTTGCAGTGTCAACTATGCAGAGGTTTGGGGATACCAGATGAAACATAAAATAAATTCTTTATTCAAATTAAATATAAACTAAATTTTTATTTCACTCTTTGCTTGGAGGCCCTCCTGATATAGATGCTCAGGGCTGTTGTAGCCACTGCCCTCTTTCTGCACACTACTGCAGTTATGCAATAGTGGCTGGTCCTTTTAGGTGAAGTTTCTTCTAATGGTTGTTTTCTAAAAATGTGGGAGTGCCAACAGTATACGATAGATGAATTAAAATGCAAATAACAATGAGATGAAACAGTTCACAAAAGAAAAAAACAGGGGTGAGTCTTGGAATGCTTGGTAGAGTATGCTTTTTGTTCGGGATTATTCTTATCCTATCTATGGATTTTTGTAACAACTTGCAGTGCTGGGAAACTGGATTAAGTGCATTGACAAGGAAGAAGATTATTTGTCTATACTTCTGAGATGAGGTAGTATTTACATTATTTACATTGTTCGGACTGTTGTTCTCATCTTTATTGCCATGTTTACGACATTTTGGTCATTGTTCGCTCTGGCCTTCTATATTTGTCTATACTTCTGAGATGAGGTAGTATTTACATTATTTACGATATCTGGACCGTTGTCTTCATCTTTATCGCCATGTTTGCGAAATTTTGGCTGCTGTATGCTCTCGCCTTCTGTATTTGTTTATACTTCTGAGATGAGGTAGTATTTACATTATTTACATTGTTCGGACTGTTGTTCTCATCTTTATTGCCATGTTTACGACGTTTCGGCTGCTGTATGCTCTGGCGTTCTGTATTTGTGTTTACCTTTGAGATGAGTTAGTATTTACAGTGATTGAAATAGAGGGTTCACTTCAAAATTCCTAGCACCTGAAGAAGGCTGGAGCATACAATTGGCCTGACATTGGTATACCGGCAAAGATAATCTAAATAAAAGTTTTTGTTCACTTGAAATTCTGCAAAGTAAATATATAAACTTGTGTGAGCAAATATCGCCTAAAGCTGTGATATCATTGTTCACCCACTTCATATGAATTTCCTTTAGGGACAATGTTATAATCGTTTATATTAACAGCACATTTTATTCCTTACTCAACTTCAGCCAGTCAGTTAATCACCATTCATGATCTATGCTTGGGCGATCATGTCTCATTTGATCCATGACTGACTAGGCAGAAGATTTTCCTGCTGTAGGTTGCCATTACTTTCTGCGATAGGCTGGTTGCCAACCAAGGCTATAGAACCCAATCTATTCTGTTATTCAACCCATAGCTGGAGGGAGATGAGATGGATTAATAACTTTCCCAGGGGTATTTGTGTGTAAGTGAATGCAACAAATTTGATTGGCATTCAAACTCAATTCTATGATTTTAGCTTGAAATGAGAAATCAGAGTTTGAATTCCAGTTGAATTCATTTCATTTACTTACACACAAATACCCCTGGGAAAGATATTTATCCAGGAATCAACTTAGTTGTTCGTAAGTAATAGTGATAACTCATTTACATACTCAGCTTTAAAAGTCAAATTTAAAAAAAATAATTGTTTCATTATGCTTTTTCTTTCTATAACTAAGTAGTTATTTTTGTTGGCTTTTATGACAGACTTGGTCCACTATTTGCATGAGCCATCCCCCTTCTTTTTGTTCTATAAGTAATAACTACCTCAACATTTCAATCATAATCAGGGAATCAAGGGAAGTAAGCAAGTATAAAGGGAGATATGCAAGATTGAAACATTTTTATTGTATATTTTGAAAACCTAACCATTCTCCCACGTTTCTTGCTTATTGAACTCTTTTCTGGCTTCTTGCTTTAATGTCAACTATGATCTTCAAAAATGTATTGTTTTCTTCATTTCTTTCATTTGTGGTGATACCAAGCAAAAGCGATGGACCGGATGTTTGCGCTTTCACGACCAAAAAGCAAATGACTAAAAGTTGTTGCTGCACCACCGGCTCCGCGCAGATGTTCCAGTTGAAAACTAAAAATTAATTAAATATTAAATTTCCAGTTTGCAAGCCTATGCGAATTTTATTTATCAGCCAATGGGAAGCCCAGAACCAAATACAAGTGTGAAATCCCAAATGAGCTGCTGTGATCCAAAAAGAAGATATAAAAAGCGGATACAGAAAACATCGCCAGACAGACTGACGCAGGCCGACACACGCGGACTGATTAGAGTGAGAGGAGTGTAATTAGTAGCCCCCTTGACCGAAGTCAAGTGGCTTACTATGTTCGTCTCCCTTACCTCTTTACCTTCTTCTCTGCCTCAAAAACTACGTACTGTCCTAAGGAGCGGAGACATCAAAGACATTCCTTACTTACACGCTCCCAAATTCCTAAGCATTAATTCTCTTTCCGCATTTTATTGCTATTAACATTATAAAGTCCGTTGTACCCATATTCAAAGACTGTTTCCTTACATACAAGATGCCTCCACACTACTTTAAGCATTAATCCTGCTTGCAGCATTTTATTACCACTATAAATTCTCAGTAACTCCTAGTATTTTAGTGGCTTTATTGCCTTTCATTGAGTGAAATTTTTGTCTGAATTTCTGAGAGTTATCATTATTTACACTATTTATATTCAGACTATTGTCCTCATCTTTGTTGTTGTTGTCATTGTTTTAGTCATTGTGCTCTGCAACCTTCCTCAGGTGTATATCGATCTGGATAATCTGTAAAGGTTTCTGAACTGAATCCTTTATCTAACCTATGGGGGTAGACTGTTCTTGTACCCCTGCTCATGTCTAGGGACATTATTTAGTACTCTTTAGTTATTTCTTACCCATTTCCTGTGAGTGCAAGTACACATTGCTGGCTGTGAGTTCAGTTCCTGTTCCTGGTGTAAATAATGGGGAGAAATTATTTAAAATGATAAAAAATAGCATAAAAGGAATAACAAGCAAAATGATTAAACCTGTTGAATGACTTAAATTAGAAAACTTTCCCCAATACTTTTTTCGAGTAACAATCTAGCAAATCTTTTAAAGAAATGATAATAAGTACAATGAAATAACTTGGACAGGTTAGTGCGAGATATCATTGCTAGTACTTATATGATGTGAATTTATGTCAGGCTAAGCTACCTATAGTAAATAATTGTACTGATTAACAGATCAATAAGATTTTGATGCTATTTCCAATTCAAATTAAGTCCTTTGTGGGGATTTCTGCTTGTGAACGGAGCACATATACAAAAGATTCTCTCTCTTTTTCTTTACTATTCTTTTCCTTCCTTCTCTTTTTCTTTCCTTCTTGCCTACCTCCCTCTCTATTCCTCCTTCTTTCTTCACTTTCTCTCTCTCTTTCTCTTCCTCTTATTTCCTTCTCTCACCTTCAGTTTCCACTTCCTTGCCTTGTCTTTCTTTCTGTTCCTCTTGTCTCCCTCCTCCTCTTTTCTTCACTTTTCTTTCTTTCTCTTTTGCCTTTTTCCCTTTCTTTTCCTTCCCTCTTCCATGCCTTCCCTCCTTTCTTCTTGCCTCTTTCTCTCTTTCTTTTGCTTCTTTCTCTCTTTCTCTTCCTCTTGCCTCTTTCTCTCTTTCTCTTCCTTTTGCCCCCTTCCCTCTCTTTCTCTTCCTCTTGCCTCCTTCCCTCTCTTTCACTTCCTCTTGCCTCTTTCTCTCTCTTTATTTTCCTCTTGCCCCATTCCCTTTCTTTCTCTTTTTCTTCCTCTTGCCTATTTCTCTCTTTCTTTTGCTTCTTTCTCTCTTTCTCTTCTTCTTGCCTCCTTCTCTCTTTCTTTCTTTCTCTCATGTCTCTCCCTCTTTTCTTTTCTTATGCTTTCACTTTCTCTCACCTCCCTCCATCCATCTTTCAGTATCCACAATGTGTTTTCCTAGAATTATATTACACTCTTGATGTCAGAGCAAACATGGCCATCAAGTGGTCAAGATGCATGCACACACATATCGATGAATTCTTCTCGCAAGAACAACAAGTGAGCGTTCAATAAATTCTAATTTTTTTACTGAGCAATCCGCACAAGTGAATTGTTCAAAACCATTAATTGCCTGTCCCCTGCAATGGAAAATCTCTCTCTATCATAGCAACATGCCTGGTACTAGTGGACTGTGTACCCTGGTAAACCCTGGTACTAGTGTACTGTGTACCTTATGCTAGATGATCTTACAGCTGCAGACATTTTCAATAAGAATTTTCTATCTCTTAACTGCTTGTTGGATGATGACTCCTATACGAAGCATATCCACTCATTTGTCAACCCTATCTAGGCTGGTTTGAATTCATAGTTTTCCTTTTCCTAAATTAGCTGCCAATTAAAATTATAGAGCCCAATTTGTTCTGTTATTTATCCATAACTGGGGGGAGAGAAAGATGGATTTAGACCTTTCTTAAAGATATTTGTGCATAAGTGATATTAACTCAACTGGAATTTAAGGGCTTATGGTCACATCACTTTAAAACACATCTTCCTATACAATCAACAAAGTTGTATGTATGTATGCCGCATTCACCCTAGTCGGGTTGAGCCGGCTTCCTCCCTGACGGAGCAAGTCTCATTGGGATTTGTTTAAGGGCAGGGTCCCAAGTCCTGCCCTGTTATTTAACCCATAACTGGAGGGAAAGGACGGATTAATACCTTTCCCAAGGGTACCAGCGCGCAAGTGACTGCAGGGCATTCAACTGGAATTCGAACTCGGCTCACCGATTTCTCTTTCCGAGCCGATAACCACTGCACCACAACGCACATCCGTCACTATACGCTTACAGCACCTGGTATTCCCAAGCGGTCACCCATCTATGTACTGACCAGGCTCAACGTTGCTTAACTTCGGTGATCGAGCGAGAACCGGTGTATTCAACGTGATATAGCCGTAAGCAATCAACAAAGTTAAGCAACATCAAACCTGGTCAGTACCTAGATTGGTGAACTTTTCAGAAAGGAACGAACTCACATCTTCTCTCAATTTGCACAATTGAATTGTTTAAAGTGGTCAATTACCTGTGCCTTACAATACGCATACTAGCCATCATATCCTCGTGTTCTGCCTTGGTGTATGGGGTGTCAAATGTGTGTGTCACATGTCTGATGCTGCAGTCACAGACTTTTTTATTTTTTAAGACTAGGTATTGTCCATCTTCTAGCTGCATATTAGCTGTTGGCTCTTATAAGAATCTCATCTGTCCTTTGTTAACTCTCTCTAGGCTTGTTTGAAGTCAGAGTTTTCTTTCTCCTAGACTGGTAGCCAACCAAGACTCTCGGAACCAGTCTGTCCTTCTATTTACTCATATCTGGAGTAGAGAAAAAATAGATTCATGCTTTTCCCCAAGGGTATTTGGTTAATGTAATGAACTCACCTGGAATTTGAACTCAACTCGTCCTGAGCTCTTATTCATTACACCATCCAGACATCCCAGCTTACAGCACCTGGTATTCTCAAGCAGTCACCCATCTAGGTACTGATCAGGCTTAACATTGCTTAACTTTAATTTCCAATTGCAAGCCATTATCCATTACATCACCTACACATCCAAGCTTACAGCACCTGATATTTCCAAGCAGTCACTTATCTAGGTACTGATCAGGCTTAACATTACTTAACTTTAGGGATCAGATTAGAACTGGTATTTTAATGTAATGTTACTTTTGTTTAAGTTTTAGTCTAAATCAAATTCTTCTTCTTCTATATGCCCTGTCCCTTCAGGTCGTAGGCGATCATGGTTCTCCACGTCTCCCTATCCCTTGTGGCTCTTAGTATGCTTGTTCCTGTTACACCTCACAACCCCCGTTCTGTCATCCACCTGATCAGACCCTGCAAATATGTTATCCGCTGCCTTCCTCATCTCTTTTTCCTTCTATCTGGCCTGTCAGTATCAGATTCTCCAAGCTCTCCTTCCTCATTGCATGTCCCAGGAACTTCAGTTGTCTCTTCCTGATGCTCAGTATTAATTTCCTTTTTGTTGCCATTCTTTCCAACACCTCATCGTTGCTTGCATGCTCAGTCCACGGTATCTGCAGCATCCTTCTGTAGACCCACATTTCTGCTGCTTCCAGTTTTGTCCTCATTTTCGATCATATTGTCCAGCATTCACTGCCGTATTGAAGAACTGACATCACATAGCAATCCAGCACTCTTTTCTTTGTTTCTAGTGAGATTTTCCTGCGTGTTAGTACTTTACTCAGCTTCTGGAACGCGTCCTTTGCTATGCCAATTCGCCTTCGGATCTCTGTGTCACACTCTCCATCTCCTGTTAGAACACTTCCTAGGTATTTAAATTTTTGTACTTGCTTGATTCTGGTATACCCCACCTGTATTTGGCATTTTGGGTTGCACCTTAAAAAATTAAGAAATAGCATCCCATCATTACAATATATGACTGGTTCTGGGCATTAAGGCCTTTGATTGGGAGGTTGTGAGGAGCATGGAACCACCTCTTAATTGCTGTTGTTCTCAGGTTCACCCTGACCCTGAGTGGTAGCACCTGTTAGGGTCCCAGCTATGGGTAAATAGTTAACCCCCAAACTGGGGTGAAAACACTATGAAAATATAAAAATACACTTTTATGGAAATATATACATAAAAATAGACTTTTATAGAAAAATATTAATTTTTGAAAGAAAAACATTACCAACAATACTTTTTGAATTAAAAAAATTATTACAACACATTTTTGAAGGAAAAATAAATTATTGCCAGCAATACATTTTTGAATACAAAACTAGAAGACATCTTCAGTTTTCTAAAATAAAAAAAATAAATTTTCATCAAAATCTGATTAAATCAACCTTTTTACTATAACCAAATATTAAAAAATTCCTTAAAATCCTACCATTTTGGCATTAAATAACCTACAGAGATTGATATGCTGTTAAACAAAACAAACAATATATAACTATGATGAACAATGTGAGAACCAAAAAATTTAAATCCTGCAATGGTCAGTTCATAATAAGCACCTGTTGATTGCATAGTGCATGAAACTCTGAGTTGTGCTATAGACATAGGAGATAATATGTATATTTATTTATATGTAGCTCTGTTATATTACATTGAGCACTGTTTTATTACCACCAGAAAAAGATTTATATATTGGGGTATGTACTTGTGTATATATGCATAATTATCATCATTGTTTAATGTCCATTTCCTTGCTAACATTGGTTGGACAAGTGTTTTCTTGATGGCTCCATAATTGAAACCATCAAAAAAATATTGGAGCAAGTTTTACATATGTATATCCTTACTGACGACAACCAGTTTAGGAGACTGGAAACTCGGTCTTTTTATTGAGACACCATCTCTAGGAAGATGACCTATGAAGGTTAGAGAGTTCAGCCTACCTTAATCATATGCATATGCATATGCATATGTATTGAGATATATATATATATATATATATATATATATATTACTTGTAATTTTAAAAATTGCGTGTTCAAAAATTCCCTGCCACATGAGCATTCAAAAAAACACTGTTACGTGAGCGTTCTTAAAAAAAAAGGTAAACGGTAAAATCAGTTATTGCAAATCACCTGAAGACACCACTCATGGTAGAAACCTCGGTCACGTAATAACTTGTTTACAAATGGAAAATATTCAAAAGTTCTACAATATAATTGTATTGAACACTTTATTACAAATGTACACTAGTCTAACCTTATTATGAGCTGAAACTAAGTAATTAAACAATCAATATATATATATATATATATATTACAGAAAGTTCTGAAGATTAACAAATTCAATTTAACATCTGACATATTTATTTGTTTGAACATTATTTTAAAACCTTTTTAAAATAAGGTTCAAACAAATATGTCAGTTTTTAAATAGCAGAAAATAGTGTTAAATAGTGTAGTGTTGATGATAGGAGAAAATTGTCTGATATATATAGTGCCTCTCATATATAATCACATGACACCTTTAAAGAATGCTCCTTTTCAAAAAACAAAAAAAACACTAAAACAAAAAATTATATCACAGTCAAACATGAAAACATAACAACCCCGGAAAAATAACATTCTTGAAAATGGTCTGTGAAGAGGCTGAAAGCACTTAGAAAGTAAAAAATTATGGAACATTTTTATATTCCTTATCTCTAGCAAAAAGGAGACATGTAAGAAAAAAAAAAAAATATATATATATATATATATATATATATATATATATATATATATATCTGTAAAAGGACAATTTTGAATAAAGAGAAAAGGAAAATTTAGCTATCACATTTTGCCCTCTGAGGGACTTTATGAAGACAAATATATTGCAAGTCATTTGAAAGTCCTTCAGAATATATTTATACTAAGTCAGTCACAAAGGACATTGACAGTCAAGCAAGGCTAAATAATGACAGTAAGAAAAATTTTTCTCTTCATAGATTCTTGAAATTTTATATCCGCTCAGTTTTGTATTCAAATGTAAACAAGGTAATTTCTAAAGAACTAATGGATTTTTAATTCATTTATTTAACAGATTTTTATCACGTAAAACTTATTTTTGGTGGATACCATATGTTAGTTGATGCTCTATCTTTTTATATTTTTAAATAGTATATTTATTTAATTTATTTGTTTGAACATTATTTTTAATATCTACTTGTATTTGAGTAGATAGTCTGTTTATAGATACACAGTATATTTATATTGTGTGTGTGTGTGTGTATATATATATATATATGTGTGTGTGTGTGTATATATATATATATTTTTTTTAATCATATCACCCCGAGCAAGGTGGTAACACCACTGATGTGCAGGGGGCTACGTAATAGTGAGAAGATTGGAAAAGAGAAAGCCGGAAACCACATCCTAAACAGGGAACAAGGGATGAGCCTCTTAGCCTGTTCAAGAGACGTGAGTGGAGTGTGAACCGGGCGATAGATAGTTCTATCTACTCCAATTATATATATATATATATGACTAATTTGAATGTTACAATTATTTTCTTTGTTCTTATTCTTTTGGAGATATATATATATATATATATATATATATATATATATATATATATACCAGCTGAAATATTTATTAAAAATTTTGTTAGGAAAATGTGTATCATTTGGCTGAATTCGAACCTGTGACCCCCAACAACATAGGGGAGGCTATCAATTGATCTGATATATCTTAACTGTTCAACTACAAATGATTTCACAGCAGACAAAGCTAAATTACACAAATTTTTGAATGACACACATTTTCTTAACAAAATTTCTTAAAAATGTTCAGGTTGGTAGAGTTATATATATATATATATATATATATATATATATATATAAATAAACTGTTTAATTAAAAACAGAATATCTACTCATATTTGAGTAGATATTAAAAATGATGTTCTAACAAATAAATTAAATATCTTGGTTGTTAATCCATTTCATAAATCTTCGGAACTTTCTGTAGTTGACTTTTGGCCTGAATATTCAAAAAATCTGATTAAAGAAAAATATGTCCCCCTCTGTTCATATATTTAGGAGAAATTGTAAGAGAATGGAAACATTTATTTGTAAAGTGTTTCATCCATTAGGACTTAATCAGACTGGGTTTTGTTGGCATTGTTGTGAGTGCACATGCATGAAAGATGCTGGTAGTTTCAAAATTTTTGAAAAATGTTTTTAAAAATTTCCAGATTCTTCTAAAATCTGCTTCAACTCTATATGTCTAATGTCTCCGATTGAACTCTGAAATTTTATTCACTAATTTAATTTCTTTCTTTCAAATGTCTAGTTTGCACATAAGTTTCTTTTCGTGCAATTATTAAGGCAGGGTAACAATTTCTGGGATGTGCGTCGTTGTGCAGGGATGTGCATTGTTGGGCAGTAGACATCATCTCTGAATGAGAAATTGGTGAGCTAAGTTTGAATTCCAGTTGAATTCCTTACATTCACTTACACGCAAATACCCTTGTAAAGGTATCCATCTCTCCTCCCTCCATCTATGGGTTAAATGGGCAGTACAGATTGGGTTCTACAGCGGGTATGACATATGGCAATTAACTGACTGACTGAACAATTTTTGATAAAAGGGTCAGCAGTGAAAAATGGAAAAAATTATTTGGAAAATGGCAAGGATTTCAGTGCAGAAGAGGGAGGAATGGTGTCTCTTAGATTTTTTTTTTCCTCTCAGGTCAGAATTTTTTATGCCTGGGCTTTGCATGAATTAAGGCCACTCCAGTAATCACAAATAAACAACTCCATTGACCTGTTGGCTGGTCAGTCAGCTAGTCCAGCCACACCTCTTGCTCAACTACCTCTTGTTACTATGAACTTGACTATTTGCAATGTCCAACTTGCAGATCAAGTTACAATAGTGTCTGATTAATATTACAGCTCCCAACTGTACTTACAATTCTATTAGAAATCTACCAAAGACGAGCTTGTATATAAACATTTTGAAAGGGGTGTTTATGGTTTGTGAGCTTGTTTATCAGATCCTTCAGTCAGTTAAGTGCCATATGTGATAGACACTTGGGCAGTCATGTTTCTTTCGATCCATGACTGATGAGGTAGAAGATTTTCCTGCAGTAGGTTGCCATTTCTTTCTGCAGTAGACTGGTTTGCAACCAAGGCTATAGAACCCAATCTGTCCAACTATTTAACGTAACTGGAGGGAGAAGAGATGGATTAATACCTTTCCCAAGGGTATTTGCATGTAAGTGAATGCAAAGAATTCAACTGGAATTTGAACACAGCTCTGCAGTTTTTCATTCCGAGCCTATAGCCATTGCACCACAATGCACAACCTGATCCTTACACTGGCGTAATGAGTTAATTCTTCACTAAATGCCCACAAATCAGGACTTTATATGAGATTAATCTCTTTTCACTAAATACCTATATGCATTGGACATTTTGTCTAAAATAATTACATATATATAGGTGCATTCTTGTTTTCATTTAAGTTTTTGAGACAATATATATTAAGTCTCCACAGCGAAATGAGTGGCTTTTAAGATTGAATGTTTGCTGTTGATGTGTGAGATATATAAGTAAACACTACACAATCATAATGAGTATAGATAAGATTCCCAGCCTTTTTTGACCATGACCCACCTAAGCATCTGTTTGAATTTGAGTTTTGTTTAATGGCGTATCAACCTCTGTGGCTTGTTTTATGCCAAAAAGATGGGGTTTTAAGGTATTTTTTTTAATGTTTGGTTATAGTGAAAAGGTGGATTTAGTCAGATTTTGATGAAAAATTTTACTTTTTTAATATTTTTTTTTATTTTAGAAAACTGAATGTCTTCTAGTTTTGTATTAAAAAATGTATTGCTGGTAATAATTTTTTTCTTTCAATAATGTATTATAGCAATAATTTTTTTTTCCTTCAAAGATGTTTTGTTGGTAATATTTTTTCTTAAAAAATGTATATTTTTCTATAAAAAGTTTATTTTTATGAATATATTTCTATTAAAGTATTTTATACTTCAATAGTGTTTTGACCCCAGGATAAACTATTTGCCCATAGTTGGGACCCTAACAGTTCCTACCACCTTGGGTCAGGGTGGACTAGGGAACAACAGCAAATAAGAGGTGGTTCCATGCTCTTCACAACCTCCCAATGAGAGGCCTTGCTGCCGGATGCAGTTTACCATCATACCTACCTAAGCATCTGTAAAATCCTGATGCCGCATACTGTGATATATAATTCTTGTTATTCAAAAAGCGAACTCTTTATTCACAAGGAAACCAAAAAGCTGTTGCGAGGAAGAATTATGGAAAAAAGATTTATTCTCCTATTTGTATTCCCCACCCCCACCCCCATTATGAATCTAAACTTATTTATAAATGGAACTTTGTGTGTGTGTGTGTGTGTGTGTGTGTTACCTATGGACTCCTTCCTTCTTTCCTTCCTTTTACTTTTTCCTCTTTTTTTTTTAGAGTTGGGATATATGGATAGTATAAAACTGACATTAATGTCACCTTATCAGAAACTGCCTTGGTTCAGATGGAGAGGGTCTAAATTTATTTGACTTGCCTGAACTCATTGAAGTTTGACAACTGTTTTTTTAAATATTGTTTTCGTTTTAAATTTATTGCTCTAAGTGGGAAAAAAAAAAGAACTTTTGTTCTGTCAATTTAAAAACTTTGTTTTCATAATTTTCAAAAATATAGTATCTTACTGATTTTGTTTTGAATTTATTAATTTAATTGAAAAAATCTTGTTCTGTCAATGATAATAATTATTTTTAGGATGATAGTAAAAAAAAAAAAGTAAAATAAAATTAGTCCATAGCCTTGCAGTTTAACACAATAATTTATTTAAAAAAACTTTAGTTGGGACCCATTGAATTTCCCAGGAATGCACCTGAATCACCCCCTGTGGGTCCCAGGGAATCAAAAGCCTATCAGCATCACTATATGAATAAAATAGGGAGAAAGAACAACCCATATATATATATATATATACTAGCAATATAGCCCGGCATTGCTCGGGTGTAATGAAAGCTTTAAAACTAATCCATGGTCCTGGAGCTCAGACTCTTTGGACGTTGGCACAAAAGACTAAAAAGCAATAGTTGTTTCTAGTTAAAGCAAAACTGTAGACTGAAAGAAAAATGAATGGATGTAAGGCAAATTTTGATTTCCTGGTATTGATATCAAATAAGTCTTTTTCATTGTAAACTGAATTTTGAAGGCTAAATAAGTCCTCTGAGTAAATGGTATCATGGCTGAGACTAAGAACTACAATTATGCCTACTTAGAGCCAAACACGAAGCAAAAACCAAATAAAAGGGTTGAAAAAAATACAGACATACAGGCAGATGAACACACACACACACACACAAACATCTTGCCTTTTTATATATATACATATATGTATTATTGATTTTCTGCACTATTGTAAGAACTGCAACCTTGAAACTATATTGATACCAGGGGCACCTGACCAGATGTGGCAGCAGTATTCAATACACGGGCGGATGGTAAATTTATAGATGTGCAGGATAGATTCAGGTAGGAAAAACTTCCGGGCTCTGCACAGAGGGCCGACTTTCATAGCAGCGGATTTAGCAATGGATTCAATAGTCATTCCACTTGAGGTCCGCTGAGTGTGTGAGACCAAGGAGGCATAGTGTTTTACTCTCTGAGAGGCAAGCCTGCTCCATGCTAATGGGAGGTATGTGCGATTGTCTATGATGGTTAATAGAGCCTTAAGAGACACCCGCATTCATAGGATAGTTTTGGGAGGCACGTCCATTTAATACCACCCTCAATGTGCGGTTAGAGAGGAATGACTGGATTAGGTCAAACAAATGTCCAGTTATACTGTAACTCTACAGTTTTCGTAGTTTGCCAGCATGCTAGATTCTGTTGAACGGTTCGAGCTTTGCCATTCTTGTCGAGAGCCTGGTATATATACTCAGTGATGGTCATTAGAATATCAGCAGTAGACCTGGTGAAGCGGAAACCATACTGTTTGTCCAAGAGGAGCCTGTGGGCCGTGAGATGCTGAACCACCTCAGCGTTGATGATGGCTTCGAACACTTTGCCAAAGATCGGAAGAAGGCTGATAGGGTGGTAATTTGCAGGGTCTGAGGTTTCTCCAGTATTCTTAAATATAGGAACTACAGAGGAAGACTTCCAACAGGTAAGAAAGCAGGAAACAGATAGTCAAATGTTGTAGAGCTTAGAGAGGACAGAGGAGAGTTCAGGGGCACATTTCTTCAAGACTATGATTAGGATTTCGACCCCTCCACTCGCTTTGTGAGGGTCAAGTTTTGAGATTATGTTAGTGACCAGTGAGGGTGTAATGTGGATGTCATTCAGTTGAGCCTCGGTTCTAGGTGGGAAGTTGGGTGTAGATACTCCAGACGAATCTAGTCTGAAGTTGGTAGAGAATCTGTGAGCAAAGCATTCAGCCTTGTCCGCTGAAGAGGGGAGGACCTCAAATTCATTGATTGGGCAGGGTACTGATGTTTTACTCTTGTTAAGAACGCTTTTACAGAGTCGCCAGTAGTCTTTGGCACTGAACTTACAGGATGCTATGCATTGCTTCATCCTGGCAGCAAACAACATCTTAGCTTCATTAAGTATCTTTTTACACTTATTACGAGCTGAGGCAAAAAGGCGCCTGTTTTGGTCTGACGAGTGGCTTCGATAGAGCCGGAAGAAGTGATTCTGGTGGGCAATGGCAGCTGAGCAAGCGGGCAAGAACCAGGGGGAACGAGTGGGATTTAAGATGAAATTTCCTGGCTGGGATGAAAGCATCGATGCCAGCCTTAACCCAAGAAGAAATCTTGGACGCACAGTCTTCAACGGGAAGACTAAAAACGTTGTTCGAA
Source organism: Ascarosepion bandense (assembly GCA_037127315.1). NCBI lineage: Eukaryota > Metazoa > Mollusca > Cephalopoda > Sepiida > Sepiidae > Ascarosepion > Ascarosepion bandense. The sequence continues at coordinate 1,707,294 of JBBBDQ010000721.1, read as the reverse complement.
GGGATGTCACACAGGAAGTCACGGAACGAGTCCCAGTATGCTCTTTGGTAGCAGTATGATATTCTGTTAGTCTGGGTTTCTTGGGTTGAGTGGGAGTGGAATGAGATGTTCACAGAAACTACGGTATGGTCAGTTTTCAAGAGGGCAGAGCTCCTTGGCGGTGCAAAAGTCTGGTATGGAAGTGAAGCAGGGGTCTAGTAGTGTGTCCCTTCCATTTGGGTTATTGGAGAAATGCGTGGGGAAATCCACCACTTGCGTAAGAGATTGGGTTATTGAAAAATTCAATGTGTGGACACCAGCAAGGTCGGTGACAGAGTTTTCAAGCCACTTGGTGTGGTGGGTGTTAAAGTCACCAAACACAAATATATAGGCAGATGGATGTGAAGAAATGGCCTTATCGATATTATTAGAGATGCTATCGAGTACCGAGCAGTTGGAAGAGGAGGATGAGGAGTAGAGAAAGAAGAGATAGCTAACTGAGCTTAGAAGTGAGAGATGGAAGCACATGAAAAAATGATCCAGGGATTCAAGGGAGGTCACCCTAGCTAGAGGGAGGTGTTCGCTGACATAGACACAAAGCCCATTGATATGGACATTGGAGTCTTTCCTGAAGAGGGCAAGGTAACCAGGAATGTAAAACTCAGAAGAGAGGATAGAAGAGTCAGGGTTAGTTCCACAGAGAGCTAAGATATCAGGTGAGTTAGTTTGGAGGAATGATTTTACACTGTAAAAGTTAGTGTGGATACCGCGTATGTTTGCGAAGGAGACACACACAGGTTTGGGTGTTTTCTGATGAGCTAGTTTAGTTTTCCTATTTTGTTTGCTTGAATTCATATTGGTCTATTTATAGTGAGAGGTCTAGATTAGTATCAGACGGTCACTGTATGCAGCATGTATAGGATGGAGACTGGCGCAGCCTGCAGCATAATGTGGCCTCGGGGTTGCCCATCAGAGGTTCATGCAGAGATGCATGTCCATGCATGATATGGCACTACAGGAACCCTGATATTATTCAACTGTTGATCAGAGCAGCCTCTCAAGATGCTACACAAGAGTTTGGGCTCCTAACTACCAATCGGAAGCAACAAGCAGGAAACTGCCGACCCGGTACCCTCAGAATGAAGAGACGTTGCCACCATACTCAAATACTGCAAAGAGCTTGCGATTGAACAAATACTAAGACCGAAAAAGAAGGAAAAGAACTGGGAACCCCTTCCTAAACAAGAAACAAGGCAATCACCTCTACTCCTGTTCAAAAGAAGTGGGTGGAGTGTAAAACCGGGCGATAGTAGGTACTATCTACTCCAATTAAAAATAAAAATAAAAAAATGAAAAAATAAAAAATTTTTTTTTACTAAGTTTTAACTTAGTAAAAGTCGAGAGAAGTCTTTGAAGCTAAACTAATTTACAGAACCTTCTCTAGTAAGTTTAAAGAAAAGACCATGTAAAGACGAAATAAACAACCCTTTGGCTGTCCAGAAAATGGCCGACTCATTTTTTAACTGGAGGAAAAAAAAGATTTTTTTCGTAAACAGAACCGCTGCTATATGCTGAAAGGCAAATGTATCGTAACAGTTAGAGGCAAAATACAGTTTCTTACTTAACAATGGCAAAAGAAAAGAAAAAAAACATTAAAAAAAAAAAAAGAATGGCCTAGCCAACTTACAACACAGTAATCTTGAACTGAAGTCAAGTGACAAATTCTGGCAGACAATGATGTTGCAATTTCGCAAATCTGAAAACTAAAAGTTATTGTGTGTCTTAGTGAAACAGTTACTAGCTATTATTCAACATAAAGTAGTGAATAAGAGACAAAGACGGGAAAGTTTGTTTTTTTATCTATCTAATCTAAACTTATTTATAAATGGAACTTTGTGTCTGTGTCTGTTACCTATAGACTCTGAAACAGCTGAACCGATTTTCTTGAAAATTTACACAGTTGTACTATAAGTGTCTGCGAGTGTTTTTAGCTAGGTTTTGTGTCGAGGTACCCCTGATAAATATCGATAATCAAAAAAATCAGGTTATAGAAGGAGTGGTCCGATTTTAATCAAATTTGATACACTCATAGACAAAGGCATAAAAAACGATATTCAGAAGTTTCAAGGTTGCAGTTCTTACAATAGTGCAGAAAATCAATAATATATATAAAAGGCAAGATGTTTGTGTATGTGTCTGTTTATCTGCCTGTATGTCTGTATTTTTTCAGCCCTTTTTTTAGTTTTTGCTTCGGGTCTGGCTCTAAATAGGTATAATTGTAGTTCTTAGTCTCAGCCATGATACCATTTACTCAGAGGACTTATTTAGCCTTCAAAATTAAGTTTACAACAAAAAAATCTTATTTGATATCGATACCAGGAAATCAAAATTAGACTTACATCCATTCATTTTTCTTTCAATCTACAGTTTCGCTTTAACTGGAAACAACTATTGCTTTTTAGTCTTTCGTGCCAACGTCCAAAGAGTCTGAGCTCCAGGACCATGGATTAGTTTTAAAGCTTTCATTACACCCGAGCAACACCAGGCTATACTGCTCATCTTAAATATATTGCACAGCAAACATACGTAATTGACTTAATGGGTGATCTATCCATTAAGCCGAGACAAATTAAATTATCAGAAAATGGGAGAATCAATCAATCAATATATGCTAGTAGATAGATTATAGACGTCGAGTTATATTAGGAAAAATTAACTGCACTTTTAGGGTAGATTTTATCATGACAAATGGAAATAAGTTCATTATGTGTATTGAGTAAGTTTAGTTTTGCGAATTTTGTAAACATAAAAAAACATGGCTCCTGTAAAGATTTAAAAGTTTCAATTTTTTAAAAATATTTTCTTTTTTATGGTAGGGGTTTTATTGGCATCTTTTAATTACTAATAATGAGTAGAAAGTGGTATGCTAGTGTGGTAAGGTTTTATTATTAGGTGTGAAAGTAATAGCAGGTCTTAAAAGTATTCTTGGTACAATTGATATAATATTTTATATGTGTGACTTTTCTATGGTGGGAATAGAGCATAGGTAGACTATAGAGTCAGTTAGACTTAGAAGTCAGCATGAACCTGCTCAGTCAATGTGATAAACACTTTTTGCTTATCAACGCTCTATCTCCACCCCGGTATTGAGCACTTTATGATAAAAATCTGCTTGCTAAAATTCATTTCATCAGTAATAACCAATGAAAAAACAACAACCTTGGCGCTAAACTTTATCACAACTTCATACACACACACACACACACACACACACACAGGAAAATAGAAATAGGAGTTGTTCCAATGACAGAAATTGTTCCAACGACAGAAATTGTTCCAACGACAGAAATTGTGATAGAAGAAAATGTGTGAGAAGCTGTGAATGTTTTGTTTAAAGTGTAGATTTATTGTTGCTATTATTATTAATATTACTTGCATTTTGTATGATATATTAAGTGTTCATAATGATATTTGTGTTGCTACAGGTGTTTTGAGTCGAAAGATGACTCACTTCAGGCAAATAAACTTGACTTTACATATCGAGATTTGTTTGTTTTTCTGATGGCGAAAATATCGTGTATAGATAATGGTCAGCAGGTCAGAAAGTTCATATGAGTGCATGTTTGTTTGTTGTTTTTTTTTACACTCGCATGTTAAATCTTTTTCATTTCTTTGACCATAAAGATTTTTACACTGACTTAGGAAATTTGATTTCATCTTTATACTTCAAAATTGTTTTCATCGATTTTGATTCAATTCTACTTTATGAGTCATCTTGTTCTTTTTGTTGTTTTTGGAATGCTATTTTTTGCAATGTTTTGCGAAATGTTTTTTTTTAGTGCATTTGAATTTAGTGTGTGCATGTGTGTGTGTGTGTGTGTGTGTGTGTGTGTGTGTGTGTGTGTGTGTGTGTCAGGTTTTTCATGTTGTTTTGTAGATGGAAGGCTTGTATTTTTTATAAATATTTCTTCCTGCATCATGAGCGTATCGTAATCTGCATTTTGGGTCACAACAGTTCTTAAAAAAAACATAGCCATGTAGGTAATATTTGACAGATTTTAGTCGATAACACAATAATACTCACTCATACACACAGTAAAAAGAACCTTCAGATATTGAAGGCCATCTACATTAAATCAAAGCAATCCACACTTAATAAAATCACTTTTCAATCTGGTCATAACACATTACATTGCATTTAGACATATGTTTCTGTTAACATTTCGAGCTCTCATGCGAAGTGACATCATAGAAGTGCATTACAAATTTACAAACTGCGTCTATTATTCAGTGACTGTTATCGTTGCATAGCAATGTTTTATGTCAACACAAGATAAAATCATCTTTGATGGTGGATGTCTTTATGTTGACGTACCTGTAACCTCTCTGAAGATGGCTTATGTGAGCCGAAAGCTTAGAACCAACATAATAAAAATATCCAAATGTTGAACAATTTTTGTCTTTCTTTTCACCTGAAATTAAAGTCAAAATACGATGTTTAAAGCAGCTCATGATTAAACATAATAGACATTCATTGTCTCTTATTTTTAGCAGTATATGTTTAGAAAATATATTACACTATATATATAGTGATGATGATCCACGTATACTGTCTTAATATAGGAAAGAATATTAAAAAGTTTTGAATTTAAAAATGTATTTTTGGACAGTATTTGTTTATTTTTATTGTATTTTACATTTCAGACTGCCCTCGGTCCTTCATCAGAAACAAGTGATTTTTAAATTTGAATTAGGAACGTATTTCACGAGAGCGTCTGTGAATTTTTTGTTTACACCACGTGATGCGTTTTTTTACACCACGTGGCGCGTCTGTGGAGAGAGTTTGTTTTTCACCAAGTTACGCTGAAAGCGACAGATTTTATTAAAAAAATATATATTAGTAAACGTAAATTTGTTTTTAATAATACTTATAAATTTGTTTTAGATAAAAAATGTTTTGGAATATCTGAAAGAATTTTAGCTATTGAAATATTTGTAAAGATTCAAAACACCTAAGTCCCTATTTAACCCTAGCTTGTGTGTATTTAATTTTAAAATCCAGTATTTTTCTTTCTTTCTGTGTGTGTGTGTGTGTGTGTGTAGAACTAAAATTGGAGTCTATTAGTAAACATTTGCAATTTTCTAAAGTATGATCTGGTTGATTAAAATGGGATGCTATTGGGGAGTATATATTATTCTGGTGTATGCTGAGTTTGTGATTATTGAAGCGAACGTTTCTAATTCAAATTTCATTTTTAAATTCAAAACTTTTTTAATATTCTTTCCTATACACTATATATATATATATATAAGATAAAATAAAATAAATTCCAATGTTCAAATCAGTTGTATGGCCATTTCTACATGAAATCCCTAAGAGAAATTTCACGTATCATCAGCAACTTCTTTATTCCAAATTAAACCAAAATATTACTCCAGCGGAAGTTAAAAAAATATTCATGACAGAAAAATTAAAGGGGTGGAATTAATAAGAAAGCAGACAGAAATCTATGTCTATTTTTAGAATTTCGAAAACCTTTACTTTTAAACTGAGTCGAGAGTTGAAAGTGGAAATTTAGTCTTGTCTGATTCTAAGAAATGGAAAGGGGAAAAGGATGAAGGAAAGAAAGAAGTAAAAGGGGAAAGTAAAAAGTGGGAAGGGGTGGTTGACAGGGAAGTAAGAAAAGAAAAGAAAGGAAAGAAAAAAATCATCTCCATAGAAACGTTAACAAACGTGTTGACAAATAAATCATAGCAGTTTTTGGTTTAAATAAATGGGTGAAGTTTATAGAAAAATTTTTTTAGGGAAACCATTGACATATAATTTAAATTTGAATATAAAACTAAATTTAAATTTTTGTTTTATTTTAGACATACATACATATATATATATATAAAATAAAACAAAAATTTGGAAATTTAAATCCATTCCCCTACCATTTCTATCCCTCTGACATGGCTAAATTTTAACTTTTAAATTCTTGGCTCTTGTATGGGGAAGGGGGTAAGTTTTCTAATATGAGACGGGGGTATCTGTCTGCTTCCCCCTTCTTACTTCCTTACGTTCAAAAACTGTTAATCCCACCCTATTTTATTTTCCTGTGTATGGATGATTTTTGGGGGGCTTCTACTGGTAAAAAGTCTTTTAACACATTTGAATTTGAATAAAGTTTTGGTTCCAGCCGTTGCTGAAGAAGCAAGGAATTCCCTGTAGAAATGGCTATCCAACAGATTTAAATTTTGAAATTTTTGTTTTATTTTTTATATTTAGCTCTGTAAATAGAACGTAATATTTTAATATTAATTTCATTAATATTAATAATATCGGGTTTCTGATATTTACCTATCTAATTGTCTTTTTGCATTTATAATATAAAAATATATATATATATATACATACACATGCATTTAGAATATGGAGAAGCCTGTCACTTAACTGAGCAGTGATATTTCAGTCAGGCTAACTTTGAAGTTTTGTGAGGTATTGTTGTAATGTCTTCACTCTTCAGGGTCCTTTGTTTCAGCTCTGAAGTCGGCATAACTAAAATAACTCTGCTCAGCTAAGTAACAAGCTTCTCAAAATTAATTCTATTAACATTCTATCCTCATTGTGATATTAAGCACTTTATGACTAAAAGAATCTGCTTGCCTAAAATGCCTTTTCACCAGTCAGTCATCAGTTAAGTGCCATATGTGATACATGCTTGAGCGATCATGTCTCAAAAGAGACATGACTGACTGGGAAGAAGATTTTCCCGCAGTAGGTTGCCATTGCTTTCTGTGGTAGACTGGCTGCCAGCGAAAGCTGTAGAACCCAATCTGTTCTGTTATTTAACCTATAACTGGAGGAAAGAGATGGATTAATACCTTTCCCAAGAATATTTGCGCATAAGTGAATGTAAAGGAATTCAACTGGAATTTGAACTCGGCTTCCTGATTTTTCATTTTCAGTCAATATAAAAAAAACAACAATTTTGGCACTAAACATCATTACAATTTAACACACACACACACATATATATATTAATGTATATTTGGACAGCAACCTTTCTTTTAGGCATGTTTCATTGAAAACAATGTGAAAGATTTTTATTAATTTTTTTATTTAATTTTTCCAGTATTCTTTCATTTACATGTTTTCTTTTTTTAGATAAGAAATGTAAAACTGTTCTATAGTTGTTTATATATATATATATATTGATTGATTGATTGTTTAATACTTAGTTTTTGGTCCTAATAGGGTTAGACCAGTACACATTTGTATTAAAAAGTGTTCTATACAATTATATTCTAGAACTTTTGAATATTTTTCATTTTTAAATGAGTTATTTCGCTACCTTGGTTTCTGGCATGAGTGGTGTCTTCAGGCGATTTTCAATAATAATTTTAATAATTTTTAATAATTTTTTTTTTCATTTTGTTATTAAAAATCACCTGAAGACACCACTCATGGTAGAAACCAAGGTAGCGAAATAACTCGTTTAAAAATGACATATATATATATATATATATATATATATATATACACACACACACACACATATAATTTCTGTTCCAAAATATTTTAAAAGTTATTGTACTAATTTATGCAACCTCTGTCATAAATTTTATAGGACAGAGGGTGTATAAAGTTTTGATAGTTCAGTGCTTCTCAAAGTAAAATGAAATATTTGAACTGAAAATGGTGGAAATATTTAATTTCAACACCTTCAGAGTTTTAAAAACTGTTCATATTTTTATTTTGGCAAAAAATTTATATTTAGACTTTCTTATTTTACTTTTTTTTTCTTTTTTTTTTTTAAGAATTTTATTATTCAGATTTCAGCTATTTATATAATTTTGAAAAAAAAAAAAAGAAACTCAGCCTAAGAAGAGAATTTACGTCTAAATCAGTCACTGGAGTCATTCTGTTGAGATTTCTAATCATATTGATAATCGATTATGTAAACTGTTTGAGCTTGTAGTCCGAGATTTAAATAGTTAAAAAAAAGAAATGCCATTGTGTGTACATCATTTGCATATAATGGGGTTGTCATGTTTGAATAATAGATGAGAGTCAGTCTGATTATTTTTGATCTAAAGTGAACCCATTCAAAGTTTGTGTTCTAGAAATAACAAAGTATTCAAATATGGATTTTTTCCTTCGACATATGGTGAATAGAAAAAGGTAACTCAGAGTTAGGTGGCAGTATTGCACTAAAATCAAGTAATGATTTATTACACTCAACATCAGAAAGTGATAGTTGAAATTTCTTGGTCACATAATGAGGAAAGAGGGTTTGGAAAATTTAATACTCACAGTAAGCATTGAAGGCAAGAGGGACAATGTATAACCTGGCTGATATAATTGGTTGGCAAAACAGGGTCTAGGAGGGATAGCAAAATTATTAAGAGCTCAAAAGACAGGAAATAATAATTTTTACATGTCACTTAAGTGCCATACATGATACACACTCCCGAAAGAGACATGACTGATTGGACAGAATATTTTCCTGCAGTAGGTTGCCATTACTTTCAGTAGTAGACTAGTTGCCAACCAAAGCTACAGAACCCAATCTGTCCTGCTATTTAACCCATAGCTGGAGGGAGAAGAAATGGATTCATACCTTTCCCAAGGGTATTTGTGTGTAAGTAAATGCAATGAATGCAGCTGGAATTCAAACTCAGTTTTTCAATTTCTTGTTCTGAGTAAATTAATCTTTTTTGCATGTTTGCTTCACAACTGGTTCGTCTTTCTCTTCACTCTCCTCCTGACTAAACTTTTACTCTTAATCAGTGCCAGTACCACCTTGCTTGGGGTGAAACAATTAAAAAAAAAAAAAAACTCCCTTCTGTATACTTGCTTTCCTGATGGCTACAACCTCCAGGAATTTAAATGCAATGTCAATTCCCATTTCTTATCCACTTGACTCCAGGCCTTTCTACATCACCCTGTATATCTTGTTCTTTTCCTTTCTCTCTATCTTCACACCTGTGTTCCCATCCTTCTCTTGCCCTTTCTCTGTCACCCCCTGTTGCTGGTTTGTTTTTCTCTTCACTCTCCTCCTGCTTAAAACTTTTACTCTCTTATGTAGGCCCCTGTGCCTCAGTGGTGGCATCACCTTGCTTGGGGTGAAACGATTAAATAAAAAGAACAAAGACTAAAAATAATATAAGAGTTTTACAGAAACAGGAACTTAAATATGAAGAGAAAATCTTTTTTTAGAAAAACTTTTTTTTGCATCAAATTCTGAAGAATAGAGTGCACAACAAAATTCGACCACAAGTAGAAGAAGGATAGTGTGGTTTCATTAAAAACACTGGAACAAGGAATGCAATGTTTATGCTCAGAATGATATCAGAATGAGCAATACAAATGCAAAAGAATGCATACCTATGTTTTATGGACGATGTCACAAAAAATTGTATGAACTGCTAGGTAAGCTTGATTTATTTGGGAAGAATATTAGAATAATCGAGAACCTACATTCGAAGCAGACTGCCTGCATGTGGACAGAGATTGAATTCATTAAATATACAAAATAAAAAGAGCATAAGACAAGGATGTGTCTTCTTACCAGACTGATTTTGCTGAAATGATCTTGCTGAAATGATCTTGAGAAAATTTAGAAATCCTACAAATGTGACATGTTTACCCGGGGCTTGGCTTGTTTGTTGTGACGTTCGTTCTCCTCTATGGTCATGACAACACCAGTTGTGACACTGCCACCCGGCTGGCTGGTTGGTTCAGTAGCTGTTGCTGGTCGTGACTATCTTGTTTGATGATGTCATCACAAAAGCTGGTTTACAAGACGTCTATTACAACAACATGCCACTGTCCCATGTTGTGAATTGATCCCAGAGGTCGCTTCGTGCAATCTTAGTAGTCGTCTTTCCACCCAAAGCCAGTCCAGACACCGGTGTACACTTGTGGTTAAAAAAAATAAATAAACAACACAAAAAAAAAAATTAATAAAATAAATGAATAAGGTCGAACACACCTGGAGAGTCACACAAGAATTCATTATTGATGACCTCAATCTTAACAATATTAGATTCACAGATGACATAGTGTTGATAGCAGACATAGAAAGGACACTGCAGGAGCTACTACAGAAGGTAGTAGAGGAAAGGATGAAGAAAGGACTAATTGTCAATTATAAAAATTATATATTATAAAAAGATAGAATGTATGGCTCCCAGCAAAAAGAACAGCCCAACATGCAAATTACAAATTGAAAAAAAAAAAAACAATATCAAGCAAGTAGAAAAAATTTAAATATCTAGTGTTTTAACAGAAAATGGACAGAATGACACTGAGATCCAAAGGTGCATTAGGATAGCAAAAAAGCTAAGTAAAATACTAACAAACAAGAAAATTTCATTACAAATAAAGAAAAGTGCTGAACTGTTACTTAATATCATTCCTTCGATATGGCAATAAATGTTGCACAATCTCATTGTCAATGAAGAAGATACTTGAAGCAACAGAAATGTCATTCTACAGAAGGATGCTGAGAATAACATGGGCTGATCATGTGAAGAACGATGAATTTTTTGAGAAAATGGAAACAGAAAGTACAATTACACTCAAAGAAAGTGATAGTTGAAATAGGTCATGTAATGAGGAAAGAGAGCTTGGAAAATTTAATACTCACAGGACATTGAAGACAAAAGGAACAATGTATAACCTACCTAACAAGCTTGTGTAAATATTTGGCAGAGTAGACTCTAGGAAAGATATCAAAACGCTACAAAAGACAGGAAATTGTGGAGAGCCATGATTGTCAATGTTCTGAAGGGACATTGAACATAAAGGAAGATTCTGGAAATGTTCAGTCTTATTGAAGAAAGAATATAAGCCAATTGAAATATTTCATTATAGTTATTTAGCTTAGTATGGTACAAGGTCATAGTAATAGAGCATCAATTAAGAATCTAATTTTTTTTTTAATTGTTTCACCCCAAGCAAGGCTGTACTGGCACTGATGTGCAGGGGGTTACATAGGAGAGTAAAAGTTTAGGCAGGAGGAGAGTGAAGAGAAAGACGAACCAGTTACAGGGGGTGTCAGAGAAAGGGCAAGAGAAGGATGGGAACACAGGTGTGAAGACCGTTGCGAAGATAGAGAGAAAGGAAAAGAACAAGATATACGGGGTAATGTAGAAAGAACTGGAGTTAAGCGGATAAGAGATGGGAATTGACATTGCATTTAAATTCCTGGAGGTTGTAGCCATCAAGAAAGCAAGAATATGGAAGGGAGTTCCACAGGCGAGAAGTGTGAGAAAAAAAGCTGTTGGCAAAATAGAAAATCATTCCAGTGTGAAACAGCATCACAAACTAATTTTATGAAAACAATTTTTAAACCTCTTTTTTTATTTTGTATTGCTTCTGAATTAATCTAAACAAAACACTGGACAAATTTCACACAGTTTTTTCATATTATATGGCTGAAGTTTTTGTTTTGTTCAAAATGAAGATGAATGACAACGTAAGTGTTTGATTGACAAGGTTGGACTTGGACAAATTCCCTACTGCATCAGGAATGATATGAATTGCTAATTTTTGAGGCACTTGACAGATGGAAAGACATAATCATATTCCTTTTCAACATAGGAAAAGTCAGATATTTTACCAGTTTTTTTTCTTTCTGAATATCCAGGCATTTCTTTACGAAAATCACTTTTCCTATATTTATTATAAAAGGGGATATTTGAAAATTTTTTGTGTTTATGCCAAGAAAAACATATACATATTCATATAGATAGGTGTGAGTTTGTAACCCTGGGTTTCACGCACTTGTGATCGTCAGACAATATGTCAGCTCTATCACTGATATTGAGTGCTTTCAAATAAGTACTACACATATATAATATATAAATAATATAATATATATAACAAATTGCATATATATATATATATATATATTGTTAAAAATATATATATATATATATATTTTCTAAACATATGCTATTAAATATAAGAGACAATGAATGTCTATTATGTTTAATCATGAGCCGTTCTAAATGTCGTATTTTTGCTTTAATTTCAGTTGAAAATAAAGACAAAAATTCTCCAACATTTGGATAATTATTTATTGGTTTTCTTCTAAGCTTTCGGCTCACATGAGCCATCTTCAGAGAGGTAGTTTAAACTGAAATATTATAAAATCCACCATCACCGATGATTTTATTTTGTGTTGACATAAAACTCCGCTTGGCAACGGCAATAGTTACCAAAAATAATAAACGCAGTTCTTAAGTTTGCGATGCGGTTTTATGATGTCACACCGCGGGATAGCGCGAAATGACAACAAAACCATGTAGTCAAATGCAATGTAATATGTTATTTCCTGTTTTAAAGTTGATTTTATTGAGTGTTGGTTGTTTTGATTTGATGTACATGGCCTCCAATATCTGCAGGTTCCTCTTACTGTGTGTATGAGTAAGGATCACCGTATTGTTGACCAAAATCTGTCTGATATTACCTACATGTTTATGTTTTTCAGAGAAATGTTGTTTAATAGTACTCTGATCAGAAAGATGACATGTAAGTCTACAGGAGAGTGTGGTTGTAGTAAAACCAATATATGTACTAGGTTTTTGATTAGTATCAGAGATGCAATCTCTGAATGGGCATGTAAATTGGTACACTACATTGGTTTTTTGTAAAGAATTTAGTTTAGTGCTTGTTGGGTTATTATAGACTATGAGGTCAATTGTTTTAAACTTTTTATAATATATAATGAGTTTAATTTGATTATTACTTTCGACTGGTTTAACATTTCTACGTATTATGTTTTTGAGAGTTTTTTCATCTTGTTTATAATTATTATGTATTTGGTTGCAATAGTATAAGTTAATAGTGTTATGTTTATTTTGATGTAAACCATTATTATTAATATTATCATTATTGTTAGAGCTATTGTTAATTTTGTTGAGATACATTTTAATTTGTTGATCAATAACGGAGTTAGGAAATCCATTATTGACTAGTGTTTGCTTAATGTTGTGTAATTCTTTATAAAATATAGATTTGGAAGAAGATATCATTTGTGTGCGTTGAAGTAAGTTTTTTATAACAGCTAACTTATATCATTGGGGGCATTCACTATTATAATTAAGAAGACATGAATTTATGCTAGTTGGTTTCCTATATAGAGAAGTAGGAAATTTATGTGTGCTAGAATCAATGAATACATCAAGGAATGGGAGTTTGTTATTAAGTTCTAATGTAAATTTGAGGACGGAGTGACTTTCAAATTTGTTTTTAAGATATTTAATTTGATCGATATTCTTAGCTAAAACAAAGATGTCATCTATGTATCTTACATATATAGAGGGTTTATTGTTGTCATTAATTATTTTATTTTCTAGATTTGCCATATAATAATTAGAAAAGAGGGGACCTAAAGGAGATCCCATCGCAATGCCATCTATTTGTGTACAAATATTGCCTAAGGGATCGTGAAAGGGTACTTGTGTGGTGCATGCTAATAATAGTTTTTTTAATATAGTGGGTTTAATATTGATTGATGGGAGAGTAGCATGGTTGACATCACGGATAATGATGTCAATTGTTTCCTGGACGGGAACATTTGTGAATAAGTTTTGGACATCCAAAGATGCAATTATTTGATTCTTAGGTTTTACGGAATGGAGAATCTGTAAAAATTCGTCCGTGGAATTAATACTATATTTACCAGGAAGATAGGGAGTAATTAGTTTGTTAAGTGTTTTGGAAAGGTTATATATTGGTGTGGGTATTTGAGAAATGATAGGTCGGAGGGGATGATCTTTTTTATGGATTTTTACATTTCCATAAAGGTAGCCGGGCTGATAATCACCTATAATCTTTTGAAGTTTATAGGATCCTATTTCAGCATTGTTTGCAGTAATAAGTTTATTAATATGTTTTTTAAGTTGGGTTGTGGTATTACTAGTTAATTTTTTAAATTTATTGTGATCGTCGAGAATGGCCTGTAATTTGGAATGATATTCCTGTCTGTTTAAAATAACAAATGTATTGGTTTTATCAGCACGTCGGATAACAATATTTTTCAGCTCACATGAGCCAAAAGCTTAGAAGAAAACCAATAAATAATTATCCAAATGTTGGAGAATTTTTGTCTTTATTTTCAACTGAAATTAAAGCAAAAATACGACGTTTAGAACGGCTCATGATTAAACATAATAGACATTCATTGTCTCTTATATTTAATAGCATATGTTTAGAAAATTACTTGCTGCCTCGATATACTAAATATATATATATATATATATATATATTGTCATCCGCAGACAGATCTGTTTCGCCGTATCACAGCTCATCAGTACGGTTAGACTCTGATTGTTTTTTTACCCAGGATTGAAACCCGACTGAAATGGCGTCAGTCGGCGACACTACCCCTGGGCTATGGGCATTCGGTGGAAGTAGGCAAACTTTTTAGCGTATATCATTATACGCGCACAATAGCTAGAGCACTCTAATTTATTTCACTGAATGAGTGATATTAAATATATATATATATATTGTTAAATATATATATATATATATATATATATATATATATATATATATATATATATATATATATATATATATATATATATTTTTTTTTTTTTTTTTTTTTTTTTTTTTTTTTCATTTTTAAACGAGTGATTTTGCTAGCTTGGTTTCTACCACGAGTGGTGTCTTGTTATTAAAAATTGCCTGAAGACACCACTCATGGTAGACTCCTGGGTAGCGAAATAACTCGCTTAAAAATGGAAAATATTCAAAAGTTCTACAATATAATTGTATAGAACATGTTTAATACTTATGTGTACTGGTCTAACCCATTAGGGCCAAAAACTAAGTATTAAACAATATATATATATATATATATATATATATTGTTAAATATATGCACACACACACACACACACACACACACACACACACATATATATATATATATAGTCATCCACAGACAGATCTGTTTCACTGTATCACAGCTCATCAGTACAGTTAGCCTCTGATTGCTTTTAATCCAGGAATGAAACCCAACCGAATTGGCGTCAGTCAAATATAAGAGACAATAAATGTCTATTATGTTTAATCATGAGCTGTTCTAAACATTGTATTTTGGCTTTAATTTCCGATATCTGAAGATTCTTTTTACTGTCTATGAGTGACGATTATTGTATTGCTGACTAAAATTGTTGGAGGCCATCTACATTAAATCAAAACTACCCACACTTAATAAAATCACGTTTAAATCTGGTCATAACACATTGCATTGCATTTAAATATATGGTTCTGTTAACATTTCGAGTTCTCACATGGTGTGATGTTATAGAACCGCATTACAAATTTACGAACTGCGTTTGTTATTTGGCAACTGTTATCATTGCTTAGCAAGGTTTTATGTCAACACAAGATAAATTCATCTTTTATGGTGGATGTTTTTATGTTAACCTCCCTGTAGATGGCTCATGTGAGCCAAAAGCTTAGAACCAACTTAATAAAAAAATATCCAAATGTTGGAGAATTTGTTTTTATTTTTACCTGAAATTACAGCCAAAATACGATGTTTAGAATGGCTGATGATTAAACATGATAGACATTCATTGTCTGTTATATTTAACAGTATATGTTTAGAAAATTATCTGCTGCCTCAATACACTAAATATATATATATATATATATATATATATATAATTATTTATTTAAAAAAAGAAAAAGTACCAAGGATGAAAATTCATTAGATCACGTCCAGATTCAAATCTGGGGCCTTCTCACTCTTGAAGAAACCCCTCCATGATTAACGATATCTCCAGGGATGTAGTCGTACTTTGCCAATTGCAGTTTGGTGAGGCTATTTAAGGTATGGAAGTGATGGAGGTTTTGAATTTGGAGCTGTTCTGTGGTGATACTGAGCAAAAACGAGAGACCGGATGTTTGCACTTTAATGAGCAGAAAGCAAATGACCAGAAGTCGTCGGTGTGCATCTGAGTTTGCACAGATGTTCCGGTTGAAAAATAAAAATTAATCAAATATCAAATTTTCATTTCGCGAGCCTATGCGAATTTTATTTACCAGCCAATGGGAAGCCCAGAATCAAATTCAAGTGTGAAATTCAAAACAAGCTGCTTTTGATCCAAAAAGTAGATATAAAAAGCTGAGACAGAAAGCACCCAGCAGACAGACCAAAGGAGACAGACCGACGGACAGATGAGCATGATTAGTACCTTCCTTGACCAAGTCAAGTGGCTATGTTCGCCTCCCTTCACCTCTCATTACTTTCTTCCTTGTCTTAAAAGTACTTACTGACCTAAGAAGCGACTACATCAAAGACAATCCTTACTCACAGCGCTCCCCACATTCCTAAGCCTTAAATCTCTTTCAGCTTATTATTTGCCATGAACATTTTAACCTCCATTGGACCTATACTTCAAGTTATTACTTTACTTGTAAAAACATTAATTGATATGTGTATATATAAAAATGTTATTTTCATACTCAAATTGCTTTTCTTGATTCTATAATCATTTTATGACTTATAGTGGGCTATCTACCACAAGGCCAAATTCTGTTAACCTGCAACAGTATACAACCACCCTTCACTAGAACGGACTCCCACTACAACTAGAAAAGGAATAAATAAGATACCCACTATAGTTCTTCCCCAAGACTGATTGCTCCCCAAAGTTGTAGAACCCACTCTGTCCTACTATTTTTTTCAAAACTGGGGGGAGGGGAATAAATTCATTCTTTTTCCAAGGATATTTGTACATAAGTGAATGTAGTGAATGATTTACAATAATCTATTTATATTTAAATTTTTTTAATATATATTTTTATTTTTCAACAAAGCTTTCTTTCACAGACAGCCCTGATTTCTGTTCCTCTTTGACGAGGTCTTCTCCACACTCATGATTCTCAACAGCCCAATATTGCATCTGACAGTCTGGTAAACATTTTGCAATGTGATAATAGATTTTCTGCTGTGCAATCTGTTCCAAAATCAAAAATTCAATAACTGCAATTCAATTACTGATTCTGGTTTTTTGTCTGTCATTGGCAATTGCTTAAATCTTTTTTTTATTGCTTCTGAAATATAAATCACAAGAAAATATCAAAAGCAATGGAAATCCTGAAGTCGTTGTGTCTATGTTCATAGCTAATATTACAGGTTAAGAATTTTTTATCTGAAATTCTTGGGATCGGAAGTGCTTCAGTTATCAGAAGAACCTGTACTGGCAGCAAGCTGTCCTTAAAGAGACAAGAAATGAGTTCAGCAGATACACAAAAATAGAAAGTGATGTAAGATAAAGATGTGTCTTTTTACTGAATCTATTTAACTTATACAGTGAGACAATTTTGAGAGGACTACAAGTCCTACCAGGATTTGTCATTGGTGGCCATAATCTGAACAATATAAGATATGCCGATGTTACAGTGCTAATAGCAGACATGGAAAGTGCTGTGGAGTAGTTTTCGCACTGAAGGTTATAATCGTGCTATATCAGTTGCTAATCAACTTAATGTACCCAAAATGTTAGGAACTTGGTAATCTTCCACTGAAAGCTGACTCATTAGTATTTGGCTAACTGCCGACTAATATCAACTGCCTAGTAGTTCTACTGAACTCCAATAGAAGTCTGAAAAACTTCTATGAACTTCCCGTTAATTCTTATTAATATAGGAGGGAGAGTTCATTATGTGAGGAATAGCTGTGTTTCCTCATAACAGAAAGAAAACTACAAGACTTTCTACAAAAGGTAGCTAAATAAAACAAAGAAAAGAGGACTAAATATAAGCTACAAGAAAACCGAATGTATTGTCATCAGTAAAAAAAGATGTCCAAAGTGCCAACTACAAGTTGGGAATAGTGAAATCAGCCTGAAGTACAGAAATTTAAAATATCTGGGAAATGTTTTAACAGAAGATGGAAAGTATGACACTGAGATCCGAAGATGTATTGGCATGACGGAGGAAGCTTTCCAAAGGATGAGTAGAGTATTGAGAGACAGGAAGATTTCATTGGAAACAAAGAAAAGACAACTGGACTGTTATATGATGTCTGTCCTCCTATATGGCAGCAAATGCTGGACAATCTCTTCACAGATGAAGGAGAGACTCGAAGCAACAGGAATGTGGTTCTACAGATGGATGCTGAATATACCACAGACCAAACATGTGAGCAATGACAAGGTTTTGGAGAAGATGCAAACAAAAAGAAAATTTATACTGAGCATCAGGAAGAGACAGCTGAGGTTTCTGGTACATGTAATGAGGAAAGAAGGCTTGGAGAATCTGATACTCACAGGATGTATAGAGGAAAAGAGAGACAGGAGAAAGCAGCATGAGACATACTTGAGCAAGTAGATAGCAGAGCGGGGTTTGGGAGAAATACCAAAAATAAAAACGTTAAGAGCAATAAGAGATAGGGATAAGTGGAGGTCCATGATCACCTACGTCCTGAAAGAACATGGCACATACAGAGGTATTATGAGTGTCCATAAAGTCTGTGTGCACTTTAAAAAAATTATAACTTTTATTCATATTTGTGATAGAAATAATTTATAAAAAGGATTAGAAAGAAGTAAATCTATATTTTTTAAGGTTTTATTGAAATTTTATTTAAGTTTCCTCCATCATTAGCAATACAAAGGGAAAATGATTTTGCAGTTCACAGAAAACATTTGCCAACTGATTTACAGAAATGCCTGAAATCACATTAGTTATTTTAGCTTTCAAATCTTCTAATGAACAAGGTTTCGTTGTATACACAATTGTTTTCACGTGTCAGTTGAAGCCATAGATCAAATTCATTCTGAAAAAAAGAAAATATTTTTTTACTTAACCACAAAATTTGCAACAATTTTTAGATAAGAATTATTCAATAACTATACTTAAAACTAGGTACATTAAACTTTATAACATTTTTTACAGATTATTTCTATCACAAATACAAATAAAGTTATAAATTTTTTAAAGTGCACACGGACTTTATGGACACCCTGTATTTTCTACCTAAAATTGCTGTTTATTCAACATCATTTCATATATGAAAAACATAAAAATGGCATCCAGTGACATGCTTAAAAGATTGCTTGACTCACTAGTGACCCCTGTCTGCAGGGAGATTCAGTAAATCGAGGCCTGAATTCAATCTCTCCCTACAATAGTTGCCAAGAAAGGCAGTAAATTGATTTGTGCAGAAGATTTAGTCCAAAGCAAATGTATGAGTCATGACAAAAGGCAAATAGTGTTGTATTAAGTGTAACATTGTAAAAAAAAAAAAAAAAACCAAAACTGGGCCACTATTTCCAAATATGGTCTTCCAATGAATGCATCTAAATGGCAGTATCAAAAAGTAATTCTGGGGCCAGTGATTCTCAAATGGGAGGCTTTTGGCTCCCAAAGAAGAAATTTTTAATCTCAGGAGAGAAATTTCCAGTAAAGAAAGGAATTATTAAGCAATTTTCATCAGGAGAAGAATTCTAAACAATATATATATATATATATATATATATATATATATATATATATATATATATTTCTTTTTCCTTTCGTTTCCCCTACCACTTCTATTCGCCCAGACATGGCTAAATTTCAACTTTTAAACTCTCAACTCAGATAAGGGAAAGAGGTGTCTTCTAAAAATAGATATAGGTATCTCTCTGTTTCCCTGTTAACTTCTTTAAATTAAAAAATTAGTAATCCCACCCCTTCTTATCTTTCTGCAATGAAATATTTTTTTTTTTACTTCTGCCGGTATAAAATCTTTTGTCATTTGAATTTGATTGAATAAATATTTTCGTTGCTGAAGACGCAAGATTATTCTCATAGTAATGGCTTTGAACATCGAAATTTTGTTTTATTTTATATACATATATATATATATAGCCATCCGCAGACAGATCTGTTTCACTGTATCACAGCTCATCAATACAGCTAGACAGCCGATTGCTTTTTACCCAGGATTGAAACCCGACCGAATTGGCGTCAGTTGGCGATTCTACCTCTGAGCTATGGGCGCTCGGTAGAAGGAGGCAGACTTTTTAGTGTGTATATTATCATCATACATGCCCAATATATATATATATATATATATATATATATATATATATATAATGGTGCGATAGGTAAATTGTTGCCATTTTTTATTTTTTATTTTACCTATATGCAAGGTTTCTTTTTGATTTTGTCAACTGCACAGTATAGTGGAGTGAGTTGGGCACATTTTTCTGAGGAAAATAGCACTATAACACAGTTCACTCTGCTAGAAGCATGCTGTACTTCCTTATAATTGACACAGGAAGCTCCAATACAAACATTTCAGAGTGCTTAGATATGAACCTGAGGACAATGCAGAGGACTAGGGAAGAATTAGAAGAGTCTAATGTTGATTACGAAGGTACGGCAGCTTGGAAAACGCACTCTTATCATTACGATGAAAATTCCTAAATTTGTTGGTGAGGGCCTCAAACCCAACATAGAGGCTAATGTCAAGTGCCTTGTGAAGATAGCACTGCTTTAAGTCAAGAGGGTGGCTACTATAAAAACCCTATGTCTGGTAACAGATCTCTACACCATGCCACACAAGCAGGAGAACCCAGCTGTAAGAAAATTTCTGCAGTTACATCACCCCTTACATCTGGTCACCTAACTCTGCAACTCTCTTAATTACATTATGTGTGGGGAGCAGTTGATCTAGAGACGAGCAAAACTCCGTGCAAGACCAAGGATGAACTGAAGGCAAGGATTATGGTAGCATTCATCTACTTAAACAAGGAGACTATCCATAAGAGTTGCTGGAGATTCCAAAATCATCTGGAGGCCATGGTTGAAGCCAGTGGCACTTTTATTGAATAAATTTACTCTTTAGTATTTCCCGATGTTTTTGTGTAATTTTGATAAATATATCTGTTAAAAATGAGATATCAGTATTATTTTCATTTTTGCATAATTTAGAAGATAATTTATCCATCACACCCTGTATGTGTACATGTATATAGTAATATTTTTATTATAAATTTATAAAAAAAATTATAGTTATGAACATAAAAATATTATTATATATAATGCTCTGCTAAGTCTCAAGTACTCTTAATAAAATAAATTACTACAAACAGTGAACTGCCAACACATTAGTTTGTACTATTTCTAAGATATATATTAGCACAAAGAGTTTGTCACTTTAATTGAAATTTCAAAGTCGGCACAAACCTGCTCAGTTAAAGTGACAAACTTTTCATACTTATCAATGATCTATCTGCACCCCAATATCAAGCACTTTACAATAAAAATACATGCTTGCCAAATTATATTTTATCAGTACAACCACTGAAAAAACAACAACCTTGGTACTAAACATTACAACAATTTTATATATATATATATATATATATATAGCATTAGTAAATACTAATATATCTACAACATATACTAGCAAAAAAATTAAGTTAATCATATACTATTCTAAATCTAGTCTATCCAACTCAATTGTTCGCAATGATTCTTCTCCTCCTGTTAGCGATTTGCAAAGAACTAACATAGTTTACAAATTCAAGTGTCCTTTGGGAGATTGTATCTCCAGTGGATTAAATAACATTTATGTTGGTCACAGACTTGCTTTCATGGTGTTTGACACTAAAATTGAACAATTATTCCAACATTTTTAGGCATTTAAAACATGATTGGCCACATACACAATTCCAGAAAACCCTTGTTAAAAACAAACACCTATACTTAAACATGAAAACAAAAACTAAAAATTCTTGAAGCTGTACTAGCAGTATAGGCCAGCATTGCTCAGGTGTAATGAAAGCTTTAAAGCTAATCCATGGTCCTGGAGCTCAGACTCTTTGAACATTGACATGAAAGACTAAAAAGCAATATTTGTTTCCAGTTAAAGCGAAACCGTAGACTGAAAGAAAAATGAATGGATGTAGGTCAAATTTTGATTTCCTGGTATCAATATCAAATAAGTTTTTTTCGTTGTAAACTGAATTTTGAAGGCTAAATAATTCCTCTGAGTAAATGGTATCATGGCTGCGACTAAGAACTACAATTATACCTACTTAGAGCCAAACCCGAAGCAAAAACTAAAATAAAAGGGCTGAAAAAAAATACAGAAATACAAGCAGATAAACTGACACACACACAAATATCTTGCTTTTTTATATATATATATATATATATATATATATTATTGATTTTCTGCACTATTGTAAGAACTGCAACCTTGATACTTCTGAATATTGTTTCTTATGTCTTTGTCTATGAGTGTATCAAATTTGATTAAAATCAGACCACTCCTTCTATAACCCAATTTTTTCGATTATCGATTTTCAATATTTATCGGGGGTACCTTGACACAAAACCTAGCTAAAAACACTAGCAGATGCTTATAGTACAACTGTGTAAATTTTCAAGAAAATCGGTTCAGCTGTTTCGGAGCCTATAGGTAACGGCGACACACACACTCAGACAAAATTCCATTCATAAATAAGTTTAGATAGATATATATCTATATATGATGTCCCCCAAAAATTGAGATCATTTTGTAGCCTAATGACATAAATAATTCTCCTTCAAATGATCTCAAATTTCAACAAAACGTGTAAAAACTAAGTTGACTTTGCAGACTTATCGATCAGCGAGATGGATCAGGCATGTCAGTGATGAAGACAGTGTGCTGTTGAAATGGTCATCATGTTCACCTGCCTACACTCTATATCCCACCTGTTTTCATAATCCTACAGGAACTTAAGCAGAGAATCACTAAGGCACTGGAGTATGTTATGCCAGACATGCTACAGCATGTTTGGCAGGAGCTGTACTACTGACTTGATGCTTGTTGTCACAGGTGATGCACAGATCGAACATGAGTGAAGCTTTGTGAAATTGGTTATAAAATATATGTCCTTTTGAATATCAAATTTTGATAAATCTTTTATTGTTCATGAAGCTGATTTAATTTTGTTCAACTGGACATGTAATTAGTCAGATATTCACATCTTCAATGATATCAAACTTTTGGTGGACATGTGTAGAGTATTTATAATTTGTTTTGTTTATCAGGGAAGAATGGAGATTTATAGATATAGTTTCTGCTCTGATTTTGTTTTACAGGGAAAATTTTAAGTAAAAAATGCTGTGCGAGTTTCATAAAAATTGACAGACAAGGTGCTATGGTTAATATTTTTATATAATTTTTCATGTGATCTTATTTTTTTTTTTTTCAGAACATAAACTATATAGAAATTTATAGCCATTATCAAAGATGAATTTATTATCCTTGATAATAGCTAAAAGTATAGCTGAAAATGCTTCTTACTCTGTAACCTTCTACCTTAAGTGGCTTTTGGGCCTTATACAGAGTGAATATCATTTGGAAAAAAAAATCTTAACTGTCTATTTAATTTCTTTTAGTTTTGTTTCTAATGGCGATACTAGCCCAATACCCCATCCTTCATTTTGTGACCATGTTGACCTACTTAAG
Source organism: Ascarosepion bandense (assembly GCA_037127315.1). Lineage (NCBI taxonomy): Eukaryota > Metazoa > Mollusca > Cephalopoda > Sepiida > Sepiidae > Ascarosepion > Ascarosepion bandense. The sequence goes on along the minus strand of JBBBDQ010000721.1, from coordinate 1,683,841 downwards.
CTTGGTAATAATATAATTGCTGAAATTGAAAAGTGCATTCATCTTGAAAAGGACTGATTTTTTTTTTTGTTTTGTTGTTTTGTTATGTTTATATGTTCTCTATGAAAAGTGTGTGGGTGGCTGATACTAGCGTGTACGAAATGAGTCATACTTGGATAAACTTACATATTTACATATTTTATCGATAAGAAGCTCATTTATGTAGATGTATCATTAAGAAAGCTCAAAATATTAATACAAATGGGCACGGAAAATAAATACTATATTTCAACTTAGCATTTACTTTGCATATAAGAAGTCCTTTTGAGGGGAAAAACCTGCACAGTCATATAAAGTCATTTAGTAAATGTGGCTTTCACACACACATAGGCCGAATATGTGGAGCACCCAGTGAGGATCAAACTCAATACTCTGTCATAATTGATCGAAAAAGATGAGCCCACTAACCATTACACCATGTTGAAGTTTTCAAACGATTTTCTTTGTGTAGCTTAGATGTGACACAAGGCCAAATGTATGGAACATCCAGTGGGGATCAAACTCATTATTCAGTTGTCTATCGCCCGGTTCACACTCCACCCTCATCTATTAAACAGGTGAAGAGGCTCATCCCTTGTTTCCTGTTTAGGATGCGGTTTCCAGTTTTCTCTTTTCCAATCTTTTCACTCTTTACTTTTTTTTTTTTTTCAATTGGAGTAGATAGACTAAACTATCGCCCGGTTCACACTCCACCCACGTCTATTGAACAGGTGAAGAGGCTCATCCCTTGTTTCCTGTTTATGGTTTCCAGCTTTCTCTTTTCCATTCTTTTTACCCTTATGTAGCCCCTTGTGCATCAGTGGCGTTATCGCCTTGCTTGGAGTGATATGATTAAAAAAAAAAAAAAATTGATCCAGCAAGACAAGTTAACCATTACACCATATCGAAGTACCCCCCACCCATATGTATCAGTTGTACATTGCGACATGGAAATTTCTATGTTTCGAGATAGATTGTCATCATCAGGCAATGTTGATGTATTTGCGCAGATTATTTACATTTATAAAATGTTTTTTTAAATGTAAATCATCTGCACAGTTATATCAACATTGCCTGATGATGACAATCTATCTCGAAACATAGAAATTTCCATGTCGCAATGTACAATTGATATATAACTATATAATTATATTAAGCGCTATAATAAGCACTGTTTATAATAAAATAAATGCCAGATCACTCACAATAAAAAAAACCTTGAGTCCTCTTCACCTGGAATTATATATAGGTTTTTTTTGGGGGGGGGTGATATTTCGATTGCCTACTGTTGTACCATTTGGATCTGACGAGCCGCACCAAGAACATCAAAGCGGTGAAATATGCATCATCCAAGCTAATAATCAAAAATCCGTTATAAAATATTACAATGTTACTCTGTTAAATTAAATAAATGAATTTAATATTGAGTTCTCTCGAGTTCATCTCTTTTGGAATTTACCCAGATTACATACCAAGTGTACTACTTTATATATATATATATATATATATATGCTGCAGTAGGATATAGAATCTGAACAAAAATAGAAAAATGCCACAGGAAAAAATTCTTTTATTGAGAAAGCATTTCTTATTTGTTAGATAGGTAGGTGCCTTCAGGTCAAAAGGAAAAACAAATCTGTATTTTTTTATTTATCTAGGTTTCTTATGGCTTATCGGCCTTTTGCAGGTTATTTTAAGCCAGAACATGTTTTTAGATTGTAAAACGTTTTTTGAGATAAGGATTTACTGATAAAATTTGTAATAACTCATAGCTGAGGAAGAAGAGGTTAGCTCACACCTTTCGTGAGGCTATTTTTGCATGGATGAATATGACAAACCCAATTGGAACGACCATAATGTCTTAGGGTCAGAATGAAAGAACAAAACTGTGTTATTTTCTTTTTTATCAGGGAGAAGTGTATCGTGACAATTCCATGTCATTTATTTTTTCTTGGATTGATGAATGTAAATGTAAGCCAAGCCATTCGTCTGTTCATTAATTATTGTTACCATATCTGGTCTGGTCTGGTGATCCTTCTATATACAGCGTGTGATGAATAAATTGTCTTATAAATTATGTTAGAAGATTTATACTCAAACACTCTGAAATGTTCATAGTGGAGCTTCTAACATGGATGCCAAGCAGTATGTCATACTGTTTCCAGTGAATTGTATCATGGTGGTCTTTTTCTCACATACAGTGCCCAACTGACCCTACTATACTCTGCAGTTGACAAACATCAATGCACATATGCAAAATTAGAAACATAAAATGGTGACAATTTACCCATCATACCTGTATCTACAACCCTAATGAGTTACAACACTCTCCATTCCTCTCAAGTCAGAGAGGTTTACATACAAATTATATTGAAACACCAGAGGCGGGAGTAAATGGTGGTGTCATCAGTGTAAATGCCTACTTGGCATTTAATCACATCAGGGAGATCATTTATGAAGGTCAAAAAGAGTGTTGGACCTAGGATAGAGCTCTGGGGGATACCAGCATTCATGTGGTATGATGTGAAGGCATGCCCATTCAAGACGACCTTTTGTTACGCAGTTTGATGTAAAAGTCAGGGGTAGTGAGACTAATAAACGTAGCTTGTCAGATGGCATTTTAAAGAATAATGACCAGTAATACAATTTTATAGCAGAATTACCAACAATACATTTTATAGCAACATAGCAAACAATACATTCTATCTGTAGTTGAAGGCATAGAATTGTGTTCAAAATATTCAGATTTTGGTAATAAATAACCCATAGAGGTGTTGATATGCCACTAAACAAAATCAACCAACTATCTTTCCCAACAATATTTGAGTGTAAAGTGAATCTAACAAACTTGAACATGGTCCTTTGATTTCATGTTCTAAACCAGCAATTCCCAAACTGGGGGATATTTCCCCCCTGGGGGGAGATTTGAAGCTGCCAGGGGGGAAATAACTACAATACCTACTAAATAAGAAAAATTTCAGATGGATTTTCTCATGTCTGAAAGAGAGAGAGAGAGAGAGAGATAGAGAGAAAGCGCCTGTTGTAGATAGACAACACTGTACCTACCTGTCGGTTCACGTTCAAACATGAGCTCTGAAGGAAAAACTAACCCTGATATTGATACACTGGTGCACAAGAAGCAGCATCACCCTTCTCACTAATTTAATTCTGAAGTAGAAGAGCAAACAAAAGTCCTCTTATTTGTTACTAACCGCTCGTGGCTATGCTATGTTGTTACTAACTGCTCTCTGTCCACTTTACACTGTAACTATAAGTTTATCAGTATATTTGTACGTTTGAAAAATAAACTTGTAAATAGTCTGTGTGTTTTAACTGCTCTTTTTCTCATACACATGAAAGGGGAAATCTGGGTGGTTGTAGGGGGAAATGACAAAAAAGTTTGGGAACCACTGTTCTAAACCAATATAAGCTATTTGCTTATCCAATAAGCATATTTTATTCTAATGAGTACTTTACAAAGAGAAAGTTCTTTCTTTATTTCAGTTACTGACAAGAATGAAGTTATTATGCAAAAAATGTTAAAAATATGAGTCATGGGATTAAAATACACATATTTGAGTGTATAGTTGCTATTATCTTCAAAATGACTCTGGCTTCCTGAAGCCAAATTCTCTGCAAAGGTTAGCATTGTAAAAATCATGAAATAAAATGAATTTTGCCACCTGCCGTTCTGGCATGAAGCCTCAAGAGGAAAATGACAAAATAGTTGAGATAACGAGACATAACAAAGGTAAAAATGTTTATTGCAATGATGAGGCGGTTGGAAGCAGCAGGAGACCACTCGACTATCTATTTCACAAAAGATAATCCTGACAATGCACATTGTAAAGATATTGAAAGAAAGGGAAGCGTGGAGGGTAATGATCAGACAGAAGACTGAAAAATATGTACTTTTTGTTACCTTGCTAGGATTAACAAACAGAATCAAATAGAACAGCAGAAAAAAACAAATTAAATATCACAATAATGCTTTCACAAAACTTTGAAGTCAGCATAACTGAAACATCACTGCTCAGTTAATTGAAAAATCTTTCCACATTAATTCTATTTATGCTCTTTCTCTATCTTGATATCAAGCACTTTATGACAAAAAACTTGCTTGCCTAAAATGCATTTCTATCACTAGGCTACTAAAAAAGCAATTTTAGCACTTAGCATCATTACAATTTAACAGTGTGTGTATATATATATATATATATATATATATATATATCCGAGTGAGTATAGAATGAGGAGAGAAAATAAAAATTTTTTTCTCGTCCAAAACATTAATTTAAAACAGTGCTCAATATATGATGTATAGAGCTGTGAATATTTATTATAAATTATGTTTTAGTACATGTACATAATTTCTTCTATATATGTCCTCTTCTCTGCAATCATATCGTTGTTTCAGTATATCGAAGAAATTATGTACATGTTCTAAAACATAATTTATAATAAATATATATATATATATATATATTGTAATTTCGTTATTACAGTGGTTTATTATGAATGCTTTTATAAACTATTGTAATAACAAAATTACAGTATTAATCTCTACTTTGTATTGAGCACTCTTTATAAAAGTAAATGCATGAACAGTAGGTTTTTAATCTATCTGTTCTTTCATTTTCTTATAATATATATTCAATAGTTTAACCTATTTCTCATTTTTCATTGAACAATATTGACACACCTACAAGCATATTCTTCAACTACCATTCCTTAATTTTCTAAATAATCATAAATTAATCTTATATTTACCAATTAAATCATTCTCACCCTTTATTTTAAAATATCTCCTTGAAGAAGAGCGGTATTGTTCTGAAACATGAAAATTTTTGTGTAGTGATTTTATGCTTTTATAAACTATTATAATAACAAAATTACAATACATATACACTACCGGCCATAATTATTAGGCCACCCCAGTTTTTTAAAAGAAATGCTGCATTTCATACTCTTTTTACTATTTATTGCCAAGTGATAAATTCTAAATGAAAATAGAATGGTTCTTTTGTTATTATTACTTTGCAAAATATTACAAGGTAAGGAAGCAAAGATGAACTCATCTGAATCAACCTAAATTTTCTTCATCCTTTCATTGACAAAACTACAATATAGGTAATTCTTAAATATTTATAAATTCATTTGATGCACATGTTATTGTGCAGGATTAACAAAAGAACTATTCTATTTTCATTTACAATTACTCACTAGGCAATAAACACTAAAAAATAGTATGAAATACATACATCCTTCTTTTTTTTTTTAACACTGGGGTGGCCTAATAATTATGGCCAGTAGTGTATATATATATATTTTCCATTTTTTAAACTCGTTTAAAAATGCAAAATATTCAAAAGTTCTTCAATAGAATTGTATTGAACACTATTTTAATACAAATGTGTACTGGTCTAACACTATTATGACCAAAAACTAAGTATTAAACAATCAATATATATATATATATATATATATATATATATATATATATATATATACTAGCAGTATAGCCCGGCGTTGCTCCGGTGTAATAAAAACTTTAAAACTAATCCATGGTCCTGGAGCTCAGACTCTTTGGATGTTGGCATGAAAGACTAAAAAGCAATATTTGTTTCCAGTTAAAGCGAAACCGTAGACTGAAAGAAAAATGAATGGATGTAAGTCAAATTTTGATTTCCTGGTATTGATATGAAATAAGTTATTTTCATTGTAAACTGAATTTTGAAGGCTAAATAAGTCCTCTGAGTAAATGGTATCATGGCTGAGACTAAGAACTACAATTATACCTACTTAAAACCAAACCTGAAGCAAAAACTAAAATAAAAGGGCTGAAAAAAATACAAACATACAGGCAGATAAACAGATACACACACACACAAACATCTTGCCTTTTATATATATATATATATATATATATTATCGATTTTCCGCACTATTGTAAGAACTGCAACCTTGAAACTTTTGAATATCATTTCTTATATCTTTCTCTTTGAGTGTATCAAATTTGATTAAAATCGAACCACTCCTTCTATAACCCAATTTATTTGATTATCGATTTTCGATATTTATCGGGGGTACCTCGACACAAAACCTAGCTAAGAACACTCGCAGATGCTTCTAGTACAACTGTGTAAATTTTCAAGAAAATCGGTTCAGCCGTTTCGGAGTCTATAGGTAATGGACACACACACAGACAAAGTTCCATTTATAAATAAGTTTAGATTAGATTAAATATATATATTTAAAAAATGTTTAGATATTTTACAAATCCATGGGTAATAGATATTTTGCAGCTAAGCAGCTGCTCCTCAGACTTAAAACCATACAATAGTTAATATATATATATATATATATATATATATACACACACGCAAGTACACACGTGTTTATATGAATTTTTTCTGGTGCTAATAAAACAGTGCTCAATGTAATATAACAGATGTAATATAACAGTATATATTGATAAATATATGTATTATCCTGTGTTTATAGCATGATTCAGTTTCATGCACTATGTAATCATCTGGTGGCTTATTAAGCACCTGAGTATTGCATAGTGCATGAAACTCTGAGTCATGCTATAGACGTAGGATAATATATATGATAGAATAAGTAAAGAACAGGTTTGAACAGTGTCTTTAATCTAACATGTTTTACTTCATTAAGTTTCTTTAGAGACTTTTTAATAAGACACGTATTAAGAAAAAAAAATTTTAATTTTTAAAAAATAAAGAGACAGTATGTTGTTTGAGGTTTGATTTCATTGGTCAGATAAATCATTGATTTCATTGGTCAGATAAATGTATGAGAAGAATCATGGATGGTTTAATGCAGGGTTTTTCAAACTGTTGTCCACGGACCACAGGGTGTCCACAAGTAAGATAGGGGGTCTGTGGATTAACTCATCACGTGAAATTCAAAGTATAAATTTTCAATGTCTGGATTTTTATTTTTACTTATTAATGTTATCAAATGACAAAATCTTGCACTATCGCTCATTACATGGCAATGTTATTTATACAAAAAATTATTTTACACATGCAAGAGCTTGATGTTTAAATTTACTTTTTTTTTACAGGGTGCAAGTGTCACCCATGGATAAATTTTTAATAAAGGGGTCCGTAAGTCAAAAAGTTTGAAAACCCCTGGTTTAATGTTCGAAAGTGTGTGCTTATAAGTTGGTAATGTTAGCGTGTATGAATGATAAAACAAAATACATTCCATTTAAAATTGTAGGGAAAAAATGTATACAAGTATCGAGTGATGGATGATATATATGCACACAGACGCACACAGTAAAAGAGATATATTCACATACTCCACCCACGTCGATTGAACAGGTGAAGAGGCTCATCCCTTGTTCCCTGTTTAGGATGTGGTTTCCTGTTTTCGCTTTTCCAATCTTTTCACTCCTTTTTCTTTTCTTTTCAATTGGAGCAGATAGACTAAATTATCGCCCGGTTCACACTCCACCCACGTCTATTGAACAGGTGAAGAGGCTCATCACTTGTTCCCTGTTTAGGACATCGTTTCCGATTTTCTCTTTTCCAATCTTGTCACTCTTACGTAGCCTCCTGCACATCAGTGACGTTACCACCTTGCTCGGGGTGATATGATTAAAGAAAAAAAACAAAAAAACAAAGATCTCTCTGTCTCTGTGTGTGTGGTAATGAAATATCGACAGCAAGTGAGCCAATGAAAAAAATGTGAAGTAGAAAATGGTAACATTTTGCAGATAAAACGATTTTGTTTTTTTACCTCCTGCCTCACTCCCTATTTTCCTTCTTTTATAAATCTGCCTATAAAACCCAATCTGTCCTGGTATTTAACCCATAGATGAAGGAAGAAAAGATAGACTAATATCTTTCGTAAGGGTATTTGCGAATTAGCGACAAATTCAACTGGAATTCAAACTTGGCTCTCCAATTTTGTGTTCACTGCACCACAAATCACTTTCTACATTACATTATGACTATATGACTATATGACTATATTACATTATTACATTATTACATTACATTATTATAATAATTATTAGCTTCTCTTTTACACATTGTTTCATTTACAAACAGAGATCTTACATTATTGGTGTTTGTAATCAAGTGAGACAACCTCAAATAGTGCCTTTTAAAAGAATATTTAAAGAGCTCAGCAACACAGACTTCTGAAGCAATATGATACTAGGCTTGTCTATATTTTCGAGATGAGGTAGTATTTACACTATCTATATTATAATTCTGCTTGTTCCTTCCTTAGTTAGTTACTTAGTTCCTCCGTCCGTTACACAAAACTCTTTACACAAATTTTTCCTTCCCCTCTATCTTTTTACTCTCCTCTGCCTTTCACTTACCTTTGCCAAACAGAAGGGTAGTAAAGAGTGAGAGAGTAGGAGGAGAGAGCCTATAGCATTTCCGTATCAGTAGCAGCTTAAGCTGGTGGTTGTAGCAGTAATCGTGTGTGTGTATATGTGTGTGTACTGTACAATATAGTAAAAATAGGTAAGTTTGTTATTGTATCCTGCGACCTAATAACAAAATTTCTGACCGCTACACCCTTGGCCATTACTCAGTTGGTCTTTTCTGTTTACAATGGACACAGGTGCCTGTAAAGTAAATTGAATTATTTTAAAAAAATGTTTTAATCCCTTCTAACATTTTCAAAATTTTGTCAGAAAGTTTTGTTTTGATTTGAGTTAGTGGCTAAAGAAACGTTATGACTGTTTTACAATGGAAACGTAATGATTAGAAATTCTCACAAGAATCAAATAATTGTCGGATTTTGATGAAACTATCAGTACTCATTCACAAATGAAGGAAATTATTTTTGAAATTATTATTTTTTGAAAATCTTGATAAAAATCTTTTTCTTTGTTACCTCCCTCCACGTAAATCTATGAAATCTTAATAAATTTTATATTGATGGCTAACTTTTGTTTTATTTGTTCAATGCAGGTCTCATTGGGGAATATAAATCATTGGGGAATATAAATCATCTATTTTTTTTAAGTTTTCAATCATTATTTGAAAATCTTCTCCAAAGAGTAAAATAAAAAATGCAATAAAACTCTGATATAATTCAATTTGATAAGCTTTTAATTGCTGGAATAAATAACTATTAAGGACATTATCTCTGAAGAAAAAAAAATTCGATTTATAATAAAACGATTTTTATTAAACTTTTCAATTTTGGATAGGCAATATAATCATCAATTCTTAACTAAAAAGTCTACTCACAATCAATTCTTTGAAGATTTTAAAAATATTTTTAAAAATTTATACATATTATTAAATTATTTAATAATAATAATAAAAATGATAATTCTTTTAAAATTTTATTATTTTACTAATTTATTTTATTTATTAAGACGTTAGTATCATTTGTAGTATGACAAAGTAAAATTTTTCCAGGAAATCATAATTATCCTTCTGTGGAAATTCCACAGGTTCCGCTAGTTTACATTATTCGGACTATTGTCCTCATCTTTTTTGCCATTTTCATGACATTTTGAACTAAAATGATATGCCCCAGGTGATCGTAATAAAGGATTCTGTTTGTAATTTCTAGCACCTGAAGAAGATGAGGTCAATAGTCCGAATAATGTAAATAGTGATGATACTAGGCTGTATTCCAATTTTCTTCAAGATCTGTATTATAGACCTAAACACCCTAATGATGGCCTGAACATCCCACATTCTTACAAACTCAATCTGGAGATTAGTATACTTTTTAGGCTTTCCAATTTCTTTAGCTTTGTAGTTCTGGACATGATGATGAACTACATCCAGCAGCAAGGCCTCTGAACTGGACATTTGAGGAACAGGAAGCCATCTTTTATTTGCTGTTGCTCCCAAGTCCACCCTGATCTGAGGGGGTAGCACTTGTTAGGGTCCCAGCTATATATATATATATATATATACTGTTAAATATAAGAGACAATGAATGTCTATTATGTTTAATCATGAGCCATTCTAAGCATCATATTTTGGCTTTAATTTCAGCTGAAAATAAAGACAAAAATTGTCCAACCTTTGAATATTTTTTTATTATGCTGGTTCTAAGCTTTCGGCTCACATGAGCCATCTTCAGAAAGGTTACAGGGACTTAATATAAAGACATCCACTATCAAAGATGATTTTATCTTGTATTGACATAAAACATTTTTTTTTCCACATCTTAAACTTATTGGCTTTTTCATACCAATCAGTTACGTGCCATATGTAATACACACTTGGGCGATCATGTCTCTTTTTGAGACATGACTGACTGGGCAGAAGATTTTTCTACAGTAGATTACCCTTACTTTCTGCAGTAGATTGGTTGCCAACTAAGGCTAGAATCCAATCTGTCCTGCTATTTAACCCACAACTGGAGGAAGAAGCAATGGATTCATACCTTTCCCAAGGGTATTTGTGTATAAATTAATGCAACGTATTCTACTGGAATTCAAACTCAGCTTTCCGATTTTTCATTCTGAGATGGAGAGCCGAGTTCAAATTCCAGTCAAATTTGTTTCATTCATTTATGCACAAATACCCTTGGGAAAGGTATTAATCCATCCCTACTCTCTCCAGCTGTGTTGAATAGCAGGACAGATTGAGTTAGTTGACAACCAGTCTAACACAGAAAGTAATGGCAACCTACTGCAGGAAAATCTTCTGCCTAGTTAGTCATGTCTTAAAAGAGACATGATAACCCAATTGTGTATTATGTATGGAAATTAAATGACTGACTGACGAGATTAGCAACAAAGTCTCACCAATTTAAAGTTGAAATGGCTTGTGAAGTATAAGTGAATGCAACAAATTCAAACTCAGCTCTCGGATTTCTCATCCTGAACCGATATCCACTGCACCCTAACGCACATCCTCAAAGTGATAGTAAATTAAGTTTTATTTCAGTTTTCTTCTTGTAGGTGATTTTGGTTTGGTTTTATAGCCCTCAACATTGCTTTACTTTAGTGATTGTATGAGAACCAGTGTTTCAATGTGACATGACCATAAACCTGGTGGTATGAACTGTAATGGTCCAAAGATAACTGGGACCGTAGTGGCCTGAATGTCCCACATCCCGGTAATCCCAATCTGGAGGTCAGTTTACTTGTTAAGCTTTTCACTTTTTTTGGTCATGATCACCAGGAAGATACACGTCAATGAGGAGGAATTTTCTTGTTTTGTTATTAAGGATGATGATCTCTGGTTTGTTGGCAGTATTATTTCAGAAACATTCAGTCAGTTAAGTGCCATATGTGATACACGCTTTGGGTGATCATGTCTCGAAAGAATTGTCCCGCAATAGGTTGCCATTGCTTTCTGCAGTAGACTGGTTGCCAGCCAAGGTTATAGAACCCAATCTGTCCTGTTATTTGACTCATAGGTAGAGGGGGAAGAGATGTATTATATTATTAAGTAGTAATTAGTGGGGGATCAGTTTATTACTTCATAACAATAGAAAACTGGTCCCACACTTTGTGCCCATTAGAAGTTTTAATTATGTTTCCAACTATTATATTCAGTCAGTCAGTTAAGTGCCATATGTGATACATGCATTGGGTGTTCATGTCTAAAAAGAGACATGACTGACTGGGCAGAAAATTATCCCGCAATAGGTTACCATTGGTTTCTGTGGTAGACTGGTTGCCAGCCAAGGCTATAGAATCCAATCTGTCCTGTTATTCGAGTCATAGCTAGAGGGGGAAGAGATATATTATTAAGTAGTAATTAGTGGGGGATCAGTTTATTACTTCATAACAGTAGAAAACCGACCCCCACTTTATGCCCAATAGAAGCCTTAATCATGTTTCCAACTGTTATATTCAGTCATTTAAGTGCCATACATGATACACGCTTTAGACGATCATGTCTCGAAAGAGACATGACTGACTGGGCAGAAGATTATCCCGCAGTAAGTTGCCGTTACTTTCTGTGGTAGACTGGTTGCTAGCCAAGTCTATAGAACCCAATCTGTCCTATTATTAACCCATAAGTGGAGGGAAGAGACAGATTAATACCTTTCCCAAGAGTATTTGTGCATAAGTGAATGCAAGAAATTCAACAGGAATTTGAATTCGGCTCCCCGATTTCTCGTTCTGAGTCATTCACCCAAATCTGTCAATGTCTCAACAGTCTAGATTCTGACCCTGGCTTTTTTAAAAGCTAAAATTGCCAGGTGGAAGAACAGAAAGGTAGGAGATGGCGAACTAAAAAGGGAGATTTGTAGGCTGTTTTTAAAAGTGGTACGGATACAAGTTCTCATGAGGGGAACTTGGAAGAGAACAAAGGAGCCAATTCCTCACGCAGATCACTTTTCTTCTTTTGTTTTTTTGGCTTTTTTTTTCTTTTAATATTAAATGCCTGGGTCATTTCTGGACAGACCTCATTACAATCCATGTGCCCCACCCTTACCCCAGTCGACCACACCTTCACTCTCTTTTTTTGTAATTCTTTTTACCAGAATTGCTCATAGAAAACAACTTCTGGCACATTTTCCTTGCATTATAGCCAGACTATTTCCCATTACATGCGATAATAGGATATATGAATAAAAACAAAGAAACAAATAAGTTTATTTATTTTGGCAAAAATCCTCCAAAAGTCTGATAGCCTCATCAAATCATAAATGGATTTTGAATGAGCCATGATAAAAATAAAGCAAGAAATGGCTATTGGGTTTTCTGTTTATGGTCATATATATATATGAGCAGCAATCTCTCTTTTATGCAGGTTTCATTAAAAGTGTATGTGTGCGTCTGTGTGTGTATATATATATATACACACACACACACACACACACACACACACACACATATATATATATATACACACACACAAACATACATACATATATATATATATATATATTGGTTATAAATCTGTAAGAAATGGCTTGGAGGAAAATCCCAACAGATCCAATTAATATTAAATATTAAAACTGATCCAGCCAGAGAGTTCAATGTAATTAAATTTATTTACAGATCCAATATTTATTGCAGATAAAAAATGCAAATTTTGACAAGTGAATTTAATATTCGTCTCATCAGCAAAAACAAATTATTATCGAAATCATTTAGTAATGATTTGTTTTTGTTGATGAGATTGGTGTCAAATTCATTCATGGAAATGACCATCTGATCTTGGAAAATCTGAATTTATTTATATATATATTTAGTGTATCAAGACAGCAGATAATTTTCTAAACATATACTGTTAAATTTAACAGACAATGAATGTCTATTATGTTTAATCATGAGCCATTCTAAACATCGTATTTTGGCTTTAATTTCAGGTGAAAATAAAGACAAAAATTCCCCAACATTTGGATATTTTTTCATTAAGTTGGCTCTAAGCTTTCGGTTCACATGAGCCATCTTTAGAGAGGTTACAGGGACATTAACATAAAAACATCCACCATCAGCGACGATTTTATCTTGTGTTGACATAAAACTTTGCTATGCAACAATAACAGTTACCAAATAGCAAACACAGTTTGTAATGTGGTTTTATGATGTTATACCACATGGGAGACCAAAATGTTAACAACAGTACCATATGCTTAAATGCAATGTCGTGTGTTGTGACTAGATTGAAATATGATTTTATTGAGTGTGGGTTGCTTAAATTTAATGTCGATCACCTCTGATAGCTGAAGGTGTTTATTATTATGTGTATGTGTGAGTATTATTGTTTAATCGACTAAAACTTGTTTAATATTATTTACATAGCTTTGTTTTTTTAAGAAATGTTGTTTAATACAACTATGATCATAAAAGTGACAGGTAATTCTATCGGAGAGTGTGGTTGGAGTAAAACTAATATACATAGGCACAGGCATTGATCTATCCAAATCAGCACTTCTGTTTCTTCATTGGTATATAACACTAATATCCTTCAAAGGTGTGTACAAATTCTCCACCTTCCTTAGTTTTCCACCTCTGCTTACTACCAACCAGTCCTCCTTCAAACTGATTTGATTCATCAGTCTCAGGTCACATTTACTTACAGTCATTAATTAAATTCTTATTTCAAAATTTTTCCGACAAAAGGAAAATTCTGGTCCCCAGATATCTCTCTCTCTCTCTCGATTTCTTTTCAGGGTCATTAATTTTTATTCTCATTATTTCAAATTTTTTTCTATGCAAGGAAAATTCTAGTCCCTGGTCAGATGCTTCTCAGATATCTCTCTCTCTTAATTTCTTATTAGGGTCATTAATTTCTCAACCCACCAAGAAATTTTTATTTCTGACCCTGTTTATAATGCAGTTTCACTTGTAAGCCTTGGCCGGTCACTAAGAAATTTTTATTATTTCAATTTTTCACTTGTATAAAATTTCTATATCCAGCCCTGTGTTTTGGTAACTTGTACCAAAAATCAAATTCATTAATCAGTTGTCTGTATTTGTCACATGGCCTCTTTTGTACTCTGCCTCTCCGTAGGAAATTTCTTTTTGGTTTTTCTAATAAAACAGAAAAGTCTTCATTTAGTTTATCTGGATGTCTTTCTTTCTATTTTTTAACTCTTTAGTGCCAAATAGTGTTACATCTGTATATCTGTTGATGGGACATATATATGTGTGTGTGTGTGTGTGTGTGTGTGTGTGTGTGTGTGTGTGTGTGTGTGTTTTAATCATATCACCCCAAGCAAGGCGGTAATGCCACTGATGCGCAGGGGGCTATGTAAGAGTGAAAAGATTGGAAAAGAGAAAGCCGGAAACCACATCCTAAACAGGGAACAAGGGATGAGCCTCTTCACTTGTTCAATAGACATGGGTGGAGTGTGAACCGGGCAATAGTTTAGTCTATCTACGCCAATTAGATGCATGTATGTGTTTCACTGATGTGTGTGTGTGTGTGTGTGTGTTTATTACATGCGTGTTTGTAGCCAAAATGGTACTGGGATACTTTGGTGAAAAAGTTATTTCCTTGGTAGGAAAAAAGAGGATGCAGGTTCAATTCCTGTCAGAGGCACCATTTTTCTTTATTAGGGCTTCTCAATTGAGGCTGTTTTTTATTAATTTCACTGCTTAAGAAAAAAAACAGATAGCAACTCAAATAACGTTTATAGAAAAAGAAATGTGTGTGTATGTATATTTCTATTTGTATGTTTGTGTATACATATGTATGTGTGTGTTTATATACATGTATGTGTGTATCTATGTGTATATATTATGTTTGTGTGTATATATATATGTATGTGTGTGTTTATATACATGTATGTGTGTATATATTATATTTGTGTGTATATATATGTATGTGTGTGTTTATATGCATATATGTGTGTATCTATGTGTATATATTATGTTTGTGTGTGTTTATATACATGTATGTGTATATCTATGTGTATATATTATGTTTGTGTGTATTTTATGTACATGTATGTGTGTATCTATGTGTATATATTATGTTTGTGTGTGTTTATATACATGTATGTATCTATGTGTATATATTATGTTTGTGTGTGTTTATATACATGTATGTATCTATGTGTATATATTATGTTTGTGTGTGTTTATATACATGTATGTGTGTATCTATGTGTATATATTATGTTTGTGTGTGTTTATATACATGTATGTGTATATCTATGTGTATATATTATGTTTGTGTGTATATATATATGTGTGTGTGTGTGTAAATCATGCACACTATGTAATTCATTCTGTGCTTTTGTGGGTGGGGATCAATTGTCAGATGCTTAAGCACACGGTAATCAGTCTTTGCTACAATACAATCCATTTGTGCTTTGATCGAACTGATCACTTAAGCGTTGGAAGATCTGTTCTATTTTTACCTCGAAACTTTTAGCAACAGATGCTTGGCATGGTTTTAATGTGATCTAAAAATGTAAGATGACATTTTATCTGGCTCAATATACCTGTTCATTATTTATATCTCTCTATATAACTCAATTTGTTTATATCTATCAAACGCATATCTTTCTCAACCTTTTCATATCTATTTATCTCAGCCTTTTTCATATCTATCTATCTATCTATCTATCCTTTTTAGGCCTTTTTCATATCTATCTATCTATCTAGGCCTTTTTCATATCTATCTATCTATCTAGGCCTTTTTCATATCTATCTATCTATCTCAGCCTTTTTCATATCTATCTATCTATCTCAGCCTTTTTCATATCTATCTATCTATCTCGGCCTTTTTCATATCTATCTATCTATCTCGGCCTTTTTCATATCTATCTATCTATCTCGGCCTTTTTCATATCTATCTATCTCGGCCTTTTTCATATCTATCTATCTCGGCCTTTTTCATATCTATCTATCTCGGCTTTTTTCATATCTATCTATCTCGGCCTTTTTCATATCTATCTATCTCGGCCTTTTTCATATCTATCTGTCTCGGCCTTTTTCATATCTATCTGTCTCGGCCTTTTTCATATCTATCTGTCTCGGACTTTTTCATATCTATCTATCTATCTGTCTCGGACTTTTTCATATCTATCTATCTATCTGTCTCGGCCTTTTTCATATCTATCTATCTATCTATCTATCTATCTCGGCCTTTTTCATATCTATCTATCTATCTATCTATCTATCTATCTCGGCCTTTTTCATATCTATCTATCTATCTATCTATCTATCTCGGTTTTTCCTTTTTTCTATCATCTATCTATCTATCTATCTCGGCCTTTTTCATATCTATCTATCTATCTATCTTGGCCTTTTTTATATCTATCTATCTATCTATCTACATTATGAAAGCCCCCACTTACTACAATAGCCAACAAGTGAGATAATTATTATGATATTGTCTCTTGTACGTTAAAAATGTTTAATTTCTTCTTCCATACTTTTTGTTGTCAATGTATATATAACTACAATGGCTATATTAAAAGGCATCCCTTTCAGTTTACCTACAAAAATTCTATTTGATATTATCCCAGAACACATTATTTCATTGATAATGGAGCAGTTTTCTATTGCCTTTCTTCATGGTGTATTTATTGACACACCACTTCAAGTTAGCTGTCGATTAACTCATCAAGAGTTTTTCTCTATTTTGAGAGGTCTTATCTTTTATTCTACAGAGTTGCTAACAACCTACCTGACTGGCAGTAAATTGGAATGGGGGAACTGATTTATTCACCAATCATTCAACATTCCGTCTGCAAGGTGGGGGTTCATTCCAGGTTAAAGTGGAGTGAAAAGAACCTCTTTGGAAGCCAAACAAGTGGGCTATTTCAAGGGATTCAACAATAATTTGCTTAGGACCGAAACACATGAATGTAATTACATCCTTGTGTAAATTAATTGAAACAACTGCTTTAGTTTCTTTTCTTTCACCATCTGGTCAGTTTTAGACCCACTGTAGTGACAGGGTGTAATCAGTTTCTATTTTTTGTTCAGATTAGGTCATTTGCAGTGATGTGCAGTAATATGAATCTATTTCCTGGATGTATCTTGGAATTTGTTTGGCCTGGAGAAAATATTGGTTGAAAAAGTGAGGTCAAGGAGGCAGAGTAAGTTGCTCAGAAGGAGACTTGCATCATCCATGCTGATGGCTGACAGAAAAGTTTCTCTAGGGTGGTTAAAGGAGAACAGTTTTGTTTTGGAGGCATTAAAATTTACGAGCCATTTCTTGCCCCAGTTAACCACTGATAGATTCATTTTTTTTATATTTGTAAAAAAGATATAATTACTGAATAATCAGGGATATGATCTCTTGGAAGTGGGGTCTCTGGGAGCCTACTGTTTTCTCATAAAAGGAGGCAGATCAGTGGATAAAATTAGAAAGCGCCCACATGTCAACGCAGAGGGAGTCATAAATCATTACGGAGAAAGAAAGTGAAAAATCAATTGAAAGGCAAATTCACATCCCAATTCGTTTCAGTTGCTTTCAGTGAAGAATTTCAAAGGAACTAAAAACTCAAATTGAACTTTTCTGTAAGGAAAAAAATAAAGTGTTCCCATAACAGTAACGCCAAACAATTTAAACCACAAACCCCCACGTCGATAACTCCAACAAATGTGGAAGCAGGGCCATATGTGACGCTAAAACAAACACCGGGCACAGAGAAAATTGCCCGGATTTATTAGTTGACAATGTGATGACGTCATCAGTGTCATCCGTTTCCAGAAACTATGATTTTTGCGGATTTTTTCGGCTATTCCAATGGAAATTAGACACAAAACGTGAACGAAAGCAGGAAATCAGGTTCGGACTTTCCGAGTATAACCAAGCTTTTCTCCCAAAATTAATAAATAAACAGATTTTTACTGCATTCATTCAGATGTTTTCTTCATTTTTCTTTCTTTCTTTCTTCGTGAATTGTTTAGTTTGATTTCTGACGAAGACATTTTTCCTTGCCCGGATTTTCACTATGATTGCATGAATTGGTCCAGACCCGTGCCCGGTAGTCAGATACGGCCATGAGTGGAAGGGAGGGTGCATGAGAATAAAAACACTCAGAAAACAGCTTACCCTATGTGAATGGAGTATCAGAGAAAATACAAAGGATCTGTGGTTCATATAACATCAAGATGACAATCGAAAGTGGTTCTGCCCTTTGCAGATACCTCTCCTAAGTAAGACTTCCAATAGAGAAGAACCCAACTAAGGACTCTGTGTATGCCATTCAAATAAGAAAATGGCTGCTTCCTTAAGGTAAAGTTGCAAGGCTGTAACACGAGGGGTGACAGAAAATCAGGCATAGCTGACCACATATGGAAAAAGAAAGGAGATCATTATCTCCTATGGGATGAAGCTGAAATAACTGACAGGTAAACACCATTAGAAATTACGTAAACTTTAGGAATCAGCGCATATGCTAAGCCACAGTAATCTAAGCTGGTCAAGCATAGAAACAAATACAATATAGGAACCAGTAATATGGAGTACTAGAGAAAATTCCAAGCATACAATGTACAATTTAAAATTCTAAGTGTACAAATGGCAATAAAGATGAAGACAACAGTCTGAATAAATGTAAATAATTTAATTTTTTATCTGAGTTTAGATTTTGTATATGCTGCACAATAAAATTTTTTGTCAAAGCTCTTGTCTGCAAATTTTATATTTGTTCCTGTTTTTACATGTGTACTGTAATAAATGAGGACATGCATTGTGGTGCAGTGGATATCAGCTTGAAACAAGAAACCAAAGAACTGAGTTCAAATTCCAGTTGAATTTGTTGCATTCACTTATGCACAAATACCCTTGGGAAAGTATAAATCCGTCTTTTCTCCCTCCAGCTATGGGTTAAATAGCAGGACAGATTGGTTGGCAACTAGCCTACTGCAGAAAGTAATGGTAACCTACTGCAGGGGTTTTCAAACTGTGGTCCGTGGACCACAGGGGGTTCGCAAGGATAAGACAGGGGTCCGTGGATTAACTTATCGCATGAAACTCGAAGTAATTTAAATTTAATTTCGTTACATTTTGCATCAACATGCAGTATTAATTTATTTTATTTGAACACTTATGTCTAAAGTAAGCTTAAAACCAGTTTTTACTACGTTAATGAAAAACTATAAGCTATTTTTAGTAAAAGTTTATGTATAAATTTCATAAGCGTTTATAGTGGGTCCCTAGACTAAAACTTGAAATATAAAGGGATTAAGTCAAAAAAAAGGGTCCGTAAGTCAAAAAGTTTGAAAACCCTTGACCTACTGCAGGAAAATCTTCTGCCCAGTCAGTGATGTCTCTTTTGAGACATGATCGCCAAAGCATGTATCACATACAGCACTTGACTGACTGACTGCAATAAATGTTTGTTCTTTTAAATTTCACAAAATGGTTGAATCTTGTTTTGGTTGCACTTTCTTCATCTTTTTATGGATAAAAGAGACACACGATCTCGTTTCTCATTCTAGCCCCTATTAACTAAATTTTTATTTCAGAAAATAATTTGCTGCCTGATTTTAAATGTTTTATTAATTATATCCAATAATCAGTTAGAATTCAAAGCATATTGAATAAAATAAACATAAGTTCATTGAAAATTTATTGATTTATTGAATATTGTTGCAAAAGTTATTGATTGAGCACTTTCTTCTGTCCTTGAAATATATTTAAATTCAAGTTATTTTTACATATTTTCAGAGGCGTCTTTGAGTTATGCAGGGTGTGACAGAAATACCTCCCACATTTTAAAGCTTGATAAAGAGATCGTCATAACTGCTATTAAAAAAATTTATTTCACTGTTGTTTAAATTGTCAGTATTTTTTCTTTGAGATACATGTGCTATCCATTTTAATTGTTGCTGTTATTGAAAGTCTTCAAGTGATGCGCTTTCTGTTATTTGGTATAGTTGTTCGACAGGCATAAAAGGAAATGCAGTGAAAAATCAATCACTGCGATAATCTTTGAATAAAAATAATTGCACTTCATATCAGGTCAGAGAAGCAGATAAAGAAATAGGAAAGAGAAAACAAAGAGGTGAACTGAAAATATATTTGATTGGCTGGATGAGCCGAACATGTTAATAAAAAGCCCACAAAGAATCGTTGGTTTTTCTCTATTGATGCGAAGGGAAGCTGACGTCACACTGTTCTCTGTCCCCTACACTTGCTTTTGTCCTCCATCTTGTTGCTATGGAAACATACACAGGTATTCTATAGAAGGTTCACTGTGCCAATAAAAATTATATTTTGGATACAAGAATTGAGAATGTGTGTTGGTCTGTGCATTTACTATTACCTCTCTGTCTGTCTGTCTCTCTCCATATATATATATACATATGTGTGTGTGTGTGTTAAATGAAAAATTGTAAGTTTCATTGATCTATCTGCACACACACACATATATATTTCTTTTTTACCCTCTTTTTTAATATCCTTTTACCTCGTACGAAAAGATTTCCAAAAATAAAAGGAATTGAGTTTTTAATTTTCTTTTAAAAAATAACGTTTATTACCATCATTATTAACTACCTGATGAGAAATTGTTCTTTCAATGTTGAAACAAAATGTACAGTTTTGTAGTAGATTGTAGTTTGTACATGTTCTAAAGTATAATTTATAAAAATTATTCATTGCTCTATTTTTATATTGAGCACCGTTTTAAATTAATGTTTTAAATGTTGCAAATATTTTCTTTGTTTCTTATTCATTTGAATACACACACATACATACATATATATATAGATATATATTTTTTTTTTCTAAACATATACTGTTAAATATAAGAGACAATAAATTTCTATTATGTTTAATCATGAGCCGTTCTAAACATCGTATTTTGGCTTTAATTTCAGGTGAAAATAAAGACAAAAATTCTCCAACATTTCGATAATTTTTTATTAAGTTGGTTCACATGAGCCATCTTCAGACATTACATTGCATTTAAATACATGGTTTTGTTAACATTTTGAGCTCTCGAGCGGTGTGATGTCATAGAACCACTTTACAAATTTACGAACTGCGTTTGCTATTTTTGGTAACTGTTATCGTTGCTTAGCAAAGTTTTATGTCAACACACGATAAAATCATCTTTGATGGTGGATGTTTTTATGTTAACATCCCTATAACCTCTCTGAAGATGGCTCATGTGAGCAGAAAGCTTAGAATCAACTTAATAAAAAATTATCCAAATGTTGGAGAAATTTTATATTTATTTTCACCTGAAATTAAAGCCAAAATACGATGTTTAGAATGGCTCATGATTAAACATAATACACATTCATTGTCTGTTAAATTTAACAGTATATGTTTAGAAAACTATATATATATATAGTCATCCACAGACAGATCTGTTTCACTGTATCACAGCTCATCAGTACGGTTAGACTCCGATTGCTTTTTAACCCAGGATTGAAACCCGACTGAATTGGCATCAGTCAGTGATTCTACCTCTGGGCTATGGGCGCTTGGTAGAAGAAGGCAGACTTTTTAGCATGTATATTATCATTATACACGCCCAATATATATATATATATAGGTTTGTGAATTTTTGTGATTCTTCTTTCTTATTTTTATTTTACTACTAGCAGTATAGCCTGGTGTTGCTCGAGTGTAATGAAAACTTTAAAACTAATCCATGGTCCTGGAGCTCAGACTCTTTGGACGTTGGCACGAAAGACTAAAAAGCAATAGTTGTTTCCAGTTAAAGTGAAACCATAGACTGAAAGAAAAATGAATGGATGTAAGTCAAATTTTGATTTCCTGCTATCGATATCAAATTAGTTTTTGTCATCGTAAACTGAATTTTGAAGGCTAAACAAGTCCTCTGAGTAAATGGTATCATGGCTGAGACTAAGAACTACTTAGAGCCAAAACCAAAGCAAAAACTAAAATAAAAGGGCTGAAAAAAATGGACATACAGGCAGATAAATAGACACACACACAAACATCTTGTCTTTTATATATATATATATATATATATATAATCGATTTTCTGCACTATTGCAAGAACTGCAACCTTGAAACTTCTGAATATCATTTCTTATGTCTTTGCCTATGAGCATATCAAATTTGATTAAAATCAGACCACTCCTTCTATAACCCGATTTTTTTTCGATTATCCATTTTCGATATTTATCGGGGATACCTCGACACAAGACCTAGCTAAGAACACTCGCAGACGCTTATAGTACAACTGTGTAAATTTTCAAGAAAATCTGTTTAGCCGTTTCGGAGGCTATAAGTAACAGACACACATACACAGAGAAACACACACACACAAAGTTCCATTTATAAATAAGTTTAGATATTAGTTTTGAATTTTTAAATATTTGTGTTAATCATTTGTGACTAATTATATTCTGCTATATAGGCTCATTTTGTATTTTTTAAGGTTATATTTATAATTTCTTCTTTTGTCTTCTTTTTGGTTATTTTTAGTTATGCGTATATTGAGTGTAGGATGTGTGTTGTGGTATAGTGGATGTCGGCTCAGAATGAGAAATCGAGGCACCGAGTTCAAATTCCAGTTGAATTCATTGGATTCACTTACGCGCAAATACCCTGGGAAAGGTATTAATCCGTCTCTTCCTTCCAGTTATGAGTTAAATAGCAGGACAGACTGGGTTCTATAGCCTTGGTCGGCAACCAGTCTACCGCAGAAAGCAATGGCAACCTACTGCGGGATAATCTTCTGCCCAGTCAGTCATGTCTCTTTCGAGACATGATTGCCCAAGCGTGTATCAGGTATAGCACTTAACTGACTGACTGACTATATGTGTGGGTTGGTCGATGTGTTCTTGGATTCTTATGACATTTCTGGTACGATAACTACTTCAATGCTAAGTTGTATATTCATCAACCCATAAACTAACCTCAATATTTCTTCTCTCTGCTAACCTATATTCTGTTTTAAATTTTGAGTTTGAGTTTTGTTTAACAGCATATCAACATCTGTGGGTTAATTAATGCCATGTTATGATATGTCTTATCTTTCCATGCAATCAAAATGGAATAGTCCATTATTAATGAGGTATTGGCAGAGCATAATGGTTGTGCAAACTAATCAATGGAGGGATAAGCACAATTATTATATAATATTAGTAGTAGTAGTTCAAGTTTTGTTTAACGGCATATCAACACCTCTGTGGGTTATTTAATGCTAAAAAGGTGGGATTTTAACGTATTTTTCTTAATGTTCAGTTATAGTGAGAAGGTTGATTTAATCAAATTTTAATTAAATATTTTTGTTTTTATTCTTTTTTTATTTTAGAAAGCTGAAAATGTCTTCTAGTTTTGTATTCAAAAATGTTCTGCTGAGAATATTTTTTTTTCTTCAAAAATGTGTTATGGCAATAATTTTTTCTTCAAAAATGTATTATTGGTAATATTTTTCCTTCAAAAATGTATATATTTCTATAAAAGTGAATTTAATGCTTTCATAGTGTTTTGACCCCAGTTTGGGATCCTAACAGGTGCTACCACTCTGGGTCAGGATGAACCTGGAAACAACAGCAATTAAGAGGTAGTTTCATGCTCCTCACAATTTTCCAATCAGAGGCCATTATCAACTATCTGATGAGACATTGTTCTTTCGATGTTGAAACAAAATGTACACTTTTGTAGTAAATTGCAGTTTATACATGTTCTAAACTATAATTTATAATATACATATATAGAAAGAAAAACTAAACTCATCATTTAGAGTGGTTATAAATTAAAATTCATTTCTATGAGCTAAATTAACTCATTTCATTTGACCACACTATATTCGTTCCATTCGGTACAAATATTTTCTTGCAATAAACATTTCTTTTAAAATGAAATCAAGTCACATGATCCAGAACAGAGACTTCAGCCTTATCTTGGTTGGGGATCATTAGGCCAGGTGAGAAAAGTTCATCGTGCTGAAGTAGTGACCATAAACTCATTACACGCCCACTCACAAGCACATGAATACATAAACACATATAGCCCTACATATTAACACACTCACATATACACACTTATATCCACATACACATATGTCCATACTACCACATATATACATACAAATGCATCTGTGTGTACCCCTACATATACACACATACATACATTGCCCGGCCTTATGATCCCCAATCAAGATAAGAACAAAATCTCTCTTCTGGATCATGTTACTTGATTTTCAGTTCATTTTAAAAGAAATACTTATTCCAGGAAAATATTTGAACCAAATGGAACATAGTGTGGTCTGATGAAATGAGCTAATTTAGCTCGTAGAAATGAATTATAATTTATAACCAATGTAAGTGTTGTATTGAGTTTTTGTTTATAAATATATCGCTCTGGATAACATCAATTGAGCTCTTTATACAGATATAGCAATTTAAGTAGATTTTGTTGGATTATCCTCTTCATTCATGGACTTGACATCATTATATATATATATATATATATATATATATATATATATATATATATACCATAAAATACCTATTAGGTTCATTCAACCATGGATGAAAATGTTATAATTTCTCCTAATTTTAAAAATTTCATATTCAAAAACTCTTTCCCTTCCCCCACCCCATATATTCTTCCCTTTCTCTCCCCCCCTTGCAACTGTCATCACACCTGCATTTTCATCTTTCTGTTGCTTCTTTCTAATTGGTTTGTAATCCTCTTCTCTCTCCTCTAATTAATTTTCTTTCAGTTATGTAGCCCCTCGCACATCAGTGGCATTTACACCTTGCCTGGGGTGAAATGATTAAAAAAAAAAGAAAAGTATTCTAAAAAAAACAGTAACAAAAACTGGTAAAATCAGTTATTGTAAATTGCCTGAAGACACCACAAGGTAGAAACCTAGGTAGCGTAATAACTTGTTTACAAATGAAGAAATACACACACAAGGTAAGGATAGCTATATCAGCTTGCGTTAGAAGTGTTATACTATATGGTAGGAAAACCTGACCATTTAAGGAATTTGATGCTCGAACCCACATGCAGATGGTTCGATAAATGTGCAATGTAAGTCTTAAGGATAGAAAATCATCAGAGGAGTTAAGAAAGGGAGTGGGTATTGTCAATATAACAGATGCTATGTGTCAAGCAAGACTTAGATGGTTTGGGCATGTTGAGAGAATGGACATGAAAAACCCAGTCAGCAATTGTAGGTTTTTTTTTGTGGTCGATAGTCAAAGAGGGATGAGTAGACCATGTAAAACATGGACCCAGCTTATCAAAGATGATTTAAGGAAGTTGAGACTACAGCTAGGCCTTACACAAAAGCAGGCAGCCTTGAAAAGAACCATCAAGAAAACACCGTCTAACCCATGCTAGCAAGGAAATAAATGATAAACAATGATATAATTCCAAGTGAAGAGAACTCAAGGGTTTTTTTAATTTGAGTTCTCTGGCATTTATTTTATTATAAACAGTGCTCAATATAATGAGTATTATAGAGCTTAATATAATATAATTATATAATTATGTATCAATTTTACATTGCGACATGGAAATTTCTGTTTCGAGATAGGTTCTCATCATCAGGCAATGTTGATGTGGTTGTGCAGATTATTTACATTTAAATGATAAAATCTTTTGGTTTGCTGTGAATATATATGGGTTTTTTGGGGTTTTTTTTTTTGTGGCTAATCAGAATGGAGATGCACTGATCTCCATTCTGATTAGCCAAAAAAAAAAAAAAAAACCCCCAGAAAAACCCACATTCATTCACAGCAAACCAAAAGATTTTGTCATTTAAATGTAAATCATCTGCACAACCACATCAACATTGCCTGATGATGAGAACCTATCTTGAAACATAGAAATTTCCATGTCGCAATGTAAAATTGATACATAACTATATAATTATATTATAAACAATGATATATATGTATATTGGCATGTTACAACACTCTTCAGTATTATTTGTTGGCTATTAACATGAGCTTTTTCTATTTTTTTTTTCTTATTTCTATAATATGACTATATTGAGGCTTATGTTAAACAGTGCTGCAATATTCGCTAAAATGTTGAATGCTTAATCCTGAAGTAAATTAGTGATTAAGTCCTACAACACTCAAGTCTCATCCCACCCATAAAAATGAGGGAGAGGTGGAAGGGTGCTTATATCATTCATTTGTCTCATAAATTGATTTTCGTCACATGATACTACAGATTAGTTAACTTGTTCTTGATATTGTTGCCGATCTTGCAAAACAAGGTGTAGAAACTCTTGACTTCTTTCACTGAATTTAACCAGAGAAAAATTAATTTAAAATCTTGATTATCTTCTATCGTTGCAACTAAGAAATGCCGCTAAAATGAACAAGAATATTTCTATATTTTTGAATAAATTTCTGGGATGAGGAGTTATTGTTAAATATATTTAGACTAATGTCCCCATCTTTGTTGTTATTATCACCTCATTGCCTCCTGTTTGAATTTCTAGGATGAGGAGTAATCATTATTTACATTCAGACTAATGTCCTCATCTTTAGTGTTATTATCCCTGATTGCCTTATGACTGAATTTCTGGGATAAGGAGTTACCATCATTTACATTTAGACTAATATCCTCATCTTTGTTGTTATTATCTCCTGATTGCTTTATGACTGAATTTCTGGGATAAGGAGTTACCATCATTTACATTTAGACTAATATCCTCATCTTTGTTGTTATTATCTCCTGATTGCTTTATGACTGAATTTCTGGGATAAGGAGTTACCATCATTTACATTTAGACTAATATCCTCATCTTTGTTGTTATTATCTCCTGATTGCTTTATGACTGAATTTCTGGGATAAGGAGTTACCATCATTTACATTTAGACTAATATCCTCATCTTTGTTGTTATTATCTCCTGATTGCTTTATGACTGAATTTCTGGGATAAGGAGTTACCATCATTTACATTTAGACTAATATCCTCATCTTTGTTGTTATTATCTCCTGATTGCTTCATATCTGAATGTCGGGGATAAGGAATTATCATTTTTTTACATGCATTCTATTGCCCTCATTTTGGTGTATTTATTAGACGTTCCTTCCGTGATCCTCGGAAGCAAAAGCATTTTAGTGATCCTCAAAATATTTCCTCTTATAACCCTAACCCTTGTCTCCAAGCATCCATACCATTTTTCCAAACTGCCTGCAAAATTCCTTTTTCAGGATTACCACCATCTTTCTTGTTGTGTTCTCCTTAATCTCTTAAATGGTGTTTCAATAGCAATTTTACTTTCTGGGATAGCTGGAAGTTACAGTTATGGAGGAATACAGAAGGCGTTTATTGCCCTTTGGTTGAGATTAATCACGTCGGTCTCATAATTGACTGCTTACTAACATCACTTTATACAGGGATGAAAGCAGAGATGATGTTAAATTATAGAATATCTTAAATTATCTTATATAAACCAATCATTTTAAACAGCAAAAAAGAAAAATGGAATGAGCTCACTCCTAGTGATGACACTCATCCAACTGAACGTACCAGTAAAGCTGACTGTCAAACACAAACAATGTTGACCGTCAAAAAATATTAATCAGAACTATAAAATGGAGGTTAGCAAAGACTTACATGTGCTATCCATTTTAGTTGTTGCTGCTGTTGAAAGTTCTCAAGCAATATAACAGAAGATTTTCAAGTTGCTGATCAGACACAAATGTTCTGGGACCCGCATTTGCTACCCTCTCACTTTCTCCCTCATGCTGCTTTTTTTTAATTTTTTCTTCTTCCTCTTCACCTACTCGCTGTCAACAAAAAGAAAGAAAGGCAGAGTCCCATGTGTCTGAATACCTCTGGTATGAAATTGCATGCTGATACATTATCAGCCTCTAATGAGAGCAGCAGAATTTCAAAGAACTCTATTCAACTCTGAAGCTAAGTACCTCAGAATATATCATTTTTATTTATGTTGAATACAACTGTATAACTTTATCTCCACAAATTTGTTAATGCAATATTCACTCACAAAAAAGAAATTATTCTTACAATCCAGAATGTTTGGGCTTTAAATAACCTATAATAAATTGATAAACTATAAAATAAATCAAAACAAACAAATTCACCAATCCCCATTAAGTTACGGTGCTTCTCACCTTTTTGGTCCACACCTATATTTTTAGTTTTTCCTGTTAAAAGGAAAGACTGGTTCAATACGTCAACTTTTTGAGGTTATTGATTTTCCAGTTAAATCTTGCATTATTTTCATGTCTACCATTTTGGCTGAAGTTTTTTCCTTCATATGCCAGATTTAGACAGTAGCAGCTTTGTAGGAGTTGAAAAAAAACTAAAAAAAAAATGAGGTTATCTCCCTTGCCACTCAGAGACACAAGGACTCTATGACTTTTTCACATAAAATCTACTGGGAACAAGACAAATCAGTCACGTCTATAACAAAAAGCTAGTTTTACATCCTTATTTGTTTTTTCTAATCTTGATAAATGAACAATTGTGGCACAAGGCCAAAGGGAAAGTGGGGAAGAGCCTAGTCGACATTAACTGTCCTAGACATAGTTAATCAGATTCACAATCCATTCATCCACTACAATTTGCTTATTCAAAAATACATCCATCTCCATTCAATCCTACAAATACCAGAATATTTCATATTCACGGGGAACCTACAAAAATCCCTATAACATAAACATTTCCTAATGTACAAATGTCCTTTCTTTTCCAATTGTTTTTAGAGGGGAGGGAAGGACAGAAATAAATGGTGAAATGGAAAAATCAATGACTGACCCAACTGAGATGAAAAAAGGGGACAGAAACAAACTGCGCAAGTTAGGAATCTCAAGGTGGATTATGACAAAAAGAGAATGCTGGGAACAGGCCAAGAACAACAATTACTTGAATTAACTAGGTAAACAGTCCGACTTCAAAACACTTTCCCCTCAAAAATTTAATGACAGAAGCACACAAATGCATGCTGGGATTTGTTCCTAGTCAATAAGATCAGCCATTTGTCAGTGTTAAATGACTCAGTCCCAGCCTGTCTTGCTTTGAAGTCAGGATGCTACATTAACTTATCCAAATTTTCTCTTGTATGTCAACCCTAATACCATATTATTGTTTATTTGCTCTATTACTGTTAATTTGCCTTATTATTGTTTGCTTTGCCTCATTACTGTTTGCTTTGCCTCATTACTGTTTGCTTTGCCTTATTATTGTTGCTTTGCCTTATTATTGTTGCTTTGCTTTATTATTGTTCCTTTGCCTCATTACTGTTTGCTTTGCCTTATTATTGTTGCTTTGCCTTATTATTGTTGCTTTGCCTCATTACGGTTTGCTTTGCCTCATTATTGTTGCTTTGCCATATTATTGCTTTGCCTTATTATTGTTGCTTTGCCTCATTACTGTTTGCTTTGCCTTATTATTGTTGCTTTGCCTTATTATTATTGCTTTGCCTCATTACTGTTTGCTTTGCCTCATTACTGTTTGCTTTGCCTTATTATTGTTGCTTTGCCTCATTACTGTTTGCTTTGCCTTATTATTGTTGCTTTGCCTCATTACTGTTTGCTTTGCCTTATTATTGTTGCTTTGCCTTATTATTGTTGCTTTGCCTCATTACTGTTTGCTTTGCCTTATTATTGTTGCTTTGCCTCATTACTGTTTGCTTTGCCTTATTATTGTTGCTTTGCCTTATTATTGTTGCTTTGCCTCATTACTGTTTGCTTTGCCTTATTATTGTTGCTTTGCCTCATTACTGTTTGCTTTGCCTTATTATTGTTGCTTTGCCTTATTATTGTTGCTTTGCCTCATTACTGTTTGCTTTGCCTTATTATTGTTGCTTTGCTTCATTACTGGTTGCTTTGCCTCATTACTGTTTGCTTTGCCTTATTATTGTTGCTTTGCCTCATTACTGTTTGCTTTGCCTTATTATTGTTGCTTTGCCTTGTTATTGTTGCTTTGCCTCATTACTGTTTGCTTTGCCTTATTATTGTTGCTTTGCCTCATTACTGTTTGCTTTGCCTTATTATTGTTGCTTTGCCTCATTACTGGTTGCTTTGCCTCATTACTGTTTGCTTTGCCTTATTATTGTTGCTTTGCCTTGTTATTGTTGCTTTGCCTCATTACTGTTTGCTTTCCCTTATTATTGTTGCTTTGCCTCATTACTGGTTGCTTTGCCTTATTACTGTTAATTTGCCTCATTATTGTTGCTTTGTCTTATTACTGTTAATTTGCCTCATTATTTGCTTTGCCTTATTACTGTTAATTTGCCTCATTATTTGCTTTGCCTTATTACTGTTAATTTGCCTTATTGTTTGCTTTGCCTTATTACTGTTGCTTTGCTTTATTACTGTTAATTTGTTTTGCATATAGTGTTTGTTTGCTTTCTTGTTGTTGCTTATTGGAAACTTTGTCAATTCTGTTGGGCAATTCTGCTATTTATTTATATCTAATCAAGGACACTCGCTCTACGTTATTGCTGATGGTGAGGGATGATGCCCATTTGTTATAGTTTTGAATTCAGAGTTGTCCTTCTTCTAGAATGTTTGCCATCCACAGCTAAGGAGCCCAGTCTGCCCTGTGAACCCATAGCTGGAGGGAGAAGAGATGAATTCATCTTTCCCAAGGATATTTGCACATAAGTAAATATAATGAACTTGATTGGAATTCAAACTCAACTTTCCGACTTCTAACCACAATCCATTGGATAAGCTGCTTATCTTTTGCCCATGATTCCCACCATAAATGAAGCGATGTCAGTGACTCCTGAATTCTCTTCCGACCATTAGTCAGAAACTGAGCATTGAGTTGCTGCTCATCTGACCTTATCACAAATATGAAGCCATTTTCAAGGGTTATCATCAAAGTGATATGGAATTCAATCAATTTCATTTTTTTTAAAATAATTGTGATCTTCCTCCAACACAGACTGCCGACCCTACCCATGACAAATAAATAATGATGGTTCATTTAAAATAAAGTTATATAAGTTATTATTTTTTTTTATCCTAAATTCTGAATGGTAACAATAATATTAACTGTTTCCTTATAAGGAACCATTCACCATTCATTCAGCAAGTACTGTTGTCAGTTAAAATTTAAAAAATGTTTTTTTTTAATATTTATCAAGAAAACAGATTTCTCAAGTCCAGTAGCTCTTATCGTTCTTTCCACTATTGATGGGGGGTTTCCTTCTTAACCTTTTATTTGAAGTAGTGTGGAATGTCATCATCTTGATTATGTCATTGTTTTCTCTTCGACTTACATGTGCTATCCATTTTAGTTGTTGCTACTGTTGAAAGTCCTCAAGTGATAGGTTTTTTTCTTATATGCTATAGTCGACTGTTTTTTATTTAAAATCATGTGGAATGTCAACATCTTCATCATGTCATTATTTTCTCTTCGACTTACATGTGCTATCCATTTTAGTTGTTGCTACTGTTGAAAGTCCTCAAGTGATAGGTTTTTTTCTTATATGTTATAGTTGATTGTTTTTTATTTAAAATCATGTGGAATGTCATCATCTTGATTATGTCATTATTTTCTCTTCGACTTACATATACTATCCATTTTTACTGTTGAAATTCCATGGACTTATTTAGTCATTAAGTTAAGAATGTTCATCCATCAGAAACTTCAAATAGGAAAACTGTGTAATTAATTTATTCTTATAAGGAAACATTTTGCATTCATTGACGGAGCAGCAGCTGCAATTACTGTTGTTGGTTGAAATTTATAAAATCTTTCTCTTAAATAACTTTTCAGTAAAATTGCTTTCTCAAGTTCACTGTTATCTCGGTTTGGTGAAACTGCTCAAGTGAATATAGTTTCTATCATTTGGTAGGGTTCGTTGTTTGTAATTCTCTAGCTCCAGTCCACAGGGTTCATCCTGAAGGTAAGCAGTACCTAAAAAATTTAGATTGGTTAATGAAAATCAAGGATGAGCATTGTGGTACGGTGGATATCAACTCGGAACAACAAATTAAAGATCAGAGTTTGAATTCTAGTTGAATTCCTTGCATTCACTTACGCACAAATACCCTTGAGAAAAAATATTAACCCGTCTCTTCCCTCAAGTTATGGGTTAAATAATAGGAAAGATTGGGTTCTATAGCCTTGGCTGGCAACCAGTCTACTGCAGAAAGCAATGGTAACCTACTGTGGAATAATCTTCTGTCCAGTCAGTCATGTCTTTTTCGACACATGATCGCCCATAGCGTGTATCACGTATGGCACTTAACTGACTGAATGAAAATCAAATGCCATCCCGTAATAAATTAGTCAAGACAAGCTTGTTACCAATGAGATATCCAATCGTTAAATAAATTAAAAGATTAAATAAAGCTACCAACAGACAATTTAGTAGGTCAGTTTTTGTATATAAACATAATAGTGCCGCAGTAAATCCAACTATTCCCATTTCGAAAATCAAAGTTTACTTATCTTTCACATACACTTTGCTAATTTTTACCAAACAGTTTGTCAGAAAAGTCCACAAGCACACCAGTCTAGTTTGACTTATAAGTTACCCTGTCAGTGTATCTTTTGTTTACATAACTTGAAATCATTGTTAACCTGGTTGACTATTTCCAAATCCACATCATTATCATCTGGCTTGATGATGTGTCCTTAGTTGGTCATGACTCATGTTACAAAATATGATAGATATTTGACCATCTCAGTAATTACCGTAGATGTTTGTTTGTTTTTGAGGCTTAACGACTTATCAATCCTTATGGGATCATTTTAAGGTCATAACCAATAATTTTGGGTAAGGTTATTTTATTTTTACAACATTTTTCTTTTCACGATTCATTGGGATTTGTTTTTAAGAGCAGGGTCCCCAAGTCCTACCCTTGTTATTTAACCCATAACTGGAGGGAATGGGAGGATTAATACCTTTCCCAAGGGTACCAGCGCTTAAGTGAATGCAGGGTATTCAACTGGAATTCGAACTCGGCTCACTGATTTCTCTTTCCGAGCCGATATCCACTGCATCACAACGCACGTCCGTCACTATACGCTTACAGCACCTGGTATTCCCAAGCGGTCACCCATCTAAGTACTGACCAGGCTCAACATTGCTTAACTTCGGTGATCGAGCGAGAACCGGTGTATTCAACATGATAGGCCGTAAGCCTATTGCCGTAGATAGTTATGTATAAGCTAAATTCATTTATAGTGTGATCCCAAACGTTTTTTGTATAATTTTAACCTCTTCAGAAAAATATTTACCTGTGTATAATACAATTAGTAACTGAAAATGCAAGATTTTTAATTTCTTCAAAACAATTAGCTGTTTATCATAAAAACAGATAAATGTTTTTTTTCTAATATTTAACTAATAAAAACATTGCAAGTGCTGTTTGCAAGAGTGACATAGCAAGTTTTGTTCCCAAAAATGATATAGCAAATACTTTTCCAAAAATGATACGGCTTATGCTATTCACAAAAGATGACATAGCAAGTGCCATTCCTATAAGTGACGTGGGAAGTCCAGTGCTGAAAAGTGAGATACCAAGTGCTGTTCTCAAAGGTGACATACAAATGGCAACAAAGATGAGGACAATAGTCCGAATAATGTAAATACTACCTCATCTCAGAAATATAGACAAATAGAATGATCTATTATTAAACGTCGTACAAATGGCAAAGAAGATGAGGACAATAGTCCGAATAATGTAAATACTACCTCATCTCAGAAATATAGACAAATAGAATGATCTATTATTAAACATCGTACAAATGGCAACAAAGATGAGGACAATAGTCCGAATAATGTAAATACTACCTCATCTCAGAAATATAGACAAATAGAATGATCTATTATTAAACGTCGTACAAATGGCAACAAAGATGAGGACAATAGTCCGAATAATGTAAATACTACCTCATCTCAGAAATATAGACAAATAGAATGATCTATTATTAAACGTCGTACAAATGGCAAAGAAGATGAGGACAATAGTCCGAATAATGTAAATACTACCTCATCTCAGAAATATAGACAAATAGAATGATCTATTATTAAACGTCGTACAAATGGCAACAAAGATGAGGACAATAGTCCGAATAATGTAAATACTACCTCATCTCAGAAATATAGACAAATAGAACGATCTATTATTAAACGTCGTACAAATGGCAACAAAGATGAGGACAATAGTCCGAATAATGTAAATACTACCTCATCTCAGAAATATAAACAAATAGAATGATCTATTATTAAACGTCGTACAAATGGCAACAAAGATGAGGACAATAGTCCGAATAATGTAAATACTACCTCATCTCAGAAATATAGACAAATAGAATGATCTATTATTAAACGTCGTACAAATGGCAATAAAGATGAGGACAATAGTCCAAATAATGTAAATACTACCTCATCTCAGAAATATAGACAAATAGAATGATCTATTATTAAACGTCGCAACAAAGATGAGGACAATAGTCCGAATAATGTAAATACTACCTCATCTCAGAAATATAGACAAATAGAATGATCTATTATTAAACGTCGCAACAAAGATGAGGACAATAGTCCGAATAATGTAAATAATGTAAATACTACCTCATCTCAGAAATATAGACAAATAGAATGATTTATTATTAAACGTCGTACAAATGGCAAAGAAGATGAGGACAATAGTCCGAATAATGTAAATACTACCTCATCTCAGAAATATAGACAAATAGAATGATCTATTATTAAACGTCGCAACAAAGATGAGGACAATAGTCTGAATAATGTAAATAGTGTACAACAATATAAATTTGATAATTAGTGTTTAATATTTTTTGTTGTAAATTCTCAAGACCAAAAAAAATAGAAATTCATTTTCTTCATATGTTTGAGATTTATTACAACTCTAATCATTGCTTTAAAGGGATGTGCGTTGTGGCGCAGTGGATATCCTCTCGGAACGAGAAATCGGGGTACCGAGTTCGAATTCCAGTTGAATTCCTTGCATTCACTTACGCGCAAATACCCTTGGGAAAGGTATTAATCTGTCTCTTCCCTCCAGTTATGGGTTAAATAATAGGACAGATTGGGTTCTATAGCCTTGATCGGCAACCAGTCTACCGCAGAAAGCAATGGCAACCTACTGCGGGATAATCTTCTGCCCAGTCAGTCATGTCTCTTTCGAGACATGATCGCCCAAGCGCGTATCGCGCATGGCACTTAATTGACTGAATCATTGCTTTTTAAAACAATAAAGAAGAGTGAAGATAGTTCCAATAAAAGTGATGTCATGAAATTGACAGTCACCATAATCTTCTGCTGATGCAACTTTTTTAGGTGCTAGGAATTTTGAACCAAACCCTTTATTACGATCACAGTTGTATATCATTCTCATTCCTTGTGCAAAGTCTCTTTTGGTAGTCATGAGTTATCTCCCTCTAACCCAACTCTCTAAGTTACTGTTCACCACTGCTGTAGCCTGGTGTTGAACTCACAACTCTTTGGATCAAGTCACTGAAATTAACCAACACCTATACCCACTGGGGCACCATCAAAAACTAAATAATCAAAAACTTAGACATTTTTAAGTGTGTTTGGTGCTCTTTCTGCATCACACTAATGATCCCTATCTTGACCGAATAGTTACTTGTGATGAAAAGTGAATGCTTTATGATAACTTTAAACAATTAGGTCAATGGCTTGATCGTGATGAGTCCACCAAACATTTCCCAAAGCCAAAGTTAAATCAGCAGAAGATTATGGTGACTGTCTGGGGGTCTGCAATTGGCATTATCCACTACAGCTTTCTGGAAGCCAATCACAGCATTAATGCAGAGCTTCACTGCAATCAACTTGCTGAAATGCATGAATATCTGCAAAAAATCAAATCTGCATTGGTGAATCGACATGCTCCAATTTTGCACCACGATAATCCTTGGCCACACATTGCAAGAAAGACGTAGAACTCACAGACTTGGGATATGAAAGTTTACTGCATCCTCCCGATCTTTCACCCACTGATTATCATTTTTTTAATCACTTGAGCACATTTTTAAATGGTAAAACTTTTAGGTCCAAACCAGAGGTGGAATCAACTTTCAAAGATTTCGTTGCAACACAGCCAGTAACTTTTTATCAATGAGGAATAAATAATCTCAATGATCAATGGCTGAGGTGTGCAGATGCAAAAGGCACGTATTTTGACTAATTTCAACAATTCTACAGTTAATTTCTCAAGAATAAAATTGTTTCTGAAATTGGCCATTATTTTTTTAACAAACTAATAATAACATAATAAATAGTGTAAATAAACAACTTAATAAATAGTATTTATTATTTTTGTTGTCAATTCTCAAGAACAAAAAAAATGTATAAATTCCCTTTTAATGTTTAGACTTTATTTTATAAAAAGAGTTGTTGGTTGGTTATTTTGTTTTTATGGCATATCAACCTCGGCAGGTCATTTATTGCCAACTAAATTTTATTTTTTTATTGCTGGTAATACCTTTTTCTTTCAATAATTTATTGTTGTTTTTATATAAGTTTTGTGTCTTGTAATACTTTTTTCTTTTTGAGTATCAAGATTCATTGGGATTTGTTTTTAAGGGCAGGGTCCCTAAGTCCTACCCTGTTATTTAACCCATAACTGGAGGGAAGGGTACCAGTGCTTAAGTGAATGCAGGGTATTCAACTGGAATTCAAACTCGGCTCACCGATTTCTCTTTCCGAGCCTATATCCACTGCACCACAACACACATCCATCACTATATGCTTACAGCACCTGGTATTCCCAAATGGTCACCCATCTAAGTACTGACCAGGTTCAATGTTGCTTAACTTTGGTGATCGAGAGTAGAAAGTAAAAGAACAAAGAAACTTTAAATATCATTTAATAAAATTCATGTTTACAAATTTGTCAAAAACCTCTTCTTTAATATTCAAAATTATTATCTTATTCGGAAACTTCTTAATCTTCCACTTGAATGATTGGCTTTCCTGGTGACATTTTTTCATTTGGTCACCCAGTAAGAACTCCTTTTTCCTTTTGTTTTCTTCTTTTCCACTTGACATTTGAATTGCTACCTTTTAATGTATATTTATCTGATTATTTAGATCTATTGCCATTGGTCAATATTTTTTTATCCACTTAGTTTCCTGCAAATGGCAACCAATCATTTCTTGAGTTAACAAAAACGCCCAGTCACATATTGTTCTAGACTGACAGATATCACACTTTGATAATATTTGACTAATTAAAATAGAAAGAAATGAAATATTAAGCCACTGCCTCTTATTTTCTCCTTTCTGAAAAACTTGTCTTCTTAAAACACCTAAATAAGTATAATTTATTAAACAAAAGAAGTGAATTAATGATCACACTGAGACACTGGCTAACTTAGATACACCTTTTCACTTTTTCATTTTATTTACTTATTTATTTATCAATTTATTTCTTATCTTCTATTTTTTCACACACACACACACACACACACACACACACACACATATGATTAAGACAAAAAAGTTTGTCACTTAACTGAGCAGGTTCATGCCAATATTTTTAAAATGCTATTTGTTTTTGCTGATAATTTTCTGTGTGCAGTTAATTTGAGAGAGTGATTCTCAACACGGATGGTAACACTCGCTATATGAGCTCTTTGAATCCTCAAGGAGGTAGTAAGTGGTCAGTGTCATTCTGGTGGTGGAGGTTGTAATTTTAACACAATTATTTAATTCGTTGAACTGGGGATAAGGCATTTGAGATATGCATTTGTTCCTGTTTTTTGTCTATCATATT
Organism: Ascarosepion bandense; assembly: GCA_037127315.1. Classification (NCBI taxonomy): domain Eukaryota; kingdom Metazoa; phylum Mollusca; class Cephalopoda; order Sepiida; family Sepiidae; genus Ascarosepion; species Ascarosepion bandense. Next base: position 1,645,766 of record JBBBDQ010000721.1, on the reverse strand, counting down.
ATAGTTTTCTTTGTTCCTCTATTACAGGGTTTCTCATTCTTTTTAAGCAATAGCAAACCTAGAAGCAAATGAAAATATCACTGCACACTTAGCAAAATTTTTAGGGGATATACAAAGTGTGGCATTTTCAGTATGCAGTTCATTTGAAACAGTGATTCTCAACATGGGTTGTGACAATATTTCACAACCTTCTTAAACAACAGCACATTTACCTGATCACTCAACAAATCCTGGGCCTAACTAATAAAACAACAACTTTTAGGCAAAATTCGACTTTATTCATCAACATAGTTTCCTTCTAGGGTGATACACTCATTCTAATGCTTCTCTAACAATTCTAACAATTTTTTTGTAGAATAATTTGTCTTTGGCCTCAAGATATAACTCAGTTTCCGATATCACTTCTTCTTTGGAGCCAAATCTCTTTCTCTGGAGTATTCTTTTGAGTCTGCAAACAGCCAGTAGTCCCTGGTGGGCCAGATCTGGAAAATAGGGTGGATGCGAAAGCAATTCAAAGTGCAATTCATGTAGTTTTGCCATCGTTGCAATCGACTTGTGACACGGTGTGTTGTCTTGGTTGTCTTGGTGAAAGATCACTCTTTTCTTCTTCATTTGTAGTTGTTTTTTGGCAATTTCTTCCTTCAATCGCACCAGTAATTGTACATGATATTCGCTGTTGATGGTTCTTCATTTCTCAAGGTAATTGATGAACAAAATATCTTGCACATCTCAAAATATGGAGGCCAAATCCTTGCCTGCTTATATTTGCTTTGGATGGCTTTCACCTGCTGCTGTCCACTCAGCTGACTGCCAATTTAACTCTGGAGTGAAGTAGTGTATCCAGTTCCATCTATTGTCACATATTTATGCAAAAACTCCTTTTTGCATTGAAACAATGCTCTGAATCGCCGACACATTTTTTGATCGACTGTGAGCTAATGCAGCACCCACTTTGAACACAGCTTTCTCATTGACAAATGTTCATGCAAAATGGTGAATACACTGCCTTCTGATATATGTTCAACTCCTCTGCTATCTCACACACTGTCAATTTACAATCAGCCAAAATGAGTTTGTGGATTTTTTTTTGGTGTTTTCCAATATGAATAATTCTTAACTAGTCATTGTATTGCTTGAACAATATTTTTTCCCATCAGAAAGCAATGTTTTATCAACACACAAAATTCAGATTTTTCCATTTGTTTTGAAAATTTCCAACAATAGCTTCACTTAAATAAATGTTATTTGTAAACTAATAATTCAATTGGCCCCAAATTTTGTCATGTGCCATTTGAAGGCTAGTACTTCATAAAATCATATGGATTTTTTTTTATTAGTGGTGCCATCTGTATGTCAGGCTGAGAACTTATTGAGTGATGTGTTACCAAAATATTAATGGGTATACATTTAAACATTATGAAATAAAACCATAGATTTTTTTTTCAAAAAACACACACAAATACATTCACTTAATTTATTTGTTTCTATTCAACTATTTGTGCAGCTTATTTAGTGTCAAACCTGAGTTTGGTGGTTTTTCACAGTTTCTTCAATGTTTGGTCGGCAGACCTGAAGGAGACTACCACCACCTTTAAATTTGTTGTTTTTCTTTTCTTTTTTTTTTTTTACTTTTTTCAGCACAGTCCTATCGATTACCCCCTTAGCTTTACAATTGACAAAAAAAGTTTGAAAAATTTCAATATTTAAACGTTTTCTGTGGGGGGGGATCAGTTTCTCGTACAATGTTATAGTAAATCGATCCTCCATTTTGGAACCACTTGTGTTAGGGGTTGCTTTGTTTTGGATTTTTTGGGACTAGTTGTTGCTCCTGTTTTTATCGTTTTCAATTTTTCTTCAGTTCTTATGATGACAGCTTCCTAGTTGAATATGTGCAAGCAAAAAAGTTAATTGCACAGGATCGATTTACTATAAGGTTGTATGAAAAACTGAGCCCCTCACTAAAATTTTTTAAATGTTGAAATTTTTACAAATTTCTTTTGTCACTCAGAAAGTTCAGGGTTTAATCCATAAGATTGCACTGAAAAAGTAAAAAAAAATTGATAATCACCCAATTTACAGGTGGTGGTAATGTTTTACCGGTGAGTGATTTCAAAATGGAGGATTGATTTACTATAATGTTGTATAATTTTTTTTGTCAATTGGAAAGTTTAGAGTGTAATTGATAAGAATGCACAGAAAAAAGTGAAAAACATCTAATTTAAAGGCGGTGGTAGTCTCCTTCAGGTCCGCCGTTTGGTCAAAAGCAGCCCATCATTTCTTTTTCAGTTAAGTGTAATCGTTCTTGTTTCTCATTTTTAATGTTATTTTGGGTTGAAAAGCCTAATTCATATAAATAAGAAGTAAAAAATTACATTAAAACTGATAAAACCACTTTAGCTAATGTGGGATATAATGTTTAATACTTATTAATTTATTTGGATACTAATACTGTACCATCACTACTTCCTGGATAGACAGTGTACGTGATGGAAGGACTTATGTCTTTCGGCAATACTCTGCACCATCGCATAAGGTTCAAGTAACACAGGAATGGATGGCTGAAGATATCAGTTTAGATATTAGTCAGTCAATTATGTGCCATTCTCGATAGACGCTTGGACGATCGTGTCTCTTTCGATCCATGATTGGCTATTCAGATTTTCCTGCAGTAGGTTGCCATTTTTTCTGTTGTAAACTGGTTACCCAATCTTTAATTGCTATTTAACCCATAACTGGAGGGAGAAAAGATGGGCTCATACCTTTCCCAAGGGCATTTGTGTGTAAGTCATTGCAATGAATTCAACTAGGAATTTGAACTCAGCTCTCTGATTTCTCATTCCGAGCCGATATCCATTGCACCACAATGTACGGATATGGCTGGCCACTCATATCAATGAATGCCTGTCTACTAGGGCAGCTAGCTAATCCCCATTGTAGACGCCTGCTCAGGCACATTTGACCTACAGAGCTCATCTGTGGTTTACACTGCTACTATACTTAGCAAATCTTAGTTACAATTTCTGGGGAGAATGCATTATCCAATCTGAACAACAGTCTGAACAAGTCCAGGTTGCTCAGACCCTCAGTCATGATGACTTGTGACTTCATGGTAGCTCAGCCATAGATGGCTCCCAAATAGTTCTGTCTACCCAATTTCACTCAAAAGCTTGGGTCAAACCAATGGTCTGGTTTTTCAGGTACTTTCCAAAGGTGTCACATGCTGGGATTACCTCTTCCAGATAACATCAAGAAATCACCTTCCAGACAAATTGAACATGGTGAGATTTGAACCCGGGCTTCAAGATCATAAAATGAACGTTCTAACCACCTGGTTATGCACCCAATCGAACATTTTAACCAGTCAGCCACGTGTTCAGATATAAATAGTATAAATAATGATAACTCCTCATTCCAGAATTAAAACATTTCTGTCTCCCTTTACCTGATCAAGTTTGCCAGCAATAAATATTAGCATTAATGATCCTTCCATGCTCCAATAAATTGTAATAGACACTTTTCATATTTCACCAGAAACAAAGCCATGACTTCAGTGGACGAAGTCCTCATTTTGATGTTGGCACCGCTTTCTCATTTTGCAATAACCGCCGTCTTTTTCATTTTCTCTTGTAGACTAATTGGCCATGATTAAATGGAATTGGCAGAAATGCCCAACTAACAGAATTGACCAAGTTTCCAATAAACAATAACAAAAGAAAGAAAAAGCAGGGCAAAAAATAATCGAAGCAATATATATGCAAAACAAAAGTAGTTAATGCAACAATAACACAAAATGGATACGGGCAAGGGATTGCAGTGTTCTGGCTTCAAGACCAGAAAGAGCAAGAATATGCCAAATAAGACTAAGAAGTGACCTTATTGGCTAGGAAGAAATCCCAGCATACATCTGAATGTTTTGTCTATAAATTTGCGAAAAGGGGATTTTTTGCAATCATTCCAACACAGATTGGAACCAACATCAGTTGACATGCAAAACCCATTTTTCATCACTTGTAACAATACCATGCAGAACTAAGTTTGGAATTCCAGGTAAGATGACAGCTGCAAAAGATGGAAAGTTGTGTTTGGTTCTCAAGTGAAAACTTTTGAACGCAATTTCCTTCTTTGCAAGTTTGCCAAATTAACTTCTGGAATTTTCTAAAAACGGCACAGTGTTGCATGGAAGAGAAGATAAACTAATTCTAGATGCAGTTTCTGACCATTCAACTTTGGTTCTCCTTTGATCGATTGATACATAATTCACATTAATAGAATGTATAATTAATCTCTGAATAATGTAATATTTATATTCGTTAAAACAGTTTTAAACATTTTGATGCTACTGCAATTAATACCTTCTACATGCTGTGTCATTTCAGAACGTAGGTGATCATGGCCCTCCACATCCTCTTATCCCTTATAGCTCTTAACACCCTTTCTCTTATTACTTCTCTCAAACACTGCTCTGCCAACCATTTGTTCAAGCCCATCAAGTATGTCATGTGCTACTTTCTCCTGTCTCGCTTTACCTTTACTGTCTTGTGAGTATCGGATTCTCCAAGCCCTCCTTCCTCATTACCTGTCTGAAAAATTATAGCTGTTTTTTCCTGATGTTAAGTAACAGTTTCCTTTTCATTTCCATCCTCTCTGAAATCTTGTTATTGCTAACATATTCAGTCCATGGTATCCTCAGCATCCTTCTATAGAACCACATTTCAGTTGCTTCAAGTCTCTCCTTCACTTTTGATGAGATTGTCCAGCATTCACTTCTATATTGAAGAGCAGACATCATATAACAGTCCAGTACTCTTTTCTTTGTTTCCAGCGAAATTTCCCTCTCTCTCAATACTCTACTCAGCTTTTAGAATGCATCCTTGGCCGATGCCAATTCACCTTCAGATTTCTTGTCACACTTTCCAGCCTCTGTTAGAACACACACACACACACAAAAAAAAAAAACCAAACAAACTAGGAAGCCAAATCTGGCAGCTTTTATGGCCTAACCCAGTGATTGCTACTTAGCTGTTCCCACCATGATTTAAATTTGTGATTGCTGCTGCTATTATAAAATAAAAGACATATGATATTAACTCTGCTTCATTTACCAATAAAATCTTAACAGGAGGAACAAATTTACACAAATATCTGAAGTGGGGGGGGGTCACTGGGAGAAGAAATGGTTAAGAAGTACTCGACTATAATTTCTTTCTGAGTGTTATCTTGAAAATACCTATGAAAAATGGGCAAAGTTTAACATAGGTATCTTTAAAAAAATGGTGTATCAAAAGGACTGTTTTTCTCTTGAAACTGTTATTATTGTATACATTTGACTCCCTTGACAATTTTTATTGTTTTGAAAACCTGTTTTTAGAATTTATAATAAAACCCAATTGTTGGAAACTGGATTCTCCACCCCACCCAGAGTATTGACAACAAAAGAATTAAACATAATTTTATTAGATTGTTTGTGTAATTTTATATTTACAAGTTCAGAAAAAATATGTGAAGCAACTACAATGCAATATTTATCATTTACCATATTTTAAAGAAATAGTTATTGTTAACTATGCCGACTCTTGTGGTGCTACCAAAGATACTGAGCATTTTTTAACATCAACTTGAGTTTGTTTGTTTTTTGTTAAAACGTTGAATAAATTTTAACACATTCAATATTATGAATAAAAAATAGTGAATTTAAATTTAAATTTTTTTTTTTTTACGGAAATCAAATAAATTCATGGATTTGGACAAAAAAAAATAAGACTCCAGCATGATGTCAAACACTGCAAATTTTTTTTCATTCAGTCATTTGTGCTTAGTTTATAAATTTGTAATGTCTATAAATGTAGGTAGGAAAAAAAAAGCAACATTGATAAAATAGTGAGGGTCCCAAAGCTTAACCGAGTGCCCCAATCACGTATGCTCCCCCACCCCACGCATTGGGAAGGTGTGTGAATTGCTTTGTGACAAAGAACTAATCCAATACTTTTTGTGCAAAATGGATGGTATATTCTTAATCACTTGTTTTAAAGAAGAAAAATAACACTGAAATAATTTTCATTATTATTAAAAGACAAATTACCTTTGTAGGAAGACTATTTGTACATTTTTATTGATTAATTTTACCGAGTTTAAATCAGAATTAATTTTTTAAATCTTTCATGACGAGTTATCTCCCTTGTTACACAACTCCAATCACTGGCGTTTTTTTAAAACTTTTTTGTGAAGAGGTTATCTTTTATATATTTGTTATTAATAATTTTTTTCTCATGCTTATCTAAACAATGACAATGACAAGGACAAAAGTCAGCACTTGAAACTCAAGAAAGATAAAAAAAAAATAAGTGTAAATGTCATTTTGATTTCTTACCTATCGTCGAAATGAAATTTTTATTTTTGTTTAAATTTGTTCAAATTATTCTAACTTTGTTTTACTTTTAACTGAATTAAAGAAAAGCTCTGTGCTTGAATTTTCCAAATGATGTTTTATTATTCATTACTGACTTAGTTGAACGAGCGTCCTTGTCTTAATTGAAACTACAGTGTTTCAGCTGCTGTACGCTTCAGACTTCTTCAGGTGTCTAACTTAGATAGTAATCTTATAGAAATTTTAAACTAAAATTATATAATTATAGACTGGAAGAAAAAGAACAAACAATACTCAAGGGTGAATTAACTCAGCATTAACAACATAAGAATCAAAATAACAGGCCCAGCTCTGTGGCTTGAATGCCAAAGGGTACAAGGATTGTGATTTTAACAACCCAGATGTGGACATTAGTCAGAAAAAATTTCTGTTAAAAACCTCATGTGTTTTTAAATCTATATAATTAAAAAAAAAATTAAATATTTAAAAAAATTTTAAATATTTTACTTTAATTATTATATGAGAAAGTTAAGTACCATAAGTGATACACACTTTGGCAATCATGTTTCAAAACAGACATGACTAGGTAGAAGATTTAAGTTTAGATTAAATTTAAAAGAACAAACATTTATTGCAGTCAGTCAAGTACCATACATGATACATGCTTTGGGCGATCATGTCACAAAAGAGACATGACTGACTGAGCAGAAGATTATCTCGCAGTAGGTTACCATTGCTTTCTGCAGTAGACTGGTTGTCAACCAAGGCTATAGAACCCAATCTGTCCTGTTATTTAACGCATAACTGGAAGGAATAGATGGATTAATACCTTTCCCATGGGTATTTGTGTGTAAGTGAATGCAATGAATTCAGCTGGAATTGAACTCGGCTCGCTGATTTCTCGTTCCGAGCTGATATCCAATGCACTACAATGCACATCCAGTAGGTTGCCACTACTTTCTGTGGTAGACTGGTTGTCAACCAAGACTGTAGAACCCAATTTGTTCTGCTATTTAACCCATAGCTGGAGGGAAAAGCAACAAGATAATACTTTTCCCAAAGATATTTGCACGTAAGTGAATGCAATGAATTCAGCTGGAATTGAACTCGGCTCACCAATTTCTCATTCTTCGCCAATATCCACTGCACCACAAAAATCAAAATGTTGTTAGTTTTTCAGAATTTTTAAATTTAAGAATGTTTATAAATAAACTTTGAATGAACTGAAAAGTCGTGGTCAATTATGGAGGATAGTAAAAAATGATGCACTGATATCAAGTGAACAAAAAAGTGAATAAAGGTTGTTATTGTGGATTTTTTTTAATGATGTATCGTGAACAGGAAGTTATCTCCTCAATGATTTAAAACAAAATGATGTATTTGAGTATCTGCACATATCGTCTGGTTGAAAAACAAGTTAAAAGAAATATATATATATTAACCAATTGGAGAACAGAAAAATATATTTGAAAGTGATCCACTTTTGGTCTTTCAAAAATGTATAAGTATTCATGATTTTGTCTCTCCCTTCAGAGGGCCTCTAGCTGTTCCCCTGGACCCAAGTCCAGGTGACTTGCATTCGTTACCCTGTAGGGATTAAATAAAAATACGAAATAAAATAAAAGTATGAAATAAAATAAACATAAATCTCCCAGGAGTCCTCTGACAGGAAAGACAATTGACACATACGCAAAAAGAGAGGCCTCCTGGTGCCAAAAATAGACTCAAGCTCTTTTTCTGTTGGACTTTGGATGGTAAAGACATGCCAAACTGTTCGGGAAGGAATTTCCCCAACAAGAGGTCGTTAGAACCAAAAAGAAATAAAGTCAGTGTCCAAATTGTCCCTCTAGTGTCTCTGTATCTTTCCTTTTCTCTTTGCCTATTTATTTCAGCGGCAAAAGCCATTCAACAAGTTTTGGATGTTTAGGCAAAAGAACCAACCCCGCAGTAAAATCCATAACATTCCATACCCCCCCCCTCTCTCTCTCACCTCTCCTCTTTTTTTTTTTTTTTTTTCTTCAAAGAACTTTTTGTAAATACAGACACAAAGAAGAAGACACAATGAAACAAACATTTAACTGAGCGGACACATCAAAGGCATCTCGACTTCAACTATACCCCCCCTCTACATACATCTTTATCATTATTTCTGATTTCATACATTGTCACTTACTTTTCTCTTGTACAGAACTATTATGAACTCTTCTTACAAACCTTGTACCAGACATATAGACATTACTATCATTTTGTATAATACTTAATTATTTACTGTTTATATAAATGATTATTTTTATACACCATCTTGATTGTTCTAATTTTCACACATCTTTTATAGCAGACTATAAACTTAACAAGGCCAAAGCAAATTTAAAATCCGTAAAAAGTCCAACTATAAATGTAATTATTATTTATATTTATTTATCATAGTGCTCAGTGAGTCCAAGTAGTCATAATAGAACTTAACGGTCAGTTAAGTGCCATACGTGATACACGCTTTTGGGCGATCATGTCTCAAAAGAGACATAACTGACTGGGCAGAAGATTATCCCACAGTAAGTTGCCATTGCTTTCTGTGGTAGACTGGTTGCTATCCAAGGCTATAGAACCCAATCTGTCCTATTGTTTAACCCATAACTGGATGGAAAAGATGGATTAATTAATACCTTTCCCAACAGTATTTATGTGAAAGTTAATGCCATGAATTCAACTGGAATTCGAACGCGGCTCCCTGATTTGTCATTCCAAGTCGATACCCACTGCACCACAATGCACATCCACAACTTAACAGTAATCGATTATAAAATAACAGCAAAAATTGATACTAATAAGGATTTTCCCATATAGAAAAAAAATTCCGTCAATTAAAATTCCTTAGACACACAATAAAAAAGACTCTTATTCAGTGTGAAATTGAAACAGAGAGAATTTATTTACAACTAGCAGTATAGCCCGGCATTGCTCGGGTGTAATGAAAGCTTTAAAACTAATCCATGGTCCTGGACTTCAGACTCTTTGGACGTTTGCACGAAAGACTAAAAAGCAATAGTTGTTTCCAGTTAAAGCGAAACCGTAGACTGAAAGAAAAATGAATGGATGTAAGTCAAATTTTGATTTCCTGGTATCGATATCAAATAAGTTTTTTTCGTCGTAAACTGAATTTTGAAGGCTAAATAAGTCCTCTGAGTAAATGGCATCATGGCTGAGACTAAGAACTACAATTATACCTACTTAGAGCCAAACCCAAAGCAAAAACTAAAATAAAAGGGCTGAAAAAAATACAGACATACAGGTAGATAAACAGACACACACACAAACATCTTGCCTTTTATATATATATATATATATATAATCGATTTTCTGCACTATTGTAAGAACTGCAACCTTAAAACTTCTGAATATCATTTCTTACATCTTTGTCTATGAGTGTATCAAATTTGATTAAAATCGGACCATTCCTTCTATAACCCAATTTTTTTGATTATCGATTTTCGATATTTATCGGGGGTGCCTTGACACAAAACCTAGCTAAGAACACTTGCAGACGCTTATAGTATAACTGTGTAAAGTTTCAAGAAAATCGGTTTTGGAGTCTATAGGTAACGGACAAACACACACACGCACAGACAAAGTTCCATTTATAAAAAAGTTGAGATAATTTATGTAAAAAGAAGAGTGGAGTGAGGCTTCCATAAAAAATAGAAGTGGAACAGAGATAGCGATTTCCTTGGTGAGGATTGAACTCACTACTCAGTCTTCTTAATTGATGTAGCAAGACAAACTTAATAACTATTATATCACTTTGAAGTGTCCAAGGAGAATAGATATATGGTGTCCCTTTAATTCCTTTTCAAAGCTTTCCATTAGCTGAAAAACAATCTTTCTTTCTTTTCTAATTAATGTTGAGCTGATTTTGAATCTCTTTTTTTTTTCTTTTTTTTTTTTCTTGTGGCTAAAATTATTTATTTGGTGGGCATTTCTTGATTTGCAATTTCCAGTGCATTAAAAACATATTTCCAGCGTATTTCCATCATAGCAAAAACTTCTATTACAATTAAAAAAAAAAAACAACAGAAAAAACAACAAAAAAACCTCCAGCAATACAATGAAAATCTTACTGTTAAAATTTAGTTTACTCATTCCATTATTAATCTTATCACTAAAATTTAGTTTATTAAAACATTTCTTATGACTTACTAAGCAATTATGACAGAAATAAAACCCTTGCCAGGATTTGTCATTGGCGGCCACAATCTCAACGATATAAGATATGCGGATGACACAGTGCTAATAGCAGACATGGAAAGGGAAATGCAGGACCTCCTACAGAATGTAGCAAGAGAAAGTGAGAAGAAAGGACTAAGCATAAACTTCAAGAAAACTGAATGTATGGTCATCAACAAAAAGAAGACCCCAAAATTCCAAGTATACGTTGGAGAAACTAAAATAAAACAAATAAAAAATCCGAATACGTGGGAAATGTTCTGACAGAGGATGGAAAGTGTGACATGGAGATCCAAAGACACATTGGCGTGGCCAAAGACCCATTTCAGAAGCTAACCAGAGTACTGAAAAACAAGAAAATCTCATTAGAAACAAAGACGAGAATGCTGGATTACTATATATCTGTCCTTCTGTATGGAAGTGAATGTTGGATGATCTCATTAAGGATGAAAGAGAGGCTTGAGGCTGCAGAAATCTGGTTTTACAGAAGGATGCTGAGGATACCATGGATAGAGCATGTGTGCAACAATGAGGTGTTGGAAAGGATGCAAACGAGAAGAAAACTCATACTTAACATCAGGAAGAGGCAAATGAGGTTCCTGGGACATGCACTGAGGAAGTGGGGCCTGGAGAATTTAATACTCCCAGGTCAGAGGAAAGCTACGTGAGACCTACTTCATAGGTCTGAGCAAATGGATGATGAAGCAGGGTTTGATTGCCTACATCCTTAAGGGGCATGGCATGTGAAGAAGGTAAAATGCTTTTCCATTCAGAACAGCATGTTTATTATAGTTGTTACACTTTCAGTAGTTCAGCTGTTGCATTCTTTGGCCTTCTTTAGGTGCTCATCATGCTAGGTAAACCTTGGGGAATTTTGAAAGAAAACTTTTATTTAATTCATGAGGTAATGATTACAATCTACCCTAGTTTAGTTAAAAATTCCCAGAAGTCTAGCGAGTACGACAACAGCTGAATGTTAATGGTAATCGTAGGTGTTTCCCTACAAAGAAATGTTTGGCATTCATTGACCAAGCAGACAAAACTGTTTTCATTTGAAATTTATAAAGTCTTTCTCTTCAAACACTTTTCTACGAAAACTGATTTATCAAGTCCAGTAGCTGTTATTGCTCTTTCTAATAGTGATAGAGAGGTTTCCTTTCAAAACTTCTATTAAAGTAATGAGGGAGGTTAATATCTTCATTATATCATTATTTTCTCTTTGTGTTACTTATGCTATCCATTTTAGTTGTTGCTGCTGTTGGTTGTCCTCAAGTGATGTGGTTTCTGGTATTTGGTACAGTTCTTTGTGAATTTGTAGTGCCAGTTCATGATGTTTAAAGAAGGATGACCTTTACTGAGACCCTCAGGCTTTATTTGCCCAAAGCCTTTTTTTCACCATTGATCTAAGGAAGCAGTTGAATATCGCTAAAATGAAGATGGACATGCTGAAGTTATTATTTACATTATTTTACACTTTTATAAGAAGCCATGGCAGTTTACTGTTGCGGCCTTGTTGGGGCCAGAAATAAAGACACAAAGAAGGAATAGAGTTAAACAAATATATTTAACAAAGACAACACTACAAACATATACCAATGACAGATTATTAGTATGACTGTTAGTCAGGCTGTCAAAAGTTATCTGCTGGAATAGATTTCACTCTCTCTCTCTCTCTCTCTCTCTCTCTCTCTCTCTACAAAGCAGAACTGCTGCTTATATATCTTCTTCTCTCGCACTTCCCGCCTGTGGAACTCACTCCCGTATTCTTGCTTTCCTGACGGTTACAACCTCCAGAAATTTAATTGCAAAGTCAATACTCATCTACTAACCACTGGACTCTAGCTCTCTCCCCACCCCTGTATAACCTTCCCTTTCTCTCCACCTATGTATCTGTCATCGCACCTGCTTTCTCAGCTTTCTATTGTTCTTTTCTAACTAGTTTGTACTCCTCACTCTTTTCTAATTAATCTTTTTTACATTTATGTAGCCCCCTGCACATCAGTGGCATTTCCGCCTTGCTCGGGGTGAAATGATTAAAAAAAAAAAGAAAAAAAATATAGTTTGGAAGAGTTCATGTGTCATATGGGTAAGTCACTATAACACCCCCCTTCTAAGTGTCAACTCTGCAGGAGTCTTAATATTTTTTTCTTTTTGGATTCACAACAAAAAAATCTGTCATTTTTTTTCCTGCATAAATGGCGCTGTTCCCGAGCCACTTGTGAAATTAGCGTTAAAAGTATTGTTAATGACATCCATCACTTCTTTTTCTTCAGGAGGACCACTATCAGCGTCATCTGACAGGTGTTTTCTGATTTAATTTAAATGTCTTTTGTGTGTGAACTGGGGATCTTTAATTATATACACCATATTTCCTTCTTTTTGGCAGTTGAACTCATTTCCCAAACAGTTATTATCTTGGAACATCTGAATAAAAGAAACTTTCCAGATTGGTAGTGTTTTCTAGGTATCATGTTTGTTCATCCAGGTTTTGTTTGTTTAGGAAATAGCTTGTCAAATTATATTATATATTATTATACTGACCAAGGACCCCCCCAAAAAAACGTCTGGTAAAGTTTCTTTCAAGTCTTTTATTAGATTATTTGCCTTAATGGTTAATTTTTTGAGTTTTTTAACAAAAAGAATTAATTGGCATGTCCCACAACTTAAATTTCTCTATCCAGTCGGTGCCAAATAAATTTTCTGTATTTTTTAATACAGACGTTTTTAGTTTTAACGTCCTTCCTTGAAAAGTTACATTAATGATAAAGTTCTCCCATAAACTTGATTTTCTCCCCTGAACCAGAATTCAACTGCAGTTTAATATTTTTATTTAGAATTTGTACTTACAGATACTTCCTAATGTTTAACCTGTTTTGTTCTCCTGCTTTTGTGTTTTTTATTTACCTATTCAGCTTGCTTTAGCATTTCAAGTCGTTTTTTCTCAGTTTTTGCTTTTGAATTTCAAGTCATTCTTTTTGTATATCCAGCTGGAGTTGCTCTTTTCTTTTTTGCAGCTCAAGTTGCTTTTCTTGCCATTTAAGTTCCTGTTGGTTTTGCTTCTCTTGCCATTTAAGCTCACGTTGGTTTTGCTGTTCAAGTTGAAACTTAAGAAAATCGAGCATGGTGGATTTAAATTCACCCATGTTTATCCATGTCTTTCTTTTTTTTTAAGATTACCCAAATACAAATTAAATTCAAATGAAAACTTTTCTTTTCTCTGAATAACAACAAAAAAAGCTTCAGCTTCTTACTCACTCAGTAACGAAATAACAATTAATTGAAAGTGAATAACTTTAATTTCTTACTCAGAGAATCATGAGTGCTTTTTTTTCTTGAAAAAGATGAATTCTTGTAGTTTAGTGGCTCATGTTCAAGTTCAATGTAAGTTAGTTACACTTCTTTTTTTTTCAGTTGACTTCCTTTTCTGTATTACCAAGCACTATTGAATAGAACAAAGTGTGATGAAAACTAGAATTTTTTTTTGTTTGTCCAATGTTGACAATTTCCATGCAGTTCTTTTGGGGTCCTCAAGGATTCTTAAAAATCTTTGTTGCCAAGTTGTTGTGGTCAGAAATAAAGACACAAAGAAGGAATAGAGTTAAACAAATATATTTAAGAAAGACAATAGTACAAACATATACCAATGAGAGATTATTAGCATGACTGTTAGTCTGGCTGTCAGAATTATCTGCTGCAATAGATTTTTGCCCTCCCTCTCTCCCTCTCTCTCCCTCCCTCCCTCTCTCTCTCCCTCTCTCCCTCCCTCCCTCTCCCTCCCTCCCTCCCTCTCTCTCTCTCTCTCCCTCTCTCTCTCCCTCCCCCTCTCTCTCTCTCTCTCTCCCCCTCTCCCCCCCCCCTCTCTCTCTCTCCCTCTCCCTCCCACTCCCTCTCCCTCTCTCTCTCTCTCTCTCTCTCTACAAAGCAGAACTGCTGCTTATATATAGTTTGGAAGAGTTCATGTATCATATGAGTAAGTCACCATAACATTTACATTTAATAAAGAAATTGTGTAGAGCCATTGTTGTAGCCTTAAATAATCACCAAAACAGAAGTTTGGAATAATAGTATATCAACAAATACAAGGCTTGCACTCTGTATGAAGTAGATACACTGCTAGTCAGTATAATCACTCTTCTCTACCTCAATACGTATTTAAGAGAATAGAAACATTACGTTCCTGTATACAGGTAGATATACAACAGCCATGATCACTTATGATCTGAAAAGATTTGCCATTAAAAAAATATCTGTATCTCGGGTATGATAACAGGTTAAATTTGTACATTTTGATAAGTAATCTCTATGAGATTAGATTGTTTTTGTTCTGCCGTCCATATCTAGGGTTATCTCTTCTGTACTTACCAGCCCAGGGATTAAATTCACAATTGGTATCACTAAATTCACTAAAGCATTACCTCGTGAAACAATCCTAAATGTAGAACCTAATCACCTAATAAGTCTAGTCAGTTTGATAAGCTCAAATTATCAAATTATTTGATAAGGTCAAATTATCAGCTGATTTCAAAAATGGTCTACAATTGTGGCAAGGAGGGGTTTTTTAATTTTAACACTTCAATAATGAAACTGCAATCTTTTTAACCATTTTACCTTCCATCAGCATACCTCCTGCTAACCTCCAGGGGGATGGCTAATCGGGTATTTGCTGACATGAAGGGGAAAGATTATATTAAACCAGTTGTTAGGTCTGCTGCTAGGGACGTTGGTTAACTATGCCATGTTAGACAATTTTTCTCACCAGAATCTATCTTGCACATTTACAAGTCTATCATTTGTCCATGCATTGAATATGGCTGTCAAATCTGATTTGGTGCTTCTGACATATATCTAGAGATTCTTGATAAAATGCATAAAAGAATTTGCCATGTTATCGATCCTGACCTAGCATCTTAAGTCGCTTTCCTCTTTGGTGCTTTGACTTTTTAAAATTTAAGCAGAGTAATAGATTCATGGTAAGGACTCTTCATTCTACAGTTAAACCTTAACATACTGTATTATTGACTACTTTCCTTTCCATTGAATTGTTTTTCAAACCTCCTCTTCTGCAGTACTTAATTTCAATCATGGTCATTTTTGTTGTCATAGCAGGATATGACAACACAACTGCAAAATTCAAGCACAATACCATTCATTCATCCGAGTCACTTGCAGACAAAATCACCTCCAGAATGTTAAAAGTGAAAATGGTTCGATGTAATCGTATGTTTTATGCTGTCAGTTACTTTTCCTTCACTTCTTGCTTTTAGAACTCTCTTTTGGTTTCTTATTTCCCATGCAATATCAATTTTTATCTTTTGTTTTCTTAATTCCTGTTCTTTTATTGTTCTCTCTCCTTAATAATGTTTTTCTTTTTTACATATTCTCTCATTGCTTTGCTTGGGGTGAAATGATTAAAACAATTATAATAAATAAGACATATACGATATTTCATCACTCCTGGTGTTGCCCTTGCTTAAATAGCACAAAAGAGAAAAGGGCATTTTGAATAGAGAGAGAGAGGGGGGGGCGTTTCAAATATTGAATATTGCTGCCAAATCTGATCTGGTACTTCTGACATAAAAGAATTTGCAATGTAATCGGTTCTAATCGAGCGTCTTGACTTAAGTTACTTTCGTCTTTGGTACCTTGACTTTATAAATTTAAGTACAGTACTAGATCGACAGCTAGGTCTCATCATTTTACAGTTTAAATGGCTAGATGTAACTGTAAGTTCTATTCTAACAGTTTCTTCTCTTGCACTTATTGCTTGTGGTAATCTCTTCCAGCTTCTTGCTTCCCAGTTAACTTTGGTTTACAAAAATTTAAATACAATGTTAATCATTATCTTCTGTCTTAATTAAGATTTTTTTATTATTTCTCTCTCATTTATTATGTTTTTCTTTTTCTCATAATCTTTGACACTCAGTAACACCTGGCGTCTTAGTGGCTTTATTATCATGCATGAGATAAAAAAAGACACATTGCAAAGACAGCTGCTTCTGCTGGTGGTTACACTTGACTGCATTACCTGGGTTTTTCTTTTTTTAATGTTTGTATTATTGAAGCCTTGCTGATTGTGATAATAACAACAAAGATGAGGACAATATTCCGAGTATAAATAATAACTGCTCATCCCAGAAATTCAAACAAAAGGCAATAATGTGATAACAACATCAAAGAATGGGATATTAGTCTGAATGTAAATAATAACTCCTCATTCGAGAAATCCAGACAGAAGGTGATCAGGACATATTAACAACAAAGATGGGGACATTAGTTTGAATGTAAATAATGATAACTCCTCATCCCAAAAATTCAGACAGATGGCAATCAGGTGATTACAACAAAGATAGGGATATTAGTTTTGTTAAATATTTATTAAACAATATTTTTGAAAATCATGAAATTTTTGACAATGAAGTGTGTTTGCACCTGGTGAGATATTTTGAGATTTGAGTGAAATGTACTTTGTTGAAAAATGTCAGCCAGGTGTGCAAAATAGAAAGCAATTTCGAATTGTGATTTTATTTTGTTTACCGAGGTGAGAGGTTTGTGTCCCACATTTAAGTTTGTACTGGAAGATAGATGTCAATGGCACAGAAATGACTTTAAGCTGATAGAAAATTTTTAGTAGTAATTTTGATTTTGATTTTGTAGGAGTCTGGACACAATTGTTAAAGTGTATGGTTGAGTAAAATTGGGGTCTTGATGGAGGGGTGCTGACAACTCTGACCAAAAAACATTTTAACCCATGGCATGTCACCAAAGATTTCTTTGTATGAAAAAGGAAAATAAGATATATTTTATATTTTATTTGCAAATGGGTCTGGTTCTATTGTTTTAGACGGAGGCGTTTGTTGCAGATTGTGTTTGTTGTTGCTGACAATGATGAAGAAAAGACAAAGAAGATGAAGAATAAATTTATGAAATAATTATGTGAAACTGATTTTTGTGAAGAAGTCATGTTGAGTGGTCCCTGACAAAAAACATTTATGATTTGAGTTGAAAGTTTTCAGCATCACCCAGGAAATATTTGAGAATAATTGTTGTAGCGGTCACAGTGAAAACTGCTGAGTATATGAAGTTTAATGTTTGTCACCAGTCCAACATTGTCATGCAGCATTCGTCATTCATTTTACCAGCACCATTCAGCACCTTTAATCAGCAGCGCTAGACCCACAATTGTGTAAGCAGAATTGCAGCCTTGTATTTTCCAGAATTGAATTGCAGAATTATCACCACTGCCGTCACAGTGAAAGAAGCCTGAATCAACAGCAAAATTGTTCCAGAATTATCATTATTGTGGAACCAGGTATTTAACAGTTTGAATGTAAATAATGATAACTCCTCATACCAGAAATTCAGACAGAAGGCAATCAGGTGATAATAACAACAAAGATGGAGACATTAGTTTGAATGTAAATAATGATTACTCCTCATACCAGAAATTTAAACAGAAGGTGATCAGGGGATAATAACAAGAAAGATGAGGATATTCAATGCTATTTTCTCATCCCCCATGCTAAAGTTATGACTTATAGTTTGTCATGCCTTATCAAAGCATTTCTTATGACTTTACTTCTGTGACTTCTGACTTTTCACAAGTGAAACGTGTTTTCATTATCAATAACTATTTTCAACAAGATTTTTAAAATGAGTAAAAATAAAATAAAACCATTTTTCTTCCTTAATTTTCTTTTTATTTCTTTCTTGTAACCTATCAGTTTATTTTGGCTTATTTTATATCGTTTCCAACATCTACCTGATAACCGGTTGTGTTACTAATTTTCAAGACTTGTAAATAAATTGTATTTATCTGCACACCAATTTGATGGAATATGGCACAAGGCCAGATTTATTATGAAAGCCTTATTGGTAACAAAAATTGTCTAGTTCTGTCAGCAGTTCCTTTTGGCACCCACCAGGCATCAGAAAATTAATTTGACCTTTCGTCTATTTAAAACAATGGGAGGTCATTGCTGAGGAGATGATCTGCTGGAGCTGGATCTTTAATCAACTTGTTTTGTTGGACCCAAAAAAAAAAAGAAATATATATTGATTCAAACTATAAGAACAACAGCACAATGACTGGGTGTGGTTGTAAGGTTGCTGCCCAGCACCAAACCAGTTCCTTTTGGAGGGATTAATCCATGCACATTGTGGCTTTGGCAAATCAACCTGGCAGATCCCATTTCTCTTCAGTTCGAACTACGGCTAATGTTATGCAACTTGAAGGCTCACCTTGATCACATGCAAGTCACTCATGATTCCACTGGAGGACCCCCCCCCCCGCTGTTGATTAGGCCTCTGATCTTACAAGGTCTATCCACTCTTTCCCTGTGGAAGCCAGGTTAGTCACAGATGACCCAACCATGCAGCAGGTAGTATTGAGTTACATGGTACCAGTAGCATTTATAAAGTGACCTGGCATAAAGACAAAAGAAAAGAAATATTTTTCTTCCAAACTTATGAATGCTGAAAATACAAAAAGTAATTTTTGAAATGTTTTTAAAGTAAAAAGCACAAAATTGTGTCTTAGTTTCAAAATTTAAATTTGAAATCTTTCAACTAAAATGCAAAAAAAAAGTAATATTAATTGATTCACATGTCAATGATGTTGTTGGAAATTCTGTGGGCCAGAATTTTTTTTGTTAAACATCCAAATTCCAAGCAATGATAAAATAAAAAAATAAATCATTTATATTTGCAAGCATATCTACATGAATTCAGAAAATTCAGAAAGAAGTAGAAAATAGTCTTTAGTTGACTTATGAACTTTGAGTAGTTCGTTCAAAGAAAATGTAATCATCAGTGAAGATTCACTGACCATTTGAATTGTTGCGGTTGGAGACGGTTTGTTTGAATTCTCTTTCAGCATGCACTGGGTGTGGACACTATGTTGACACATATTCTCTTATATTTGAACAGCTTGTAAACAGTCACATCTCTGCTCTCTGAAAGTCAAAATTTGTGGATTTCTATAAGGAATTTTTCCCAAAAGTAGGCTCAAGAAAATAGGGTTTTAAATTTTTCTGATTAGTCAAATGTTTCACATGGTGATATTAATTTCTAACCAATAGACACTGATTTAAATGGTGCATGTTGTATTTTAGAATCTTTGGAATGTTTGTAAATATTGTCTGTTATTGGGTAGAAAATAAGGTTTTGGGCATGTTTTAATATGTGGATATATAATTGTGTTGAAAGTAGCGTTTCTTTCCTATAATCCTGTTAAAATATGTTTGTACAAAAGCCATTCTTTTTTTTAATTTTTTTTTAAATGCTCACAATTTTCATATCCACTTTATTTGTTCTGTCTCTCTCTCCTTGCATTTTTAAATATGTTTACCTCTTTTTATTATTGCAATTAATTTAATAGTCAATACAAAAATTTATCTGAATTTGTGGACAACTGTTTATTTTAAATATCACCACTACTGCTATTGAAATTTAATGAAAATATTTTTTTAAGCAAAGGGCATTTTGACAATCATGCTTAAATTTGAAATAAAACAAAAAAATTCCTTTTTTTTTTTTTTTTCAAAATAATTATTGCATTTTAAATGCTTTTTCACAATCAGATTTGTTTTCAAATTTAGTCACATGAACTTTTCAAATCTCTTTGTTGCCTGAAAAAATGTTATTTTTTTTTTACTCATTGGAATTAAAATCATTGTTTTTTAAGGAGTCTCAAGTAACAAATTTCATTTTATTTTTATAACAGGAAATACATTAATAGGAAAAAATTGTGACACCTTTTGTTTGGGTAGGAGAAATGTCAGAGATATATCTTCATTTAAAATAGGTAATATTTTCAATAAAATAAGTAATGTTTCACGTATTCTATAATAAAGAAGACGTTTAGTAATGAACTAATAATTTTTTAATAAACTAAATTTCAGTGTTAAGTCATTTATCAAAATACTTATTTAATATAAATTAAATACTTCTGAGTTTTAAAAATGTAACTATAAATTAAAGAGTCTATAGAAATGTTGAGTTATTAATTCAAACATCATTATACAAGGGTCATTCAATAAATAAGGTGAATTTTTCGGTATAAGTACTTCTACAAGGGTCATTCAATAAATAAGGTGAATTTTGTTAATCTTCAAAACTCTGAAAGTTTTTTTTTTTTCAATCTGCAAAAAAAATTAAATCCCTTTGAAAAAAAAGTAAAAGAATAACATTTAAAAAAAGTAAGCTTCTATCTGTATTAGAAGTCTTTATACCAAAAAATTCAGCTTATTTATTGAATGACCCTCGTAGTAGATACTTCATATTTAAAATAGACACCTTGGAACATATTGAGGTAAGTGCTTACTTTTGTGTTCATATTACGTCAGGTTGTCATCAATTTGTTGTGAATAGAGTTTGTTTGAGTTTGAGTTTTGTTTAATGGCATATCAACCTCTGTGGGTTATTTAATGCCAAAAAAGTGAGGTTTTGAGGTATTGTTTTTAATGTTCAGTTGTAGTAAGAAAGTTAATTTAGCCAGATTTTGATGAAAAATTTTATTTTAATTTTTATTTTTATTTTAGAAATTGAAGATATTTTCTAGTTTTGTATTCAAAAATGTATTGTTGGTAATAATTATATTTTATGGCAATTTTTTTCCTTAAAAATATATTGGTAATATTTTTCTTTCAAAAAATGTATATTTTTCTATAAAAGTCTATTTTTATATATATATTTCTATAAAGAGTCTGTTGTTATACTTTCATAGTGTTTTGACCTCAGTTTGAGAGTTAATTATTTTCCCATGGCTGGGACCCTAACAGGTGCTACCACTCCGGGTCAAGGTGGATCTGGGAACAACAGCAATTAAGAGGTGGTTCCATGCTCCTCACAGCTTCCCCAATCAGAGGCCTTGCTGCTGGATGCAGTTTACCATCATACCCAGGACCTTGTTGTGAATAGAACCTTTTAGTTTGATAATGTTATATTGGAACATCCTACCACCCCCGACAGTTGTTTTGCCAAAGAGATTAAGAAGTATTGAAGTAAGGAAGTACGAGACGATTTGACTTTTGCTTTCATTTCGTCTTGACTTACCATTTTGTGAACTCTCTGTTAATGGTACTTTCCCGTACAATAAACTCTGTTATTTGTTTACCCCTCACATGTTGTGCAAATCTTTCCACTCGGAATTTACCTTATTGTTTATATCATTCCCACGATATAACAGATAATTAAACTAAATATGAAATTATGTGACTTCTACTCGTCCATCCATCCATCACAACCTCTAGTCTAAAATAGCCCTACATTAACTGATCAAAACCAAAATTTTAGAAGCGCAAACAGATAAGAGAGTACAAAGTACAGTTGATTTTACTAAAGTGCAGTGTTTAGTGCAATTAATTTTAATTCATTTTTAGGGAAAATTAAGTTTCATTATTTAACTTTCAAAATATTCCTATTATTTTAAAAACAATTCAATGATTAAAATAATAAATATGTATTTAATAAAAATGCAAGATTGTCTCTTGCATTGATTGGCTTGTGAAATCTAACTAAATGTAGAGTTTTTAAATTTCAGCAAAAAAATGTTCACAAAAACTTCAACATTATTAAATATTGTAGGGATTTTGACATGTTAGCGTTTTACAAAAAATTTTAGTTAAACTAAAAGCACTGTCCACTGAACTTTTCAAATGTAAATGATGGGTTGTCACCCTTTGTAGAGGCACAAAGTAAATTTCTTTGTTCTTTGACCTCACAAGCTGCAGTGGGTAATGTAAATAAAACCCTATTTTCGGTGTCTTAAGTAAAAAATAAGCATTACTTTTAGAAAATCCAGTTAAGTCTTAAATTTACGAATAGACTTTGAAACTCAGAAATATTTTCAGGTACTTTTATTTACAGAAGGATTAACAACCTTCCTGATATCATCAATTATCAACTTGGTATCTAAGCTGATGACACGACTATTTATACCTGTCTTAATAGTAAGTCTGATCAGTTTAAGAAAGTCAAATTGGTAGCTGATCTCAAAAATGACCTACAATTTAACTGGGGCAAGAAATCGCTTATTATTATATAAGAACAACTGAATTTTTGAGACTTATAAACCTAATGTTCAATAACCGTTTTTTACCAGAGTTCATATTGCAATTTTTGATATTAATGGTTTTCTCTAGTGTTTTTTACCAGAGCTCATATTGCAATTTTTTGACCCTAATGATTTTCTCTTGCACTTCGTATTACTGGTTCCCATATTGTGTTCATCTCTATGCATGGTTGGCTTAGGAGATTTTTTAAACCAGTCACTGGTACGACATTACTGCCACCTGTAAATTTGTTCATTATCAATTTTTTAAAACTTTTTTCAGTGCAATATTATCCTTTACACCTTAAACTTTACGAATGACAAAAAAAATTTGCAAAAATTTCAATATTTAAACAATTTGGGTGAGGGACCAGGTTCTCATACAACCTTATAGTGGATTGAAAATGGAGGATCAACTTACTTTAATGTTGTATGAGAAACTGACCCCCCACACATTTGTTTAAATACTGTAATTTTTTAAAATTTCTTTTGATAATTGGAAAGGTTAATTAACAATCAATAGAACTCCACTAAAAAAAGTAAAAAAAAATGAAAACAATGAAATTAACATAAACAAAGCGACCCCAACGCAAGTCGATTGAAAATAGAGGATCGATTTAAAATGTCCCCTGCCAAAATTTGTTTAAATATTGTAATTTTTCTAATTTTTTTTTTTTTGATAATCGGAAAGTTTAAGTAACAATCAATAGGACTGTGCTGAAAAAAGTAAAAAAAACAATGAAATTAAACGTGGTGGTAGTCTGCTTCATGTCCGCCCAAAATTTTTTCATATAGTTGGTCCAAACATGATCAAAATGAACTCCTTTAGGGGCTTATGCTTTCTATCCCAATTGGTTAAAAACTGGGAGTTAAGTATCCAATGGAACCACACCAGTTTACAAACTTTGATTTTGCAGGTTTTTCCAAACATTTACTCATACATTTTGAGATTCGTGGTTTTTCAAAAAAGCAACTGCCTTTATTTTGGCAGTATTTTTTTAAACTTGAAATTGGAAACTCATTTTTGCAAATCAGCTTTTTATTCATGTTTTATATTAGCAATGACAGCGTATCTAGAAAACTGGAAGTCAAATGGTAACAATTAAAAAAAAAGAGAGAGAAAAAGTAAAAGGTGAGCGTAAAGTAAAAATGAAAGATAAAAAGAACAAGTAATTACTACATTCTACATGTACAGACTCATGCACATATACAGTATGCAAAAAAATTTTAAAAACTTACACAAATTAAAGGTGCATATAAAAAAGAAAAATCAAAGTATCAGGATTCAGTTGCTGATATCCCTGATGAGTGGATGGAGTAATTCCCAGAGTGACCATTTACAAAACTCTTGAGTCTGGATGCTGATGGTAACATCAATCAACTAAGTGACAGACCTTTTGTATTATATATATATATATATATATATATATATATATATATATATATTTCTGAAATGGTCTCTTTCCAGAAATTCTAAAAATAAACAAGTGAGAATGCCGCTGAGAGGTGATCCCATTGGTAAACCAAATTTTTGTCTACAGAAACGGTCATTGGAAGTGAAGAAACATTGCTTAGTAATTAGATAGCATAGTTTTATGATTTTCTGTGTAGATAGAGGTAATTTTATTCCAATGACCATTTCTATAGACACTTCTGGAAAGAGACTGTTTCAGAAACATTTTACCACCAAACTCCTCCTACTTATATAGTTTAATATTTTTATTATAAATGTTTAGAATAAAACAACATAGATGACTACAAAACACAAGAGCTGTTGTTTTGGTACTACTTGTTAGTACCTCGTTGACCCATTACTTCTAAGGTAGTCATCTGCAGACAGATCTGTTTTGCTGTATCATAGCTCATCAGTACGGTTAGACATCCGATTGTTTTTAGCCAGGATTGAAACCCAACCGAATTGACATAAGTCGGCAATTCTACCTCTGAGCTATGGGCTAGAAGAAGGCAGACTTTTAGCATGTGATATACCATGCAAAATATTATATATATATATATATATATATATATATATATATATATATATATATCCACTGACTTCAGTCATACTCTATTTTGCCAGTTTTATTCATTTTCTTTCTCTTATAAACTGATGAGTTTCATTGAAACATTGGTTCTCGTACAATCACCAAAGTTAAGCAATGTCAAGGCTAGTCAATACCTAGATGAGTAACCACTTCAGAATACCAAATGTTGCAATGGACACTGGCTCTGAATTGTTAATTGGAGAGCTGAGTTTCAATTTCTGTTGGGTTCATTATATTCACTCATGTGCAAATCAAACATTTAATTACCATACATGATACATGTTTAGGCAATCATGTCTTTTTTGAGACATGACTTACTGGGTAGATTTTCCTGCAGTAGGTTGTGATTACTTTCTGTGGTAAACTGATTGCTAACCAAGGCTATAGAACCCAAACTCTTTTGCCTGGAGGGGGAAGTAACAGATTAATACCTTTCCCAAAGGTATTTGTGCTTAAGTGAATGCAACAAATTCAACTGGAATTCAAACTTGGCTCACTAATTTCTCATTCCAAGCTGATATTCACTGCACTATATATGCATAAATACTTCTTTCTAATATTTGAATTCAAATTTTTCCCTCGTCTATGGGTTAATTAGTAAGACTTGTATCATTAAGCCATTCTCAAAAAAATATCTTACAATCTAAAACTGTTTTCTGGCTTTAATCTGATAAGTCATGGAAAAATGAATCAATAAACTTATAAATAAATAAATAATTTTTAATTTTTTGTCTGAATTTCTGGAATGAGTAGTTTTTATTTACACTATTAAGTAAACCATTATTATCTGAAAAAAATCTGATAATCTTAATATTTTCTGGCTTTAAATAACCTACCAAATGAATCCATCAATCAATAATTTTTATATTAATCTTTGCAGAATTCTAATATTTTCTAATCTTTATTTAAGAACATTTTTTTTATAAAATACTGATTCTTTTTTTTTTAATTTAATTTGTAACGAACAAAAAAATAACAATAAAAAAATAAAAAAAAATTTCGACTGTTATTACGTATTAGTCACTAATATGTAATAACAGTCGAAATTTTGCAACAGTCGAAATTTTTTTCTTAAATTCTATTGCGTAAAAACTTTTCAATGAAAGAATAATTACATTTGTTATTTACATTTATTTTCTTTTATTATTGAAAAATCTTGCGTTGGCAGACTCATTCAATAAGAAAGGAAAAAAAAAATATACACTGAACTTAAATTTACGATTTTCTTATAAATTTGTATTAGTTAATTTTTCAAATATTTCTATTTTAAAATTTTGATGGCTGCCATTTAATGTGATTTTAAAAAAGTAATCTGCTATATAACCGTTCTCAACAATAAAACGAAAATTAAATTAAAAAATTATTTTTTCCGAGTCACATTTTTTATTTCCGTATTAGCTAATAAAAACACTTAACCCGCCTCTTCTACCTACACTCATCAAATTTCATTCAGCCAAAAAAAGCGACCCACTGAACTTGCCCATAAAATATAATTAGGACATTTTTCATTCAATCGCCTTACATAATTTTCTTTTCTTCCCCAGACACAGATGGCGGGAATTTTTCCCAGGTCAATCTAACCACAGTAAAAAGTTTTAATCAACGGATGGCTGTAAGAGATATAACAAAAAAATATATATTTTTAAAATTTTTAATTTTTTGTCTATTTATTTCTTCTTTCTATTCACTCAACAAAAACAACTAAAAATTAAGAAAAAAGAAGTTGATATCCAGTTCAAGAACGTCACAACAAAAGAAAAATCGGGGGTTTAAAACTTAAAAGTAAACCAGCAGAACTAATTGAATTAGAGATAAATGTTATTAAATGAACTCTTCGTATGTGAAATAAACGGCCCATTTGTATTCATTATAGCGTGTTTGCGCATTTGAGAAATTTTAGTATGGAAAAAAAATGTGTTCTCTGTCAGGGATCGAACCGTTGTAAGGGAAAACACCGTTCTATCCAACTTGCTTTACAACTCAGCCACGAATTCTCATAGTCAATCAGCTGATATTTATTTTTGTTTTTAAGGAAAATACATCTTCTTCATCCAGATTATTTTTCTCTCAAAAACCCATATCTGCTCAAATTTTACCTGACAAAACGTAAACAAAGCAGTTTCTAAAGAATTAATGGATTTATTTCTAATCTGACTTTTTTTTTTCAAACAAAAATATTAGTACAGTGGGATAACATAGTCGCTGTTTAACATTCTCAGCTAACAAAGTGGGAAGACTATAATTGAATCCATTGCTAGGTCAGCTGCCAAAAAAACGTTTGTTTTACAGTGTCGCGTGAGACAATTTTTCTCTCCAGAATCTATGTAACATATTTAAGTCTACCATTTGTCCATGCTTCGAATATTCTTGCTACATATGGTCCGGTGCTGCTGCTATTTACCTTGATGAAATCCAAAGAAGACTCAGCAATATTATTGGTCCTGATCTGACTGCTCGGCGTCAATCACTTTCCTCACTTTCTCTCTGTGCCTTTTATGAATAATATCAGGGTAATTGTTTTGATGAACTCTTCTTCTTTATGGTACCAAGACTTTTTGAATTGAAGTGCATTAGCAGACTCGCATATCAATTTTCATTTGAGCTGGCTAGATGTAACCATAAAAGTGTATACTAAGTTTCTTTTCTCACACTTCTGGCTTGTGAAACTCCCTTCCAATTCCATGCTTGTGTCTTAGTGGCTTTACTGCTTTGCATGGGTGATAACAATATATATATATAACAGAACATAAAAAAACCCCTTAAAATCCCAACTTTTTGGTATTAAATAACCCTCAGAGGTTGATATGCCGTTAAACAAAACTCAAGCTCATACTATTTTATTAACATTTGAATGATAACATTATCTATGTGTGTATACTCATATATATATATTAATTCATGTAACTATATATATATATACATTAATTCATGTAACTATATATATATATATACATTAATTCATGTAACTATATATATATATATATATATATACATTAATTCATGTAACTATATATATATATATATATATACATTAATTCATGTAACTATATATATATATACATTAATTCATGTAACTATATATATATATATATATACATTAATTCATGTAACTATATATATATATATATATATTATTATCATTAATTCATGTAACTATATATATATATATATTCATGTAACTATATATATATATATATATATTAATTCATGTAACTATATATATATATATATTAATTCATGTAACTATATATATATATATATATATATATATTCATGTAACTATATATATATATATGAATTAATTCATGTCTTAATTTTCAACAATGCGGTCAGCCTTATGATGAATCATATATACTCATAAAAAGTTTGCTCATGGCTGGTTTAGAAAATGAATCCAACTTCTACAAAACTAAAAAACTTTTTTTTAATTAAATCATTTTGGTTTATACTGGAGGAGAAACAATGCAAACTCTAAATGTTGAAAGTGGGTAGGTCAGTGGCATGTGGCCAAAATTTTGAATGACTCAGCTTATTGACTAAGAATGAACAAAACTAAAGGCTATCTGGCTTTAAATTTAGTGTGCTGTATCATTCATTTCACTCTTTCATTTAATTTTGAAACATTTATATATATACTAGCAGTATAGTCCGGCGTTGCTCGGGTGTAATGAAAGCTTTAAAACTAATCCATGGTCCTGGAGCTCAGACTCTTTGGACGTTGGCACGAAAGACTAAAAAGCAATAGTTGTTTCCAGTTGAAGCGAAACCGTAGACTGAAAGAAGAATGAATGGATGTAAGTCAAATTTTGATTTCCTGGTATCGATATCAAATAAGTTTTTTTCGTCGTAAACTGAATTTTCAAGGCTAAATAAGTCCTCTGAGTAAATGGTATCATGGCTGAGACTAAGAACTACAAATATACCTACTTAGAGCCAAACCCGAAGCAAAAACTAAAATAAAAGGGCTGAAAAAATACAGACATACAGGCAGATAAACAGACACACACACACAAACATCTTGCCTTTTATATATATATATATATTATCGATTTTCTGCACTATTCTGCAACCTTGAAACTTCTGAATATCGTTTATTATGTCTTTGTCTATGAGTTTATCAAATTTGATTGAAATCGGACCACTCCTTCTACAACCCGATTTTTTCGATTTTCGATATTTATCAGGGGGGACACACACAAAACCTAGCTAAGAACACTCGCAGACACTTATAGTACAACTGTGTAAATTTTCAAGAAAATCAGTTCAGCTGTTTCGGAATCTATAGGTAACGGACACACACACAGACAAAGTTTCATTTATAAATAAGTTTAGATCAGTTAGTTTGTTATTATCAACTGTTAGCTTCAGTATTTACCTTATTTGGACTATTGTCCTCATCTTTGTTGCCATTTGTACGTACACTCCAGCCTTTTTCATGTGCTAGGAATTTCGAACCAAACCCTTTATTACAATCACTGGGATATATCATCTTCATATCGTGCAATATGAGCTCTGGTAAAAAATACTAAAGAAAACCATTAACATCAAAAAATTGCAATATGAACTCTGGTAAAAAAAAAAGGATTACTATACATTAGGTTTATAAGTTTGTTTCTGACTTGACTCTTAGAGATGTGCGTTCAATACCAGGCTTCAGCAGTGGTGAACAAATTAACTTGCAGGGTTAGATGGGCTCATGACTTTCAATTGAGGCTTTACACAAGGAATGAAGATGATATACCCCAGTGACTGTCGTAAAGGGTTCAGTTCAAAATTCCTAGCACCTGATGAAGGCTGGAGCGTACAACAGCCGAAACGTCATACAAATGGCAATAAAGATGAGGACAATAGTCCGAATAATGTAAATACTGTAAATACTACCTCATCTCAGAAATATAGACAAATAGAATGATCTATTATTAAACGTAGTACAAATGGCAACCAAGACGAGGACAATAGTCCGAATAATGTAAATACTGTAAATACTACATCATCTCAGAAATATAGACAAATAGAATGATCTATTATTAAACGTCGTACAAATGGCAACAAAGATGTGGACAATAGTCCATATAATGCAAATACTGTAAATACTACTTCATCTCAGAAATATAGACAAATAGAATGATCTATTATTAAACGTAGTACAAATAGCAACCAAGACGAGGACAATAGTCTGAATAATGTAAATACTGTAAGTACTTTCTCAACTTAGAAATATAAACAAATACTGTTAGCTTCAGTTATTCTTGTTTTTCATCTATGGCAGTTGCTCGCAGAACTGATTGTACTCAACCTGATGTTCTTTCGCCATTTTTTGAATTTTTTCACTTATCAAACCAACATGTTTACATAACCCATCTACTCAACAACTGTGCCAATCTAGATTTACCTGTCCACTAAAACAGCAATTCTCAACGCTATTTACATTGTTTGGATTATTGTCCTCATCTTTACTGCCATGTTTATGACATTCCGACCATTATATGCTGCTGCCTTCTTCAGGTGCTAGGAATTTCGAACCAATCACTTTATTATGATCACTGAGGTAATACATTCTTATTCCATGTGTGAAGCCACTTCTGGTATCCATGTAGTTACCTCCCTTTAACTTAAATCTCTAAGTTATTTGTTCATCAATGCTGTAGCCAGGTATTGAACTCACAGTCACTGGAACTAACCAACATCTATATCCACTGGGCCATGTGTTTTTGAGGACAAAGTTCCTAAACATTTTTACACTCATAAAATTATTGTGTATCCTGAAAAATAGCTTATAACCATATCACCTTGAAACACTGGATCGGATAAAGATATTCCTTGGTGGTAACTGACTCAGTCAGTCAATAAAGTGCCATATGTCATACATGCTTGGGCAATCGTGTCTCTTTTGATCCTTGACTGACTAGGCAGAAGATCTTTCTACAGTGGGAAGATATTTCTTTCCACTGTTTTCTTAATATCTGTTCTTTTTTTTTTATATTCTTTCACATGCAGTAACCTCTTGTCTCTCAGTGGCTTTATTGCCTTTCTTGCATTGACATGATTAAAAAACACTAGACAGGAATTAATAATGGTTAATAGTGTTTTATTGATCAAAAATCAAAGATAACACATTGTGTTGGCCAAATGTTTGTTCAGTTTATTAGGTAATTGTAATTAATAAATGAACAAACTTATTGGCCAATTTTTTTTTTTTTTTTTTTTTTTTTTTTTTTTATAAGCGTTTCACCCCGAGCAAGGCATGTCACTGCCACTACTGTGCAGGGGGCTACGTAGAGTGGAGAAAGGCTGGTTAAATATAGGAAATAACAGAGGGTGGGTGATAGGCGGGTGAGGATACCGAGAATGCCTCCTAATCATAATTATGGCGTTCTTTGTCCCAGTGTCTTTGACGGACCCGCACTGTTCTTGTCGTATCTCAGGCCTTATTCTGCTTCTTGCTCTATTCATCAGTATTCGGACAATCAGTTTTGTAATATGACTCATTAAGTTATTAGTTCAGTGTATTTCACACTCATTTGCATCTGGCTTCTTAGGCAGTGCTATGAAAATAGACTTGCATAGGTTATCTGGCATTATACTGCTAGTATAAATTTAATTTATTATTGCCGTAATTTTCTCTATGCCAAATTCTTCCAGCGCTATCAGCAGCTCTACTACAATGCCATCTGGACTAGCTGCTTTGTTTCTATTCAGTTTGGACATTGCAGCTTCTACTTTGGACTTTAATATTTCCGGTCTGTCCTCGTCTTTGTGTATTATTGGTTACTCTCTCTTGTTGTGGAAAAGATCTTTTATATATTCTTCCCATCACTGGAGTATTTTCTCTTTCTCCAGTATTATCATTCCATCCTTGGCTTTTATACATCCTGTTGAAGAACAGGTTTTTTGTCCTGTCAGAATAATTACCAATGTATATTTATTTCCTTCCCCAACTTGTAATGGAAACGGAGGTAATTCAACTTAAGTTCATAAATTTATGAGTGATTACTTCCCTTAGTCATTTTAATAATCAATATAAATAAAATATTTATTTGCATTTAGACAAAAATTAGTTCCCAAGCAAAATGAACTGTTTAATTAATCAGTCCCTTTACTACTACATCCATTTGATTGCAGTCCTATTTGTTCAAGCCTTTCATGTGAGATGTTCAGATAAGTTTGTCTGTTAAGCGATCATCTTACTTCAACTTGGACTTGAGATAGGTTTTGTTATTGTCATTTTTGTCATTCTGTTACTAATCTCATTTCAAGGTGGTTTTTATAAACTTTTTGCCTGCAGTGTAAATACAGTATGGAAGCTATTTTTTTGCCTGTAGTGTAAATACAATATGGAAGCTATTTTTTTGCCTGTAGAGTAAATCCAATATGGAAGCTATTTTTTTGCCTGTAGAGTAAATACAATATAAAAGCTATTTTTTTGCTTGTAGAGTAAATACAATATGGAAGCTATTTTTTCATTTGTAGTGTAAATACAATATGGAAGCTATTTTTTCATTTGTAGTGTAAATACAATATGGAAGCTACTTTTTTGTTTGTAGTGTAAATACAATATGGAAGCTACTTTTTTGTCTGTTGTGTAAATACAAGATGGAAACTATTATTAAATAGGTATAGAAAAATGACAGCAAGACTACAACAGAAGAAGCAATGTCAGCAATAGACAAATTAGGTTTAAGGCTTTCTACACTCAGGATTGTCTCACAAGTTTGGTGGGTTAAAGAATTAATTTATGAATTTTGTAACATAATAATTGTAAGTTCAATCTTTGACTTAGACTCAGCAGTAAATGCTTGAGCACGAACTGAGCAGTTTTATATGGAAGGCCAGAGAAAATCATTCCTTTGAGTCATACAAAATAAGAACTAGATGAGATGTTCACAGACAGGGACAGCAGAATGAGAACAATTAGATTAGATAAAGGGTTCCGTTTTAAATCTTTGAAGGTTATTTAAATCAGCAAGCACATGATGAAGACAAGGACTGAGAGCCCATCAACTGAAGTTGTTTTAAAACTTTTTAGGACCTGAAATGAGTACAAATAAGTGTAACTTGATAGGTACACACTTGATGTTGATAATGATCATTATGGAATTTAACCAACAATTTAACCAACAATGTTACATTGACAATCTGCCAAATCTTTTCTTGTTCCTATTCTGAAATGACTTTCTAAGAAACTTTTCCAGACTTAGCGCTTAAAAAAAATCATCTATTTAAAAAAAAAAAAGAAAATTTCATTGAAAACTAAAAATGAAACTTGTCATTTCTGATAGAATTATTTAAAACTCTTTAAAAATAGATTGATCAAAGTTGAAAATATCTTTGGAAAAGTTTTAACATTGTTTGGTATTTCTATTGATTTTGATTTTCCTTTCACCAAGATTAGTATTCTGTCATTTTGTCTTTTGTTCTTTTTTACTATATTTTTTTAATTATTGTTCATCCTCATACAAATCCCAAGAGCCAATCAAGATAGAGGGATATTAAATGAAATTTAAATTACCTTGAGTCAAAAACAGGAACAGAATTTTGAAAATTATGTCTTGGTTACGTCAATCTCCTGACCCCTCTCCCATTGAATTAGTAAAAAATGAATTGAGTAGATAACTTCAAAAAGAATACCCAAAGTGTGAGAGTGAGCTTTTTCAGTACTTGAAGAATACTTGTGAATGTCTGCCATCTACTTTTACTTTTATTGACAAAAACAAAATATGATACTGTTGTATAATAGTTTTGTTTTTTTTTTAGAGTGAAGTGCTTTTTTTTTGTCAAAATAAAAGTAAATACACTGTACTTACTGAAATTTTATCTTTAACTTTAAAAAATACAATCATTTCTCATTTTAAGGTGTTTTTTAAATAAATAGAGAGTGCCCTAAATTTTTTGTCTGCAATGGAGGGGTGAGCAAATGATGCATATTATGAGGATATGTATGATAAACGGTAGATGACCCTAAGGAAGCGCCCTTTCAAAAGTTCATTCCTTAATTCAGCAGTTTTAAGAAAGAAGCTGTCTAAATAGAACTTCTTCATCATCAATGAATGAGGATGAATTGGTGTATTTGGCATGGTGTGTCTAAGTGATGGCACTTTAGATGGGCGAAACAAAAAAATATAGTTGGCCATAACATCTTCAATAGAAATAAAGATTTCTGACAATCATGGGTGTGCTCATCCTACAAGCAATAGCTAGTTTATTCCTTCCATACAATAAAGTTAAGCAATGTCAAGCCTGGTCAATACCTAGATGGAGGACTGTTCAAGAATTCCAGGCGCTGAATGTCTTATTTTGTTCCGTTGTTTTTTTTTTGTTTTTTTTTTAATCATCTCACCCCAAGCAAGGCATTCCACTGCCACTATTGCGCATGGGGCTACATAGGGGAAGGTAAAGAGAAGGAGTGGTTAGACATAGGGAATGTCAGGAGGAAGGTGACAGATGAGTAAGGATAGCGAGGATGAGGGTTAGGCAGATGGGAAGAGTGCTTGATAGAATGGGAGCAGGTTAGTGTGTTAGGTGTCTATTGACCTTACATTTAAACTCCTGGAGATTGTAGCCGTCGGGGAAGCAATCATGTGGAAGTGATCTAAGTTCATCAGAGCAGAAGCCGTGAAAGTATTTATAGAAGAGACACAGGGAAGCCGCGTCGCGCCGGTGGGAGAGAGACTGCAGGCGGTCTGCCAAGTCGGTATCTATCACATTACAGACCCTCCTCTGAACCTTATCGAGAAGCCCGAGGAGAACAGCAGGGGCACCCGACCAGATATGGCAGCAGTATTCAATGCACAGGCGGATGGTAGATTTGTAAATGTGCAGGATAGATTTAGACGGAAAAAACTTCTGGGCCCTACACAGAGAACCGACTTTCATAGCAGCGGATTTAGCAATGGATTCGATATAGTCATTCCATTTGAGGTCCACTGAAAGTGTGAGACCAAGGAGGCGTAGTGTTTTACTCTCTGGGAGGCAAGCCTGGTCCATGCTAATGGGAGGTAGGTGAGATTGTCGATGATGGTTAATTGAGAGTAGCTTCGTTTTAGAAGCATTAAAATTTACTATCCATTTCTTACCCCAGTCCAATATAATAATGTTTTATTATTATTATTATTTTGTAGTATTTACAAGTCTCATTAAATTTGTGAACATCTTTTGTATTTAAAAATAAGGATCTATTAAATTAATGGAATGAAATAATGTCATATCTAAACATTGCAAAGTGTTCACCTTAGAATATGGTTAATAATTCTTCAAAAAAGAATATCAATTAACTTACATATATCTGGTACCTTGTTCTGTATTATAACATAATATCAATTTAATAAATATTAAAGTTTATGCAAGTTAATAATGTATAAAGAATTGAGGAAAAAATGAACTCTGAACTGAATAAAAATAGTCTAATTATACCAAAAGTCCCTTCCAAACGATTGCTTCTCCGACGGCTACAATCTCCAGGAGTTTAAATGTAAGGTCAATAGACACCTCCTAACACACTAACCTGCTCCCATTCTATCAAACACTCTTCCCATCTGCCTGACCCTCATCCTCGGTATCCTTACTCATCTGTCACCTTCCTCCTGACATTCCCTATGTCTAACCACTCCTTCTCTTTACCTTCCTCTATGTAGCTCCATGCGCAATAGTGGCAGTGGAATGCCTTGCTTGGGGTGAGATGATTAAAAAAAAAAAAAAAAAAAAAAAATTTAAGTCTGGCTTTCTTTCTTTTTTGTTTTTAAAATAACTGAGATGTATATAAATCTGAGAGAATTACCTTTGTAGTTAATAATGTATATGTCTTACTTGATGTAAGCAGTCTAGACCCTAGTTGAATAAAATGACATTTTCCCCATAAGCATTGAAGAAAAAATCCCACATCCTCCAACATATAACCTATATTTTCAGATTTGAAAGTTGACCTTCATTCTGATTAATTAAATTAAACACATCCATAAAATCTAAATTTTTCTGTCTTCCCCCTCCATATTAACCCTTTAAATAGCAAACGTATTGTTTTCTAAATTCAAATGTAAATAATTTTCACCATAGTTTTTGAAGATTGCCTGATGACAAGATTCGAAACATAGAAATTTTCGGAACATAGAAATTTCCTTTAGTAATTATCTGAGATTATGTAGTATTTATAGTATTTACATTATTTAGACTATTGATCTCATCTTTGTTGACATTTGTATGATGTTTCGGCTGTTGTACACTCCAGCCTTCTTCAGGTGCTAGGAATTTTGAACTAAACCCTTTATTACAATCACTGGGGTATATGAACTCCATTCCTTGTGTAGTAGTGCCTCTTTTGGTAGTCATGAGTTATCTCCCTCTAACTCTGAAAGTTACTTATTCATATTGCATTTTGTTTTATGTTTCAACATCAAAATGAACTGTGGTATCAAAAAGGGTTACTGAACATCAGGTTTATAAGTCCCAAAAACTCAGTTGTTCTTGTCCTTAAGTTCTTGTGACTTGATCCAAAGAGTTGTGAGTTCAATATCAGGCTACAGCAGTGGTGAACAAGTAACTTACAGGATTAGAGGGAGATAACTACCAAAAGAGGCACTACTATGCAAGGAATGGCATTCATATACCTCAGTGATTGTAATAAAGGGTTTGGTACAAAATTCCTAGCACCTGAAGAATGCAAGAGTGTACAACAACTGAAACGTCGTACAAATGCATGTTATTCTTGAATGATTTGTTGATGTTCATATCTAGTGGCTGCAGCTGGAAAGTAAGGCTACCAGGAATTGCATTTTTGGGGATTTTTTTTATAATCATATCGCTCCAAGCAAGGCATTTTACTGCCGCTGTTTAGGAGGAGGTTACATAGGAAGAAAGTTATGAGAAGAAGTAACAGGTTATAGGGAGTGTCAGGAAGAGGGTAAGAGAAAGATGACTGTAACCATAAAGTGAGGGATCAGTGTACATATTGCTTGTAATGTAGAATTGATCCCCCATTCATATCCACATTATAATAGTATAGATTTTTTTATAATCATATTGCCCCAAGCAAGGCATTTTACTGCCACTGTTTTGCAGGGGGTTACATAAAAAGAAAGTTATAAGAAAGAGTGGCAAGTTATAGTGGGTGTCAGGAAGTGGGTAAGAGAAAGATGAGAATACTGATGAGGGTGGAGTGGACGGAGAAAGGAGCATGAGAGAGAGGATACAGGTTAGTAAGATAGGAGATGACTATTGACTTTACATTTAAATTCTTGGAGATTGTAGCTGTCGGAGAAGCAAGTAAATGGAAGAGATTTCCACAGGTGGGAAGTGCGAGAAAAGAAGCTACTGGAGTAGAATTTGCATTTACATTTTATTGGTTTCACAGTCAAAGGGTGGGACCTAGTTGCTAATCTTGTGGCTCGAGTAAATTCATATATAGGGGGCACCAGGGAGCTAAGTTCATCGGAGCAGAAGCTGTGAAAGTATTTGTAGACGAGACACAGAAGCCACATTTCGCCGATGAGAAAGTGACTGTATTTGACCTGTCAAGTCGGGATCGATCACATTACAGATTCTCCATTGGATTTTGTCAAGGAACCCTAGGTGGATAGCAGGAGCACCCGACCAGATATGGCAGCAGTATTCAATGCATGGACGGATGGTAGATTTATATATGTGCTGGATTGTCTCAGATGGGAAAAACTTCCTGGCCCTACACAGAGAACTGACCTTCTTAGCAGCGGATTTAGCTGTAGATTCTATATAGTCATTCTTCTTGAGGTCTCTTGTGAGATTTAAAGTGTTTTAAGATAAGTGCTTTAAGTGAGAGTTTAAGTGTTTTAAGATAAGTTTTTCTAAAAGGCAGAAATTACATGATAACTAAAAGGTGGGTTAAACCATATCATGTTATATTTATGTTGTTTCGGCTTTTTTTCTTTTTTACCTTCTTTGTTTTATCTAAGTACTAGCAGTATAGCTGTCGTTGCTCAGGTGTAATGAAAGCTTTAAAACTAATCCATGGTCCTGGAGCTCAAACTCTTTGGACGTTGGCACGAAAGACTAAAAAGCAATA
Source organism: Ascarosepion bandense (assembly GCA_037127315.1). Classification (NCBI taxonomy): domain Eukaryota; kingdom Metazoa; phylum Mollusca; class Cephalopoda; order Sepiida; family Sepiidae; genus Ascarosepion; species Ascarosepion bandense. The sequence goes on along the minus strand of JBBBDQ010000721.1, from coordinate 1,608,057 downwards.
GTTCTTTCCAGTTAAAGCAAAACCGTAGACTGAAAGAAAAATGAGTGGCTATAAGTCAAATTTTGATTTCCTGGTATCGATATCAAATAAGTTTTTTTCATCCTAAACTGAATTTTGAAGGCTAAATAAGTCCTCTGAGTAAATGGTATCATGGTTGAGACTAAGAACTACAATTATACCTACTTAGAGCCAAACCCGAAGCAAAAACTAAAATAAATGGGCTGAAAAAAATACAGACATACAGGCAGATAAACAGATATACACAAACATCTTGCCTTTTATATATATATATATATATATATATTATCGATTTTCTGCACTATTGTAAGAACTGCAACCTTAAAACTTCTGAATATTGTTTTTTATGTCTTTGTCTATGAGTGTCTCAAATTTGATTAAAATTAGACCACTCCTTCTATAACCTGTTTTTTTGATTTTTGATATTTATCGGGGTACCTCGACACAAAACCTAACTAAGAACACTTGCAGACTTCTTATAGTACAACTGTGTAAATTTTCAAGGAAATTGGTTCAGCCGTTTCGGAGTCTATAGGTAACGGACACACACACACACACACACACACACACACACACACACACACACACACACACACAAAGTTCCATTTATAAATAAGTTTAGATTTAGATTCTAAACTTACATTGTCGTTACTTTTTTGTAAGGCCTTTATGTATTTAATTTTGCTGTTGTCAAAAATTTCTTTATTACTAGTATTGGTAGATAATTAGGTTGATTTATGTAAGTTGTCTAGAATTCAATGGTGGTGGTTAGATTTTTTGTTGACCTATTTATGGATGTATACTAATCTTTAGTACATGGTTCATACTGGTCATTATTCATGTCAAAGGTTACATTGGAGTAGGTGATCACTTTGGCGTTAGTGGTGCTAGTAATATTTAGTTTGTGATCTTTATCAAATTTTATTGGGTTCTTTTATCACAGTATGATATTAGATTTATTGTTAGCACATTTTGATCCTAAAATTAAATTATTGTTGCATCCAAAACTAGCAAATATTGGATCAGAGCGGTAATTCTATATAAGTTTGAAGATGGGTCTGCAAAGTCCAGAGCCAATGCTTCCAGAATCTTGCATTCTGCAGAAAGAAGTTATAGCCAGATTGAGAAAGAAAGCTTGGTCATAATTTACGTGGTTAAAATATTTTGCAGGTTTATCCATAGAAGAAATTTTGCATTACAGACAGATCATAGACTTGTTAACAAGAAAAGATATATCCACGTACACTGCTAACAGGTTATAGTCTAGAGGAATAATCTTGTTAAACTATGACTTTAAGATGGAATACCTACTCTCAAAAAAACTAGGATACACAGACAGTTTGTCTAGGTTGATTCCAAAATTGGTAGAACTGTTAAAATTTTTGATTTCTTTCCTCTTAATAGTGGTGCTGTCATAAGTCTTTTGTAATACGTATGGATGGTAGCAATGTCTCTTCATTCTGAGGGTACCAGATTGGCAGTTTTCTGGCTACTGGTAGTTAGGAGCCCTAACTTTTGTGTATCATCTTGAGAGATTACTTTGATCAACAGTGGAATAATATTGGGGTTTCTTGTAGTGCTATGTCACGCATGCATTGGTGTCCCTGCAAGTGCCTTTGGTGGGTAGCCTTGGGGCCACATTATGCAGAAATCTGCGCCAGTTTCCTTCCAACATATGTTGCATTTGATGACCGACTGATACTTCTATTTTAGGCCTCTCTGTCAAAACAAAAAAAAAAAAACCCTAATCATGACAACATGCAGCCAAAAATATAAAACTAAACTGGCTTAACAAAAATACCTTATCCTCAAATGTCTGCAGCATGAAATCTTCCCTTCACAAAAATTCTCCTGACATCTTTGCTCGATGTGAAACTAATTTTAACCCTTGAATCCCTTCCTCTGATTTCTATACTTCTGGTTACCTTCCCCTCTTTAGGAAGGACTCCAAGGTCCATATGCAGAGCTTTGGCATTTGTGTCAGCGAACTTCTCCCCTCTAGCTTGGATGACTTGAATCTCTATACCACTCTTACATGCATCTCCACCTCTCTCTACTAAGCTTGGTTAGCTATTTTTTCTTTCTCTACTGCTCCCCATCCAATGCTGACTGTTGCTAGACCGCATCTCTGACAATATAGACAAGACCATTTTCTTCCATCTGTTCACTAATATATTTATGTTCAGTGACTTTAATACCTACCATACCAAGTGGCTGGGAAATGGTCACAAATCTTGCTGGAGTCCATACTATGAACTTCTCAATCTCTCATGCAAGTGGTGAATTTCCCAACATGTTTTCCCAATAACCCTGATGGAGTCTGTTCACTGCTAGGTCTTTGTTTCACTTCTATTCCTGACTCATGCCATGTTATACAACTCTACCCTCTTGACAACTCAGATCATGCCATAGTTTCCATTAATATCTCCTTCTGCTCTCCTCCTTTCAGTAACCGCCTACTAGCAGAATATCTTACTTTTACAAAGAGCAGACAGGGATGCGTTCTGTAACTTTCTTTGAGATCTCCCTTGGAACAAGGTTTTTAGTCTCCCTGTTGAAAACTGTGCATATGAGGTCTCTTCCGAGGTGAAAGCCGGCATTGATGCTTTCATTCCTTCCAGGAAGTTATGTTCTGAGGCCTCATTTTTTCCCTTGGTCCTCTCCTGCTTCTTCAGCTGCCATTGCCCACTGGAATCACTTCTTCCAACTTTACCAGAGTGACACATCTGACCATGACGAGCACCTTTTTGTCTTTGCTTGCAGTGAATGCAAGCAAGTTTTAAATGATTCTAAGCTACTGTTTACTAATACAATGAAGCAGTGTATAGCATCTTGCAAGTTTGACTTTAAGGACTACTGGCAGCACTGCAAAAGTGTGCTTGTTACGAGGATGCATTTATATATAAAAATAATATTAATCATGTCTAAAAAGTTGTAGTAAGGGACTCTATTGAGTTCTACTTGTTATTACAAAAACGTTTTAATTCATGAAGTAGTCATAAAAATAGAGAAATTAGGAATAGAATGTTTTGGATTATTGTAGAAAATTCCAGTAGATTCAAGAGAATTTGAAAGGTTCTAGAAATATGCAAATTAGGTGTTAGCCCCTATAAAAATAGGTTTTGGGCAGTGAGTAGTCAATTGATAACAGGAAGGGCTGACCTTATCAGTTCCGGCTTTGTTTCAAGAATTTATATCCAGCTGAAAGAATCTCATAGAAAGTTGATGACAAACTAAAACTTGAAAGAGTTGTTAACAGGATGGGCTGACCTTATCAGCTCCGGTTTTGATTCAAGGATTTATATCCAGCCAAATGAATCTCTCTAAGTAAAGTCATACCGACTAAAATTTGAAAGAGTTGTTAACAGGATGTGCTGACCTTATCAGCTCCGGTTTTGATTCAAGGAAAAAAAATTGGCACAAACACAAATTTTGATATTTTTTCTTTACATACATTGCTGATTCTACCCATTTTGAATGGTTAATTTTTTCAAGCCTGTCTAATTCTATGCTGACTTGATATAAGGATGTGAACAGTACACTACATTTTGGTTTAAATACTGGTGTTGACTCTTTTTTGCTAAAAATTTTGCTCTAACTTTGGAGCACTGACCTAACTCATCTGACAAAATCTGAAAACCACTCTTTCAATTCTCTCTTTGAATTTTCACATTATTTTGGTCACTTGTCTACTTGTATTTTTGCAGTAAATATTTATAGGTAAACCCAAAAGCTTGAATAAATCCATCCAGTCAGTATTGAATAATTTGTAGTATTTATAACACATAAGTCTTAGTTTTCATACACTTGATACTAAATGAAACGTTGCAAGTCATTTCATCGATAATAAATAATTTCTCACCCAACAGGCGGCATACAATTTTCAAGGTTGTTTTTAATATAGGTTTTCCGGATGCTTTCCATGTGGCTTCCTTAGTTATTGTGATATCACTACCAGTGTCTAGTTTCATTTTTACATCCATATTATTCATTTTCATATCCACAAATTTCTGTATCAATTCTGTGCACAAAAATTTTTCTATTAGAATTTTTTGTTGCTTTAGTTTTACAATATGAATTTATGTCCTAGTTTTTCATACTTATAGGGGTCCTGGGCATGACAGTAAACTGCATCTGGCAGCAAGGCCTCTGATTGAGAGGTTGTGAGGAGCATGGAACCACCTCTTAACTGCTGCTGTTCTCTCCACCCTGATCTGGAGTTGTAGTATCTGTTAGGGTTCCAGCTATGGGTTAAATAGTTAACTGGGGTCAAAACATTATGAACGTATAAAAAGACACTTTTATAGAAATATATACATAAAAAAATAGACTTTTATAGAAAAGTATACATTTTTGAAGGAAAAATATTGCCAACAATATATTTTTGAAGAAAAAAATTATTACCATAACACATTTTTGAAGAAGAAAAATTATTCTCAGCAAAACATTTTTGAATACAAAACTAGAAGACATTTTCAGTTTTCTAAAATAAAGAAGAATAAAAACAAAAAATTTTCATTAAAATCTGACAAAATCAACCTTCCCACTACAACCAAACATTTAAAAAAATATCTTAAAACTCCACCTTTTTGGCATTAAATAACCCACAGAGGTGTTGATATGCTGTTAAAGAAAACTCAGACTCATACTTATAGGACTTTAAATTTCTAAAAAGACAGTCATCACTGAGATGTAATCATCCACATCTGAAACAGGGACTAATTTCTTTTTTTTTTTCACATTTTTCTTTGGCTTGTATATATGCACATTCTTTTTCTTCAATTTCCTCTGTATTGCTCCTCAGATTTAGGATTCTCTGATATTTCTTGTTAGTTTTTGATTCTGTTCCAGTTTCATTCGACTGTGACTCTACTAGTGCCATCATTGATGAGGGCTTACGGCCATATCACATTGAATACACTGGTTCTCACTCGATCACCGAAGTTAAGCAACGTTAAGCCTGGTCAGTACTTAGATGGGTGACCGCTTGGGAATACCAGGTGCTGTAAGCGTTTAGTGACGGATGTGCATTGTGGTGCAGTGGATATCGGCTCAGAAAGAGAAATCAGTGAGCCGAGTTCGAATTCCAGTTGAATACCCTGGATTCACTTAAGCACTGGTACCCTTGGGAAAGGTTTTAATCCGTCCCTTCCCTCCAGTTATGGGTTAAATAACAAGGGTAGGACTTGGGGACCCTGCTCTTAAAAACAAATCCCAATGAATCTTGATACTTGAAAAGAAAAAAGTATTACTAGACACAAAAACATATAAAAAAACAACAATAAATTGTTGAAAGAAAAAGGTATTACCAGCAATAAATAAAAAAAAAATTTAGTTGGCAATAAATGATCCACCGAGGTTGATATGCCATAAAAACAAAACAACCAACCAATCATTAATGCCTTTCAAACATTTTTATCTATCCAGTTTAATTCACAATGTCTGGGTTGACCTGTAATAAAGTTTTCTGATAGTTCCTAATGCTACTGCATGCTGAGACTATCTTCTCAGGCTGATGTTATCAAGATGTCATCCCTGTAACAAATGGACTATGGTGAGATCTGAACCTGGAACCTCTGGTTGAATTTTGAATGATTGATTTTTTTTTTTCTTTAGTTATCAACCTTTTGCAGGCTATCTAATGGCATCTTTGGAGATACTAATGATTTACTCATGCAAGTCCTGTAATTTAACTCTTAGCTGAAGGTAAAAGAGATGGTTTCATGCCTTTCCTAAGGGTATTAGCATGTAAGTTTAATATAACACACCAACTGAAATTGGTACTTGGCTCTCCAATTTCCAATTCTGTGTTGTTATCCATTACACCATATGCACATCCGAACTTACAGCACCTGGTATTCTCAAATGGTCGCCCATCTAGGTACCGACCAGACTCAACATTGCTTAACTTTGGTAATTATATGAGAACCAATGTGCCAATGAGATATAGCCTTAAGCCCTTATGGTTGCCTGTTATAATGACAACAAAATGATTCTTTAGTATATTAGTATATTGAGCTGCTGTTTGAAGAAATCTTACGATGGGTCATCTATTCCATGATTTTTTGGAAGGCCAAGAACATTCCAGTAAGCCCATAGATAAAAAAAATTCTACTAAGGGTGGGCCAAAAGTAGGTTTACACTTTATATTGTTTTTAAAATATTTTATTACATTTATATTTATTAAATGTTTAATTACTTAGTTTCTGGTCATAGTAAAATTAGACCTGTGCACATTTGTATTAAAAAGTGTTCAATACAATTATATTGTAGAACTTTTGAATACTTTTCATTTTTAAACGAGTTATTACGCGACCTATGTTTCTACCACGAGTGGTGTCTTCAGGCTATTATGCAATAACTGATTTTACCATTTATCATTTTTTTCAAGAATGCTCACACATTTGTGATTTTTTTGAATGTTCACATAATGGGAAATTTTTGAATGCTCAATTTTTAAAATTTCAAAAACTTATGTTTTCATCCATGGTTGCATGAACTTAATAGGTATTTTTGGTGTGGTTACACTTCGTCATAATTTCTGTTCTTTCATTCAATAATTCATTTTTGTTTTTGTTTGGGAATAGCATAATCACTAAGAAAACATTATAATTTCTTGTAATTTTAAAAATTGAGCGTTCAAAAATTTTCTGTTAGATGAGCCTTCAAAAAAATCACTGTTATGTGAGCGTTCTTGAAAAAAAGGTAAATGGTAAAATCAGTCATTACAAATCGCCTGAAGACACCACTCATGGTAGAAACCTAGGTCGCCTAATAACTTGTTTACAAATGAAAAATATTTATACTTATTAGTTAGAATCATATTTGTTTAAAACTGTTTATGTATATTTGTTCAACACTTTACTTAGATTTTAATCTCTTAAGCACTCAAAATGTCCTCATTCAACATTGTGACATTCCTCAGACTTCTCCAGAACACAATGACACACAGCATAGCACAAATCCCAAATTTACATCAATTTCAATAAATAATTCTGGGACATACTCTTTCAATTTCTCCTCTTTGTGGGGATTTCTCTTATAAACCTTTTTCTTTACTACACCCACCCCAAAAATGAAATCAAGTGAACATGGTGGCCATTTGAAACTGACCCTTCTTGCGAACCAAAACTGTGGAAAGGTTGGTTAAGGTAGTTCCTTACCGCCATAGCATAATGAAAGGTACACCATGATTTGGATAAATTAGATTTAAAATGTGAAACAAATAGTGAAACTACTTTTGGACCATTCACATTTTGAATTTTACTGTAAGATGAGAACATACAGTCTGTTTTAATGTTAATAAACAAAAAGAAATTCTTGACCTTGACAATAGCCCTGTCTGCTACAAATTTGTTTGTTACTAACAAAGCAAAGGAAGTTGTTCTCATCTCTGAAGTTATGTCTTCATACTGTGAACAGAGATACGAGCGATTAATTTTCCCACAAGTTGGTGAACTGCATTTATCGGGAAGTTATAGATTTTCTCATACATGTTTGGTTTTGACGGGAAAAGAATAAACATAAATATTACATGTAGTTGAATTTTTGAAGTCATTTAGTGAGAACCAAAAACCTGTTGGGTTGCGTTAAAAATCATAAGTAAACACACACATTCCTAAACTTGCAAACTTGATAATAGTTATTAAAATTTTGGGGAATGGTAAAAGAAAAATGCAAAAATGCAAAAACAGAACAGGTTAAAAATTATTAAGATGAATTTAAAGACCAAATTGCAAACATTAATTATGCAATAAATTAAACACTCAACACCTAGACTACTAAGACAGCAAAAACTCCTCACAACCGTCAACAGTCAATGAAAGCCTGCTCAAGTCACTACTCTAGTTTCATGCTCTTGTGATCTCCAGACAACTCTCTCTCTCTCTCTCTATATATATATATATATACAGGGTGTCCTAAAAGTATGTGTGCACTTTAAAAACTTTATAACTTGTATATTTGTATTTGTGACAGAAATAATCTGTAAAAAATGAGCTTGAACAATTAAACTTGAAAGATAATACAGTGTTTCAACAAGATGGAGCTCCTTGTCATTTTGCTCTGCGTGTTAGACAGTTTCTAAATCAGGAAATTCCTAACAGATGAATCGGAAGTGGTGGACCATTTTATTGGTCTCATGTTCACCAGATTTGACTCCATTAGATTTTTTTTCATGTGAAAACAGTTGTGTATGCAACCATATCTAGTTCATTAGAAGATTTGAAAGCTAAAATAACTAATGTGATTTCAGGCATTACTGTAAATCAGTGAACTTACAAATTATTTCTATCACAAATACAAATAAAGTTAGAAATTTTTTAAAGTGCACACGAACCTTATGGACACCCTGTATATATATATATATATATATAGATAGATAGATAGATAGATAGATACAGAGAGAGATAGAGGTGGGGGACAGAACTTACTTTTTAAAACAATTTTCTTTCCTCAATCAAAACTCTTGCTGATGAATACAGGGAACCAACTTTCTTTAGCAGCAGACCTAGCAGTTGATTCAATCTAGTCTTTCCACTTCATGTTAGTAGAAAACATTAGACTGGAAGGTGCAATGATTTATTCTCCTGGTGGCTAGCATCAGCCATATGCTGATGGAAGGAAAAAAGACAATTATAAAGAACAGTTTAGTTTTAGAGACATGAATTCTTACCCCAGATAAGTCTATAATTATAGGGGGCCTGGTAGATGCAAAAGTAAATGTTTTGGTAAAAATGATTGATATTCTAATGAGCATCAAAAGGATTTTTTAGCACAAAATATTACTAATTTAAAGAAGATTTTGCATTAATTATAAAATTGATTATAAAACTGCTTAATAAGCAGTTTGAAATGAATCATACATTTCTCATCCAGCTTGGATCTATCATCAGCTTTTTTTAAATAATTTTTCACTCAATACAAGGTTCAAGAGCCACTCAAGATAGAACTTTACCACATTAGGTTGCTGTCTGACTTGCAAGATGAGAATGTAAGAAGTGAAGTTTATGAGGTCATGTTAGAAAGGTAATGGTTAACCCTAAACTTGAGTCAGTTAAGATTGTTATGTTCAGGGAAGCATCCTCTTGGGAGTCTGTTTCACAAAATAGCAATTCTTGAAAAGAAGCTGTCTAAATTGAACTTCTTAATGAAATACAATGGTAATGGGGATAATTTATGCCAGAGTGCATGGCATGGCAGGTCTTAGCTGTGAAGGTTAGGCATAAGGAATTGACTTATTTCTTATTTTATGGCTTATCAACCTTTTGTGGGTTATTTAAATCTGAAACATATTTTTGGATTGTAAGAATAATTCTTTTTTTTTTGTAATTCAATGTAGCATTCACAAAATATTGGTGTTAACAATGATTTTTCCAGATAAAATTAATACTATTTAACCCATAACTGGGGAAAAAGAGATAGAGTAATAAATTTCCCAAGAGTATTTGCACATAAGTAAATGTACTGGAATTCATACTTGGCCCTTCTGATTTTTTATTTCAAACTTCTGTCGCGGTAACAGGGCACTGACCCTGTTTAAATGTTTAATTGCATAAAATTACAGAATGGTGATTTAGAGGAAACTGGATAATAGTTATTAAAATGTTCAGGAATGGTAGAAAAAAAAATAGAAAAAAAGAACAGATTAAAAATTATGTCTTAAATTATTAAGGTGAATTTAAAGACAGTTTCAAGGAGAATTGAACCCAGAATTAACCAGCCAAGCTTCAGTAAAATTGAGCAAAATTGAAATTCCCCACCATATCCGCTTCATGTCAATAAAAAGAACTAATTAATGTGTTGTTTTAATTTCTTTAAAAATTCTGAGAAATTACGTTCAGGGGTTTGTTTACATTATATTCTTTATCTAAAACATGTGTTTTTACAAATTTTTCTAGAAAAAGTATTTTAAATGTTGTTTAATTCCCAAACTTGGTGTTTGTTTATGTTGATCACCCAAGAACACCGTAATCTTTAGAGAAAGATATACAGGAAATTCTAAAAGCAAAAGTGAAGGCCATATGTTTATTAACAAGATCTCCTAGGGTTAAGTCAGTTGGTGGCGTGGAAAAATTAAATATATCAATGTCAAATTTTTGGGGGAGTGTCTGAGTCTTTTATATCAGGAATTATCAAACGTAGCTCATCAGAACATTTTGACATGGAAATAGCAATAGAGTTACAAAAGACTTTCAGTGTTTTATCTGTGGGAAAGGAAATTGCATCATTCAGGAACACTTTAGGCAATCAGCAATATTTATTTTTGAGTGAATTACCAAGAAAATAAAACTTAAAAAATCCTTGTTGGCCTATTGTACTCAACAGTCATCTTTGAAGCTGTTGTACCCACAGTGAAAAACGTAAGAGAAGAAACTTGATGAGTGGAACACAAGAACTTGCTTACTGGAACATGATCCATTATTATATCTCATGACTCTTTCCGGCTGGGGGGCTCCCTCAACTTTGAGGGTGACAATGTTATGTCTTCCCCTGCAATAATATCAACCTTCTTGTGTAAATGCCGAGAGGATTTACTGGATATTAGGTCAGACGGCAATTAGATTCTCTTATTCGCACAAAAAGCACATGGGAAAATTTTAACACAAGACTTTTCAAACAAACAATAAAGTGAAGGTAACACAAGACAAATGATTAAAAATTAAACTATTAATTTTTATTGACAATTGTGAATAAAAGTAACGTCTAATTTTTCCGGGCTATAGGATGTCTCTACCACAAAGAATGGGGTTTCACTTAATAATTTTCATGTAATGTTGTATGCAATAAAATACTTTTAAGAATTAGGTTGGGAAGAAAAGAAATAAATGAAAATATAGGATATGATTTTTGTAACTGACAGTTTCTCTCTCTCACATAATTATCGTTTATCTCTCCCTTTTTTCTTTTTTTATATAGCATTCAGCGCTATAAAAAAACACACAGTACTCTCATTTTCTTTTCTATTTTTCTTTTTTCCAATGTTAAATTTCTTTGTTGCTCTTTAGCATGACACAAGGTCAACACATTTTGCTGCTTCATGAACAATTATGGTCTCTTCACCAACTGAGTTGGTTACTGAGGCTGAAACTCCTGTTATGTTCACTTTTGCAGTTCTCAAACTTTCAGTTGATTATTTTAGCCTGACACAAGGCCATCACATTGCGCTGTATCTTGGTTAGCTGTGTCTTTATATGACGATAAATTTGGTTGCTGAGCCTGGGGTTGCTATTTTTCATTCTTTATAATTCTCAAGCTCTCAGCTGGTATCTAGTCTGACACAAGACTATCACATTGCGCTGCATCGTAGTTAAATACGTCTCTCTTCAGCAATGGGTTCAGTTATTGAGACTATCAATCATATTTTAATCTTCATATCTATTGGAGGAGATTTTCTTAACATATCTGTTGGGGGGGGGGTCTCATAAAGCATTTTTCTATTTTCATCTTCATTTTTTCTAATCTTCACGAACATTCATGTTAGGGTTAAGCAAGGAATACTTTGTCTCATGATTCAACTTTACTGGATGAGGCTTTACTTTCATTAAAACCTTTAAGTTCAGTTTCAGTCTGATTTATGTTCTTCATCAAACAAGAAGTGGGGGGAACTCGTCTTCTTGTCTTGTTCATGACGACTGTTGTAAGCATGTCCTACACGAGTTGGCTTGGGGGTGTGGGCTTATCCAATCTAACAAACACATTTCATCTTGTCAGGAGCTTTTGGTCAACTGACTAACTGAAAATAATTTTCTTTATGTGGACTTTGAATTCCCGCCGATTTTCATCGTACCATCTTGTCAGCCAACCAGAGTTCATTCATCACGACGACTGCTTCTTACTATGCAGTCACTCACTTTGAATAGCCAAAACTGCTTTCCTTCACTTCGTAACTATTCTGTTAACACGCGGTTTTTGTTCATAAAATGCCTTGTCTATGATTTTAGCCAGCTTGACTCACTGACTGATTGAGGTAAAAGAAAAAAGAGAAAGAGAGAGAAATTTGTAACGCTATACAGAATGCAAGCAACAGAAATCAGCCACAAAGTCATTTTGTTGTAGTTGCACTTAAACTGGCAAAGCTAGACACAAACATGATAGTATCAACCAAATCAGATTTTGTGATCGAAGCAGTCTGATAGATCAGAGAGCAGATTATGTCCTCTGCTGGTTGAGAATATCACAAACAGGAAGGTGTCTCTCTGAAGTGAATTGAATGGTGAAAAACTTCATTTTCTTTAGAATGACATGCGAAAAATCATGGGATAGATGACCCATAGTAAGTAAGATCTCTTCTAACATCAGCTTCAGAATCATTATAACATGCTTTAAAAAATTTCTTGACCTTTTGGAATGCATGCACATATATATATATGCAAACATATATATATATATGAACCCAATCTGTACTATTATGGTAACAATTGGAGTAGATAGATCTATCTATCACCCAGTTCACACTCCACCCATGTCTATTGAACAGGTTAAGAGGCTCATCCCTTGTTCCCTGTTTAGGATGTGGTTTCCGGCTTTCTCTTTTCCAATCTTTTCACTATTATGTAGCCCCCTGCACATCAGTGGTGTTACTGCCTTGCTCGGGGTGATACGATTAAAAAGAAAATATATATATATATATATATATATATATATATATACTACCAGGCATAATTATTAGGCCACCCCAATTTTTTAAAAGAAATGATGTATTTCATACTATTTTTAGTATTTATTGCCAAGTGGATAATTCTAAATGAAAATAGAATTGTCCTTTTGTTATTATTACTTTGTAAAATTTCACCAGGCAAATAGTGACAATTTACCCATCGCACCCTGTAGATTTGCTGTATATATATATATATATATACTACCAGCCATAATTATCACCCCAGTTTTTTAAAAGAAATGATGTATTTTATACTATTTTTAGTATTCATTGCCAAGTGAAAGAGAGAACAATAAAAGGAGAGGAATCAAGAAGACATTGATATGGCATTTCAATTTTTGGAGCTCAAAGTTGACTGAAACCAGCTCTTAATTGCTGTTGTTCCCAGGTCCACCTTACCCAGTATGGTAGCATCCGTTTGGGTCTCTAGTATGGGTAAATAGTGAATCCCCAAATAAAACTCTGTTTTTTTTTTGTTTTTTGTTTTTTAATCATATCACCCCAAGCAAGGCGATAACGCCACTGATGCGCAGGGGGCTACGTAAGAGTAAAAAGATTGGAAAAAGAGAAAGCCAGAAACCATATCCTAAACAGGGAACAAGGGATGAGCCTCTTCACCTGTTCAATAGACATGGGTGGAGTGTGAACCAGGCGATAATTTAGTCTGTTAAAGTATAAAAATATATTTTTGTTGTATTGCAAAAGTACCAGTAATACTTTTTTATGTAAAAAAAAAAAAAAAAAAAAATGTGCAACAATATCTTTATAAATCAATATGATCAACAATACATTTTATCTATAGTAGAAGGCATGCAATTGTGTTCAAAATATAATTAGTTGAATCCATATAATTGTTCAAATCATTTACATTTCCGCATTAAATAACCAGTAATGGTTGAGATGCTACTAAACAAAAATGACAGAAAGAGTTTGAATGTCAGTCAGTTTAATGCCACATGTGATACACACTTGGGTGATCATGTCTCGAAAGAGATATGACTGACCAGTCAGAGGATTTTCTTGCAGTAGGTTGTCGTTACTTTCTGCGGTAGACTGGTAGCCAACCAAGGCCATAGAACTCAATCTGTCCTGTTATTTAACCCATAGCTGAAGGTTGAAACAACAGATTAATACCTTTTCCAAGGGTATTTGCGTGTAAGTGAATGCAGTGAATTCAACTGGGATTTGAACTCGGCTCTCTGATTTCTCATTCCGAGCCAGTATCAACTGCACCACAATGGATATAGTTCAAATACCAATAGTGTAAATCATAGTCAAGCTATATCCAAATTTTTCTGTAATAGTTGTGGATTATGTATTTTAAATAGTTTCATGTGTCAAAAGAAAAAGAAAAATCAGTTATTTATAAGAATCCATAGAAGTTTAAAGGAAGAAATTAGCTTTATTTGGATTGTTTTTTTTTAGTTTTTGTTTTTTTTTTTTGCAAATGGTATGACTCAGACAAAAAAAGAAATGTGACACTGACAAAGAAGAAAAAGTCTTGTGACATGTTTGATGTGATTAACACTTTGAGAATTAGAACAACTGAAAACTGTTACATGTATTAGTATAAGGCAGAAACATGCAACAAAAATTAAAATAAGAAAAAAAGAATCAAAATTTAATAACAATGGCAATACTTCATATAAAAAATGTCAAATTAGTACTATTAGTACTAGGAGTAGAAGACTACCACTATTCAGTCAGTTAAGTGCTATACGTGGCTTTGGGTGATCATGTCACTTTCGAGACATGACTGACTGGGCAGAAGATTATCAGTAGGTTGCCATTGCTTTCTGCGGTAGACTGGTTGCCAGCCAAGGCTACAGAACCCAATCTGTACTATTATTTAACTCATAACTGGAGGGAAGAGACAGATTAATACCTTTCCCAAGGGTATTTGTGTGTAAGTGAATGCAAAGAATTCAACTGGAATTCAAACTTGGCTCCCCGATTCGTCATTCCGAGCCGATATCCACTGCACCACAACACACATCCACTAACACTATTACAGCTACTAAAATTAGTAGGTATAAATAAGCAACAAAAATAAGATTAAAATATTTCTATTACCATTAGAGATGAGGAAAACAGATCCCACACTTTGATCCCAGTCTAGTGGTCAGGGAATGAAGAAAAGCATAACTTAAGTAGCACTAGCAGTTCTTCTATGTGCCCTGTCCCTTCAGGACGTATGCGATCCTGGCTTTTGACATCTCCCTATCCCTGGTGGCTCTTAGCATGCATTCTCCTGTTACACCATGCAACCCTCGTTTCGTCATCCACCTGATTAGGTCCTTCAAATATGTTATCCTCTGCTTTCCCCTGTCTCTTCTTCCCTCTATTTGGCCTGTTAGTATCAGGTTCTCCAAACCCTCCTTCCTCAATGCATGTCCCAGGAATTTCAGCTGTCTCTTCCTGATGCTCAGTATTCATTTCCTTTTTGTTTCCATCATTTCTAAGAACTTGTCATTGCTCACAGGCTTGATCCATGATATTTGCAGCATCTTTCTGTAGAACCACATTTCAGTTGCTTCAAGTATTCCTTCATCTTGATGATATTGTCCAGCATTCTCACATTGCAATCCAGTACTCTCTTCTTTGTTTCTAACAAAATTGTCCTGTTTTTTAATACTTAACTCAACTTCTGGAATGCTTCCTTCGCCATGCCAATTCGCCTTCGGATCTCTGTGTCGCACTTTTCGTCTTCTGTTATAACACTTCCCAGGTCAGTTGAGTCAATGACTATCTCATGTTTTTTCATAAGGAAATGGTTATTAACATTTACGTTAGAAATGAGAAGAACAGATACTACACTTGGTATTTATTCATCTTCCGAGAGTGAGGGGATATGGCACAAGGCTGGTTTAAAGTGGGGTGCCCAAGCAGATGCATGTGCACTAAGGCCAAAAATTGCCCAGCCTCTGCAACCAACATAGTGTTGGCATCAATATTTGACTGGCCATCCTTCTTTGGTACAATGAGGAAGGTGCTGTCATAGGGCTGGAAACTCAAGAACCCAGCATCCCTCATTTGTTTATGTTTTGTTTAAAGACAAAAACTCAATTGAGAGATAAAATGTAGTTTGTCTGCTTGAAGGCACGTATTACACTTTGATCCCAGCCTGCAAATGAAGAAAAATGTAACTGAAGTAGCACTGATTATACGGTCTGATGAATACTGAATGTTTCCTCGTAAAGAAACGGTTAATATTGCCATTAGTCTTAAAGATTAGGAGAAAAGATACAACATATTAATCCCAATCCGGTGACCAGGGAATGCAGAAAAGTGTAACTCGAGTAGCATTGGCTGCTCAATCACTGCATACTGATTGTTTCTTTATAATGAAACAACTAAAATTATAGCTACAATTAGAGATGATTGAAACAGATACTGCACTTTGATTTCATCTTGATGGCCTGCAAATGAATAAAAGTGTAACTCAAGTAGCACTAGCTGATTGGTCAATGATTATCAAATGTTTCTTTATAAGGAAACAACTAATATTATTATTACCTTGTATCCACTGAATGTACATAAACATGAATGAAAAGGTTGTAGCGTGTCTCCATTTCTTTTTTTAGAATATACTGTACACTTATTACATTCTTAAACTATTAAAGAATTAACAGAAAACTGACTTAAGGCAAATTTTTTTTCCTGGATTGATTTATAGTCACAGCAGTGTTGATTAGACCATAGATCAAATAGCTCCTCGCCCAATGTACGCAGCACTAAGCTATAGCAACATGATCAGTAGTCTATTTCCAGCGAATCAATATAATAATATTTGTTTTGATCTTTTACGTAGGCGTTTTGTTATGACAGGTTTCTGAAGAGATGTACTGGTTCTTGGATATTTCCTTTTTTTCCTCTCCCTGAATCTTGATGCTATGGTTTGAAGTACCATTCTTGAGAGTTCAATATCTAGTGAAATCAATATATATATATAGGATGTATCAAAAATACTTTTACAAAATTTGGGGTGTAGGTTCTTCACAACATAACAAAAGTTCATTGTTGTAGCACAACACAGCAACTCATAAAAAAAAAAATGTTAAAAATGTGCCCCATTTGTTTCTACACATATATGCACTTGTCTATATTTCTGAGATGAGGTGCTATTTACAGTATTTACATTATTCGGACTATTGTCCTCATCTTTGTTGCCATTTGTACGACATTTCATCCATTGTATGCCCCAGCCTTCTTCAGATGCTAGGAATTTCAAACTGAACCCTTTAATACAATCACTGGGGTATATGAACTCCATTCCTTGCATAAAGCCTTGATTGGAAGTCATGAGTTATTTCCCTCTAACACTGCAAGTTACTTGTTCACCACTGTTGTAGCCTGGTATTGAACTCACAACTAAGAGTCAAGTCAGGAACTAACCAATGTCTATATCCACTGGGCCACGTCTCTTTAAGAAATGGAGTTCATGTACCCCAGTTATTGTAATAAAGGGTTCAGTTCGAAATTCTTAGCACCTGAAGAAGTCGTACAAATGGTAACAAAGATGAAGACAATAGTACAAATAATGTAACTACTGTAACATATGCACTGGTCGGATTATTGACTAGCGGATCCTTTCAAATGCTCTCTCATCATATTGAATGATTTCACAGGCCTCCATAACACATTGATGAAGAGTCTCTATATTATTAATGTCTGCTGCATAAGCCAATTGTTTTTGGTGGCCCCACAGAAAAAAATCCAAAAGAGTTGAGGTTGAAGGAACATGCAGGCAACAGGACTAAAATGTGATTGAGTCCCTTCATGCATGAACTGCAGACATCTTGGTATTATCAGCTGTACATCCTGTAGCACTTCTGTAAGTATGTTCAAAATAAAGCCCCTTTAAACATCTCCTGTAAGAGGTACTGAGAGATCATATGAACCGACCAGACAGTCACCTACAATTCCAGCTCACGCATTAATTGTAAACTCATGCTGGGATCCAGCCTCTATTGTACCATGGAAATTCCAATCTGCCAACAGATGTTGGTTGTTTAAATTTTTTTATTCTATATCTTCAAAATGTTGCTTCATCCGTAAACACAACTGACAAGACAAACAAATGATCGGCAATTTGTGCAGTAAACCATCAACAAAAGTTCTCTCGTGGTGGGTTATCAGAGGGCAAAAAAACCTGCATACATTTCAAATGAAACATATACAGTTGCAGCTCTTGAAGTACCCACCATGTGGTATGACATGGTAGAGCCACTTGATGTGTGTTGATACCTGGATCATCTCTGACAACCAGTAGATTTTGAGTTTTGTTTAATAGCATATCAACCTCTGTGGGTTATTTAATGCCAAAAAGTGGGATTTTAAGGTATTTTTCTTAATGTTCAGTTATAGTGAGAAGGTTGATTTAATCAGAGTTTGTTTTTATTCTTTCTTATTTTAGAAAAATGAAAATGTCTTCAAGTTTTGTTTTCAAAAATGTATTGTTGGTAATGTTTTTCCTTCAAAAATGTATATATTTCTACAAAAGTCTATTTTTATACTTCCATAGTGTTTTGACTCCAGTTTGGGGATTAACTATTTACCCATAGCTGGGACTCTAACAGGTGCTACCACTTCGGGTCAGGGTTGACCTGAGAACAACAGCAATTGAGAGGTAGTTCCATGCTCCTTACAATCTCCTAATCAGAGGTGTTGCTGCTGGATGCAGTTTACTGTCATGCCCAGGACCTACAACCAGTTGTTCATGGTCAGGTATACGAGCAGATCTTGGTCTTCTTCATCCATAGCTTGTGGTGCCACAAATCCTGTCTTAGTAACACAATGATAAACAGTAGCAAAAATGGATGACTTGGCTGCCTTTGATTCAGAAATGCAGTCCGATATAGCCGTACAGCCTCCTATCCATTACCATTTACATGGCCATTTGTAAAAATCCTATTTGTCTGCTCACAATATAAATTTCCTGTGATGATTTTTTTTATAATCATGACACCCCAAGCAAGGCATTTTATTGCAACTGTTTTGCAGGGGGTTACATAGGATTATAGGGGATACCAGGAAGTGGGTAATAGAAGGATGACTGTGACCTTAAAGTGAGGGATCAGTTTATATATTGATTTTAATGTAGAATTGATCCCCCACTTTATGTCCACATTATAATAGTATAGAAATTTTTTTAATAATCATATCGCCCCCAAGCAAGGCATTTTACTGTCACTGTTTTGCAGGGGGTTACATAAGAGTAAAGTTATGAGAAAGAGTGATAGATTATAGGGGGTGTCAGGAAGTGGGTAAGATAAGGATGAGAATACTGATGAGAATGGAGTGGACGGAGAAAGGAGCCTCAGGGAGAGAGGATGCAGGTTAGTGAGATAGGAGATGACTATTGACTTTACATTTAAATTCTTGGAGATTGTAGCTGTCGAGGAAGCAAGTAAATGGAAGGGGATTCCACAGGCGGGAAGTGCGAGAAAAGAAGCTGATGGAGTAGAATTTGCATTTACAATTTATTGGTTTTACAGTAAAAGGGTGGGACCTAGTTGCTAATCTTGTGTCTCGAGTAAATTTATGTATAGGGGGCACAGGGAAGCCACATTGTGCTGGTGAGAAAGTGACTGTATCAGAGCAGCTATGTTGGGATCTATCACATTACAGATTCTCCATTGGATTATTAGATAAAACCCTTCTCTGTCTTAATGTTTCATAGTCACTGACATTCTCATCTACTTCTATATGCCATGTCCCTTCAGGACATAGGGGGATCATAGCTCATCATGGTTCTCCACAATTTCTTTTCTTTGTTTCTCTTGTTTCTTCTTCGTCTGTGAGAGGATTGTGTAACATTCACTGCCATATAGGTGGACTGTTATTACTTAACAGTTCCGTGCTATTTTCTTTTGTTTCTAACAAAAATTTCCTGTTTTTTGATAGTTTGCTTAGCTTTTGGAAGGCATCTTTCACTATTCCAATGTGCCTTCTAATTCCGGTGCCACATTTTCTATCCTTTGTTAAAGCACTTCCCAAATACGGTATTTAAATTATTCAGACTATTGTCCTCATCTTTTTTTTATACTTTTGTGGAACTTGCTATTTTCACTACCCCCTTTGAATTTTAATTGTTTGTAATTAAAGTTTTCCTTTTTTAATCATGTTCCAACTTTCCCTCCTCAGTCATTATATCGATTGTGTTTCTGATTGTTTTCTAATTTGCCAATGTATACCTTTGAAAAAGTGTTAGTTGAAAGGTACCTAAGGTACCTACATGATGTCCACTTTGTTTCAGTCTGTTTTGTTTCTGTGGGTACAAATTTCTTTTTGTGTATATATATATATGTCATTAAATAAATTGCAAACATTGTGTCTGCTTATTTTTAATAAAATTCGTTCATACTCACGGATAATCTTTTGTGTATTATAATTGAAAGATGTAAGAAATAATGTTAACAGATGATTTTATTATTTATTTCTCGATGTTACCACAACTCACACCCCTGATGATGATCTCAAAAGAAGATTGAAAGTACTTGGAAACATTGAGAAATGAATAATAAAATCATCTAACAATATTACATACATTTCAAAATTAGCAGACAATGTTTGCAATTTATTTAATCTGACATGTCTAAAAAGATTTGCTGCCTAAATACAGAACATTTTATATATATATATATAAATCATCCACATTTAAGCCTGTTTCACTGTATCACAGCTCATCAGTGTGGCTAGACACATCCACTTGCTTCTGGCCGGTGTCAAAACTCAACTGATTTAGTGTCAGTCAGAGTCGCTACCCTCTAAGCCATAGGTGCATGGAATTAGAGATAGGAAATTTTAATGTGTTGTATATAAGCAGTGTATACAAACGCCAATCACCGAAAGAACTCAATACGATAACAATATATATTTTTCTATATCAAGAACAATATTGGGGAAAAAATGTATGACGAAGTGGAAAATGTTTTCTTGTGATGCATTTCGTCCTTTAGGATTTCATCTGACCAAAATTGTTATATTGGTGTGACTACACATGTGCACGAACAAGGGATGCTGGAAATTTAAATTTTCTTTTTTTTTAATCTCGTTAATTTAATTTAGATTCTTGTTTTTCCATTTGAACACTTGAGATCCTACACTGTATGCATAGTTGCACTAACATAACAAAATTTAGCCTGATCAAGTTCTAAAGAACAAAACGTGTCACAAGAAAACCTTTCCACTTTGCCATACATTTTCCCCATATATATATATATATATATATATATATATATATATTGATTGTTTAATACTTAGTTTTTGGTCCTAAGAGGGTTAGACCAGTACACATTTGTATTAAAAAGTGTTCTATACAATTATATTGTAGAACTTTTGAATATTTTTCATTTATAAACTAGTTAATTCACTGCCTTGGTTTCCACCACGCGTGGTTTTTTCAGGTGCTTTGTAAAAACAGATAAGCCTTACAATGGTGGACAAATATGTAGACTGTGCTAGGAGGAGAAATTAGAAATTATGACATACTCAGATAAAGACGAACTGTTAAATGAAAGAACAGAAATTATGACAAAATGCATCCACACTAAGAAATACCTCTTAGGTTCATACAAACATGGATGAAAACGTCATAATTCATTTGAATTTAAACAATGCGCGTTCATAAATTCTGTGCCACATGAACGTTCAAATAAAACACCGTTACAAGAATGTTCTTAAAAAGAAAAACAGTAAAAGGTAAAATCAGTTATTAAAAATCGCCTGAAGAAACCACTTGTGGCAGAAACCAAGGTAGCGAAATAACTTGTTTGTAAATGAAAAAAAAAAAATATATATATATATGTAAATGAAAAAAAAAAAAAAAATTATATATATATATATATATATATATAAGTCATCCACATACAAGCCTGTTTCGCTGTATCACAGCTCATCAGTGTGGCTAGACGCATCCACTTGCTTCTGGCCGGTATCGAAACTCGACCAATTTGGTGTCAGTCGGAGTCGCTACTCCCAAAGCCATCGACATATGGAATCAGAGAAGGGAAAATACACTTTATTCAATATTCTTTATGTGGGACACTTTGTTCACTATCATATTTTTTTTTAGTTTCCCTCCTTCCATTTTCTAATGTAGCTGTAGATTGTTGAAGTCCACTGTAAAGAAAAACAACTTCTGGCCAATTCTTTGTTGTCGAATGCGTCTTGCATTAGAATTACATTGATTTTTTTTACTGGTAAAAATTGCAATCAGCAGATGCATCAATGACTGCAAAGGTTGTTCCAGTCATTTTTGCAGATTTTCACTTCCTAACCAGACAGAACTGAAAATTCCTGGTAATTGGCATAATTCATTGAAATAAGGATGACAATTGTGATAAATCAGCCATCTTTATATATATATATATATATATATATATATGTGTGTGTGTATGTATTAAAAGATGGCTGATTTATCACAGTTGTCAGCCATAATTGATTGTTTAGTTACTTAGTTTTTGGTCATTATAAAATTAGACCAGTATACATTTGTATTAAAAAGTGTTCAATACAATTATATTGTAGAACTTTTGAATATTCTTCATTTGTAAATGAGTTATTACGCAACCTAGGTTTCTACCATGTGGTGTCTTCAGGCAATTTGCAATAACTGATTTTACCATTTACTGTTTTAAGAACTCTCACATTATGGTGATTTTTTTTTTTGAACGCTAACGTAACGGGGAATTTTTGAATGCGCAATTTTTTAAAATTACAAGAAATTATGATGTTCTTATCCATGGTTGTATGAACCTAATCGGTATTTTTTGAAACAGAAAAATGACAATAATCTTTGCATTTAGTTTGAAATTATAAATATAATCCAAACTACAATTTTTTTTTATTACAATTCATCACTACATTTTGCACAGAATACTTTCAAAATGGCTTTGACAGACATGTTATTGGCCAATATTTCATACGTTGTGTGCTCCGGCCTTCTTCAGGTGCTAGGAATTTCGATCCAACCCTTTATTACAATCACTGGGGTATATGAACTCCATTCCTTGCATAAAGCCTCGATTGGAAGTCATGAGTTATCTCCCTCTAACACTGCAAGTTACTTGTTCACCACTGTTGTAGCCTGGTATTGAACTCAAAACTAAGAGTCAAGTCAGAAACTAACCAATGTCTATATTTACTGGGCCATGTCTCCTTAAGAAATGGAGTTCATGTACCCCAGTTATTGCAATAAAGGGTTTGGTTCAAAATTCCTAGCACCTGAAGAAGTCTGGAGCGTATAACGGCCGAAACGTCGTACAAATGGTAACAAAGATGAAGACAATAGTACAAATTTTGACAGACATGTTATTGGCCAATATGACAGACAGCTTGCATTTTTCTATCCATTTTAGAACCACACAAGGTGCATTTTTTTCTTTCTTAGTTCCTTGGTAATGTATTGCTCATTAGTGCTTGTATGTGTATCAATACCTGCAAGACCCAAATTCCTTCAGTATTTGTCCATTTTTGGATTGTTTCCAGGAGATTTAGCTTCATGAACAATATAAACCTAAGAGCTGAATCCCAAGATCTTCTTGCTAAATGTGAAGGTTTAGGCTTTTGATGTGAACCTTTGTAGGTTTCAGTTGGTTTAGAAGGCCAAATTTCAGACTTATCCTTCAAACTAGCAATATAGCCCGGCATTACTCAGGTGTAATGAAAGCTTTTATTATTATATTATCGATTTTCTGCACTATTGTAAGAACTGCAACCTTGAAACTTCTGAATGTTGTTTCTTATGTCTTTGTCTATGAGTGTATCAAATTTGATTAAAATCGGACCACTTCTTTTATAACCCGATTTTTTCGATTATTGATATTGATTGGGGGTACCTCAACACAAAACCTAGCTAAGAACACTCGCAGACGCTTATAGTACAACTGTGTAAATTTTCAAGAAAATCAGTTCAGCCATTTCAGAGTCTATAGGTAACGGACACACACACACACACACACACACACACACACACACACACACACACACACAGAGACAAAGTTCCATTTATAAATAAGTTTAGATTAGATTTAGATTTAGATTAGATTTAGATAATACTTTTCATTAATCATCTTTGAAGAGTAATTTCTGTCAGCTTTGTTGCCATCATTCATACCATCATCCGATTCTGAATAAGTAATGCTGACATTATCATTTTCAGAAAAAGAAATGGCACCTATTTAGAATGGATTAAATTTTTTATTTAATTAAAAATTTCAACTGTGGACCCAATGGACTCACTTGGTAATAGAAGAAGTCACTCACCAAGATTTTATTCTTAGTTTTAAATTTTTTCCTTTATGTAAATCATAGAAAAGCCACAAAAAATAATTTGGAATGAATAATTATAAGGGTAAAAAAATTAATTTAAAAAGAATTATGGGTTCATTGAACCTATTGATAGACTGAAGGTTAATAAGTTTTTTTTTGTTTTGTTATTTTGTTTGAATTCCCTGCATTCACTTATGTGCAAATATCCTTGGGAATGGTATTAATCCGTCTCTTCCTTCCAGTTATGGATTAAATAATAGGACAGATTGGGTTCTATAACCTTGGCTGGCAACCAGTCTACCACAGAAAGCAATGGCAACCTACTGGGGGATAATCTTCTGCCAAGTCCGTCATGTCTCTTTTGAGACATGATTGCCCAAAGCACGTATCACGTCTGGCACTTAACTTACTGATTAATAGGTATGATTATGAGTGAATACCAGCTTAAAATAAAATTCATTTTACAGAAAAAGATAAAAATTACCTATTTTAAGTAATTAGAAATGTTATACTCTTCAAGTAGCACATATTTAAATTGATCCGTTAAACATTCACACCACTTTAGTTTACTGCTACGTCTGCATGCCAAGTATGAATAAAGGGACAATATGTCGGGTAATCTGCCTGTGTGACAATCCAAATAAAAATCTGAGTTGATGTAGTAAGAGAAGTCATTAAGAAATCTTTCTGTATCTCATCCTTTCCCAGTTTTGTGCTATCAGCATGTCTCCTGGGAGGGGGCAACACAATGTGCCTCCTTTGCCTCACTTTTTCAGTCGACCTGAAATAGAACAACTACTACGAATCAATAGCTGCATCAACTGCTAGGAAGTTTGGATCACTGTGTCAAACCATAAAACTGTCAACAGCATCTAGTAAGTTCCATGTCTGCCTTTACACCCCTCTGTCTACCCCATATGCCCGCCTTTACACTCCTCTGTCTAAACTTCCATGTCCACCTTTACACCTCTCATACTACACCCCCTCTATCTACCCCATATGCCCGCCTTTACACTCCTCTGTCTAAACTTCCATGTCCACCTTTACACCTCTCATACTACACCCCCTCTATCTACCCCATATGCCCGCCTTTACACTCCTCTGTCTAAACTTCCATGTCCACCTTTACACCTCTCATACTACACCCCTCTATCTACCCCATATGCCCGCCTTTACACTCCTCTGTCTAAACTTCCATGTCCACCTTTACACCTCTCATACTACACCCCTCTGTCTACCCCATATGCCCGCCTTTACACTCCTCTGTCTAAACTTCCATGTCCACCTTTACACCTCTCATACTACACCCCTCTATCTACCCCATATGCCCGCCTTTACACTCCTCTGTCTAAACTTCCATGTCCACCTTTACACCTCTCATACTACACCCCTCTATCTACCCCATATGCCCGCCTTTACACTCCTCTGTCTAAACTTCCATGTCCACCTTTACACCTCTCATACTACACCCCTCTATCTACCCCATATGCCCGCCTTTACACTCCTCTGTCTAAACTTCCATGTCCACCTTTACACCTCTCATACTACACCCCTCTATCTACCCCATATGCCCGCCTTTACACTCCTCTGTCTAAACTTCCATGTCCACCTTTACACCTCTCATACTACACCCCTCTATCTACCCCATATGCCCGCCTTTACACTCCTCTGTCTAAACTTCCATGTTCACCTTTACACCTCTCACACTACACCCCTCTATCTACACCCACATATTTCCCTTTACACCCCTGTCTGCACCCGCCTATATTTACCTTTACACTCCTCTATTTTCAGTAATTATGTCAAATTATTTTATAAGTGGTACCATGTAACCCAGTATTACCTGTCACACAGTTGGTTCATTATTGCATAAACTTGTTTCCCCTCCCGATGCTTGTTTAGGAGGGTGGTTAGACACCAAAGACAATTGTTAAAAGGCAAATGAACCTTCTTGTAGGATCAATGGTCCTCTAGTGCAATGGAGTAAACTAAACTTTCTAGCTATGTATGCAGTCAGTGCAGTGTCATCATGACGTCACTGGGTGAAAGGCTTCCTTGACTGAAGTCAACAACCAGAGCTGAAGCTACCCCCCACAATAGAATCAACTACCACATGTCCTTGACCATAGGAGAATCTTCAAGTTGGAAGACGTTGGCTGTGATTTGTCATGAGGAGGAATGTGCTGTGCTAGATGTGCTTGCCCAAGACTTTAATCAAATAAATGAATACCTCTGGCTTTCAACCCAGGTATATGGTCATTGGAGATTGGCTTGGAGCGACAATACAAAGAGGCCAAGTTTGAATTCCAGTTGAATCTCTTGCATTCACTTATGCAAATACCTTTGGGAAAGGTATTAATCCGTCTCTTCCTTCCAGTTATAGGTTAAATAACAGGTCAGATTAGGTTCTATAGCCTTAGCTGGCAGAAAGCAATGGCAACCTACTGCGAGATAATCTTCTGCCCAGTCAGTCATGTCTCTTTCAAGACATGATCGCCCAAGCGTGTATCACATAGGGCACTTAACTGACTGATATGATCATTAGCAGAAAGAGCAGTCCAAAATGCCAAATACAGGTGGAGGATACTAAAATCAAACAGGTACAAAAATTTAAATACCTGGGAAGTGTTCTAACAGGAGATGAAAAGTGTGACACAGAGATCCGAAGGCAAATTGGCATGGCAAAGGATGCGTTCCAGAAGCTTAGTAGAGTATTAAAAGACAGGAAAATTTCGCTAGAAACAATGAAGAGATTACTGGATTGCTATGTGTTGTCAGTTCTTCAATATGGAAGTGAATGCTGGACAATATCATCAAAGATGAAGGAAAAACTTGAAGCAACTGAAATGTGGTTCTACAGAAGGATGCTACAGATATCATGGACTGAACATGTTAGCAATGATGAGGTTTTGGAAAGGATGGAAACAAAAAGCAAATTAATATTGAGCATCAGGAAGAGACAGCTGAAGTTCCTGGGACATGCAATGAGGAGTGGGGGCTTGGAGAACTTGATACTAACAGGCCAGATAGAAGAAAGGAGAGATGGGGGGAAAACAGCATGTAACATACTTAACTGGCCTGGGCAGGTGGATGACAGATGGGGGTTGCATGGTGTAAGCATGCTGAAAGCCACCAGGTATAGGTAGATGTGGAAGGTCATGATCACCTCCATCCTGAAAGGACAAGGTGCATAGAAGAAGAAGAAGATGTAGAAGTAACTTGTCAGGGTACTCAGCTGTGCAGTGACCCTATGACCACACCTGGTAAAGAACTCATGATGATGCCTCTGGTATTGGGAATATGCTATATCTCATATATACAGGATGGCAGAGATAAGACAAAAGAAAGATAAATAATAAAACCTGTAGAATCATTTGTCTTACTGAATATTCAACTGAAGTAGAAAAAACTTCAAGTAAGACATTGATCAAACCTGGTCATATCCTTAGATGAGTGACTGCTTGGAAATACCAGGTGCTATAATCTGGGATGTATAGGTGATGTAATGGATAATGGCTTGGAATTGGTAATTAGAGTTAAGTAATGTTAAGCCTGGTCAGTACCTAGATGGGTAACTGCTTGAAAATACCAGGTACTGCAAGCTTAGATATGCGGGTGGTGGAATGGGTGATGGCTTGGAATTGTTAATTGGAGAGCCAAGTTCTAATTCCAGTTGGGTTTGTTATATTCACTTATGCACAAATACTTTTCAGAAATATATGAATTTGCCTCTTCTCCCCCTAGCTATGAGTTAATTAGCAGGGCTTGTATCTATAAATCATTGTTATCTCAAAAAACATTGTTACTATCAAAAAATATTTTCTGGTTTTAAATAACCTACAAGGCGTAGAAACAAATCAATCAGTTGAATTGTTTATATATTGATTATAATATAGCACTGATCCCTCACTTTATCTCTCCATTATAATTTCTTGTTTGTTTATCATATTCTTATTACATATTTAAAAAAAAAATTAGTGTGTCAGGTATGAATCCACCTCTTCTCCTCTAAGCTATGGGTTAATTAGTAAGACCTGTATCTGTAAAATTTTATCTCCAAATAAATTCTTACAATCTAAATATATTTTTTGAGGGTTGATAAGCAAAACCCTACAAAGGGTTGATAAGCCATAAAAAAATAAACCAATCAATTTATAACATTAAGTTTGGAGAAGCATTAATAAACAACTTTTGTTTTCTACTTATAAAATAAATTGGAAATACAAGAGATATGACTCCCAGAACTACCATACGAACACGGGTGTCCCTCAAAGCTCTATCCTAGGTCCTTGATCTAAATTAATGATCTCCCTGATGCCATAAGATCCCAAGTAGGCATGTACGCTGATGACACCACAGTTTACTCTCGCCTTGATCAAAAATCTGTTGTGGGCGACAAAGCAAACCTTGCTGCCGAGCTTGAAAAGGACCTCCAATCCATAGTGGACTGGGGTAAGAAATGGCTCGTAAATTTTAATGCTTCTAAGACGAAGCTGCTATCAATTAACCATCATAGACAATCGCACCTACCTCCCATTAGCATGGAACAGGCTTGCCTCCCAGAGAGTAAAATACTATGCCTCCTTGGCCTCACACTCTCAGCGGACCTCAAGTAGAATGACTATATCGAATCCATTGCTAAATCTGCTGCTATAAAAGTCGGTTCTCTGTGCAGGACCCAGAAGTTTTTCCTGTCTGAATCTATCCTGTGTATATATAAATCTACCATCCGCCTGTGTATTGAATACTGCTGCCACATCTGGTATGTGTGCCCCTGCTATTCTCCTTAGGGTTCTTAACAAAATCCAACGGAGAATCTGTAATGTGATCAAAACCGACTTGGCAGACCGACTGCAGTCACTCTCTCACTGGCATGACATGGCTTCCCTGTGCCTCTTCTATAAATACTTTCATGGCTTCTGCTCTGATGAACTTAGAACACTGGTGCCCCCAGGTATGAATTTGCACGAGATACTAGATTAGCAACTAGGTCCCACCCTTTTACAGTGAAACCGATAAAATGTAACTGCAATTTCTACTCCAACAGCTTCTTTTCTCACACTTCCCGCCTGTGAAACTCTCTTCCACATACTTGCTTCCCCAACAGCTACAATCTCCAGGAGTTTAAATGTATGGTCAATTGACACCTCCTAACACACTAACGCGCATCCATGCTCTCAGACACTCTTCCCATCTACATCCTTACCCGTCTATCATCCTCCTTCTGACATTTCCTATCTCTAACCACTCTTTCTCACCACCTTCCCCTATGTAACCCCCTGCGCAATAGTGGCAGTGGAATGCCTTGCTTGGGATGAAATGATTAAAAAAAAAAAAATTTTGAAAATGATGAACACAGAAAATTTAGTCACAAGGCAAGGCAGTTAT
Source organism: Ascarosepion bandense (assembly GCA_037127315.1). Lineage (NCBI taxonomy): Eukaryota > Metazoa > Mollusca > Cephalopoda > Sepiida > Sepiidae > Ascarosepion > Ascarosepion bandense. The sequence continues at coordinate 1,578,719 of JBBBDQ010000721.1, read as the reverse complement.
TGTAAATAAAACTTTTTTTCATAAAGACTTGAAAATCTTTTTATTGGAATATAATTGGAATGTTTTTATATTATTTATATTGAAAAGGAATGCATGAAACACAATTTGTAAAGTGAAGCATGTCAAAGTTTATTTCAGCATAGAAATTAATTAATAAGAAGGTTTCTGTCTATATTTCTGAGATTAGGTATTGTAACAATTTATATTGTTCGAACTGTTGTCCTCGTCTTTATTGTCATATTCATGACATTTCAGCCATTGTACATTCTGGCCTTCTTCAGGATCCGTCTATATTTCTGAGATTAGGTATTGTAACTATTTACACTATTTACATTGTTCGGACTGTTGTCTTTATTGTTATATTCATGACATTTTTGGTTGTTGCATGCTCCAGTCTTCTTCAGATGATATACATTGGAATTTTGAACCAAACTTATTATTTTGTCCACAGGGGTAGATTGTCCTAATTCCACAAGCCATGTTTTTCTGGATATCTCAGTTTTCAGTTATTTCACTTTGGTAACTCAACTGTCCAAGATTTTGGTCATCTCTGCTGTGGCCAGGTATTGAACTCACAGCTCTTTGGTTTTTGTCACTGGTTTACTTCAACCAATACCTTTATACACTTTATCATTGGGGTTGATGTAATCCTGTGGATGACATAAAGGGTTCAGTCCAAAATTCCAACATATCTCACCTGAAAAAGGCCAAAGTGTAAAACAGCTGAAACTTTGTGAATATTTGAGCCTTGTACAGGGTGAACATCATTGGAAGAAAAAAAAGCTATTTTGGGTAAAAATCATTATTCATATTTCTAACTTAATGTCCTGTTTCAAACAATCTCATTGTAGTTTAATAAATGAAATAGTTTTGAGAAATTTTAGCATTAAGATGTGTGCTTGGTATGATTTGCACCAATTATTATGGGTATTTATTTGCTAACCTATAAACCTCTGGTATGTGCCACATTCCCTCAAAACTCATTAATTTTACTCTCCTAAGTTATCTCATTTACATAATAATATGCTTATGCTTATGCATGGTGTGTGTCGCACTTGGTATCACAGATTGTTGTAACCTTAAAAAGTTTTTGAATGAGTAATCACCAAAATGGAGGTTGGGAATAATAGTATATCACAAATACAAGACTCGCACGCTGAGTGAAGTAGATACACTGCTAGTCAGTATAATTACTCTATTTCCTATTCCAACAGTGTCCATGTATATAGGAGAATAGAAATACAGGTAGGTATATAACATTTGACTTTTTAAATTGACTCTTTTCCGAGTCAATATTTTTTATCTTTAGGGTCAGTATCAATTCTTTTTGTATTTTTCCTCTTCCTCTATGTTTTCCTGATCTCTATTTCAGGAGCCCTTTGCAGAATGGGCGTGTCAAATGTATCAAAAATCTTGTGTTTTTCATTTCAAATATTTTTAACTTTAACAATTTTTTTGTTTAATGTTAAATTTGCAATACATTCTCCTACGAATTTAATTTCTTCACCTGTGACACTTCAAGCTATTTTTTTGAGACTATTAAAGTTGGTTTTCCTACTTTCCTCTGAGTATAAACTGTTGGATATTGGTTAATAGCAAGTGATTTGACACACAAGTAGATTGATGTCGTCACTCCAAATGAAAAGAAAACCTATTGAATGATCTAATGGAGAGATATATATATATATATAAGTGAATAGAATCCACTCATGCAAATGTGTTAGGCAGTTCCATTATAGTATAGTGGACTAACCCACCTGCTGAATTAGTTACTCTTACTTCAAGGGGACAAAAAGAAGGCAGCCATGTTAGAAGGCAAGTTATTTGATTTCTACATCTCCCTCCTCTCCCCATCATGGGAGCGTAGTGGCCGCTGGGGAGGAATCAGTTCCTTATTACCTGACTGATTGTATGGGAGTAATCGAGATAGCACCCTGGGTATCCTGGTTTTTTATGGCAGTGATTGAGTAGGGTCCTGGGCTACCAGATCACTTTGCAAAGTGATGCCGCCATTTCCAGATTTCTCGTCAGATTGATGTGGCCGACATACATCTGTGACTGTCGGTCTAAGGGACACAGGCAAGGCACTTGGGATAGGGGTTTTGATTCCAGGTGCTTCCAGTTTCCTCTGGAATCTATGATTTCGCAGGGTTATTCTACCTGATCCTGCAACTCTAATCCTATATTGACGGTTGGGAAGCATTTCTGCTATTTGCCCAGTAATGTCCTATCAATGACTATTTGAGTTTTGAATGGAAACTGTGTCGCCCTTTCGAAGCGGGGGTAGGGTATGTGCAGTACGATTGTACCTCTCGATAAGGCCTGCATTTCATTTGGATAATGTCTTTTCACGTCTTTGGGCTGGAGCTATCTATTCAGAGTGTGGTTTATATAAGTGTGGGTGTGATGGGATAAAATCCCAAAGACGTTCATGAAGCAAGAGTTGTGTTCGTGATAAGCCAATACTGTGGATAGGTGAGTTTCTATATTGCAAGATTGCTTGTGTTGCCATATCATTATCCAAGGAACCTTGGTGTCCTGTGCACTCCTTTACGAGTTTTTTGCTGTCTTGACTGCTAACTCTGCTTGCTCGTTAGACTGGGGATAGGCCACTGATGAAATCCTTTGTTTAACAGCCCAGGTTTTAGGAACTGTTAGAATGAGTAAGCTGAGAATGGCAGCCCACCATCAGTACTAAGTTTTTCAGGTGCACCATATGTTTGGAATATTTCCCTGCAGATAGATATCAACCTGGAGGCAACTGCCTACCCTGGCTTATTATGTTTGAATCAGAACCACTGTCTAGTTGTAGCTTGACATTTTTGTTCAGGATTTTCACCTGTACAAATTTTCTCAGACTCTGACTTGTATATTCATTATTGTTATTCCCTCTAATATACTTTTACACTTGTTTTTGACTTTTCATCTTGCAGTAAGATGTTTTGTGTCCCTTTTTGCCACAGCGAAAACAGTCCTTGTTTTTAAATGGACAAACATTATAGAAATGTAGTTCCCTACAAGCGTAGCAGGGGTTTGCCACAAACTCTTTTTTTTTCACAGTTTCTTTTTATTTTTATAGTGCATCTTTTCATGTGCTTATTTAAATATCTTTAGCACCCTGCCGAATGTTTATACACCTTTGACAACCTTTTTTTGCAGAGTTAAGTTGGGTTTGTTCTGATTTCCATGTCTTTACCTGACGCTAAACCTTGCAGAAATATTAAACACTTGAAATTGTCAGGGCTTAATTCTGCCAATTTGAATTTCTCTCAATGATTACTGACAATAGTTACAAATGTAGTGAAATCTTCCTCGTCATTTTTCAGTAAATTCATACACTTCCATCTCTTATGGAATAATGATGTTTTCAGGCTGAACAGCTCCAAAAGTAACATAACAGTTTTATTGAATGTTAAGTCACTTGTCTTTTTTGGTAGAATATAATTTATGAACTTTGTATGTTCAACATCACATAATTTTTGCAAAATCAGTCTGACCTTATTCTGATCTGACCAATTTATGCAGTCTGTCTTGTAAATGTCTTTGTATTTGTGGTTATACCATTTAAAAGTCATGTTTTCCTCAGGCATGTATTTAAATTCCATTATCAGTTTCATGATAGCTTCCTGAGAAAAAACACTCACATCATTATTAATATTACTTAAAAACATATTTTGCTCTTTCATAAACAATTCCTTGAATTTTTCAACCCTTTTTCAAGCTGTTTTTGTTGTTCCAGTTGTTGCTTTACAATTTCCAACAACTCTTTTTTAAACTCCTCCATTTTTTTTACTTTTTGCACAAGTATATATATTTTTATATATTTTTTCCTTGTTGTTTGAGTTTGAGTTTCGTTTAACAGCATATCAACCTCTGTGGGTTATTTAATACCAAAAAGGTAGGGTTTTAATGTATCTTTTTAACGTTTGGTTATATTGAGAAGGTTTAGTCAGATCTTGATGAAAAGTTTTTAAATTTTTTTTTTATTATTATTTTAGAAAACTGAAGGTGTCTTCCAGTTTTGTATTCAAAAATGTATTGTTGGTAATATTTTTCTTTCAACAATGTATATTTTTCTGTAAGTCTATTTTTATACTTTCATAGTGTTTTGACTCCAGTATGGGAGTTAACTATTTGCCCATAGCTGAAACCCTAACAGGTGTTACTACTCTGGGTCAGGGTGGATCTAGGAACAACAGCAATTAAGAGGTGGTTCCATGCTCCTCACAACCTCCCAGTCAGAGGCCTTGCTGTCGGATGCAGTTTACTGTCATACCCAGGACCTTTGACTTTTGTGTTTCGCACAACTGGTTAACTTTTGATTTTTTTTTTTACCAATGTACCTTGGTGTATTTTTTTTTTTTACCAATGTACCTTGGTGTATTTTTTTTTTTACCAATGTACCTTGGTGTATTTTTTTTTTTACCAATGTACCTTGGTGTATTTTTTTTTTAACCAATGTACCTTGGTTTTTTTTTTTTTTACCAATGTACCTTGGTGTTTTTTTTTTTACCAATGTACCTTGGTGTATTTTTTTTTTTTACCAATGTACCTTGGTGTATTTTTTTTTTTACCAATGTACCTTGGTGTTTTTTGTTTTTTTTTACCAATGTACCTTGGTGTTTTTTGTTTTTTTTTACCAATGTACCTTGGTGTATTTTTTTTTTTACCAATGTACCTTGGTGTATTTTTATGTGAAAACCTTTGTTTGACTTGGTAACTTTATTTTTGTGCATTTTATGCTTATACTGTGGACTGAACATTTAGTTGAGTATTGCACAAAACTTTGTCACAAAAAATGTTATGTTCGTGATTTTTTTTTTCTTAAGGTCAACCAAAATTTTCACCACCAAAAATCTTGCCACCAAAATCTTTGTCACCAAAATGTTGAATTTGACCAAAGCCATAATCCTTGATGCCAATGTTATATTTTGCTCAACACACAACCTATGTTGCACTTTGGTCACACACACAATCTTCATGATCTTCATCACCAATATTGTAACCTTAAAAGGTTACTGCATGAGTAATCACCAAAATGGAGGTTGGAAATAATAGTATATCAACAAGTATAAGACTTGCACACTGCATGAAGTAGACACACTGTCAGTAACAGCTAGTCAGTATAGGTATTTATTATTACAATAAATACAATAAATGTGGCAGCTGACCAAAAGAGATTGGTCTACATTGTCTATACTACCTAGCGAATTAAATTCACAACCCAATCACTCATTACAATTTGTTCATTCACCACAAAAACTTGTTCATCTGCTTACAATCCTACATGTACCATAATACCACATATTCGCAAGGGAATCTAAAAAAGAGGAACAAAACCCATGACATAAAAATGTTATTTATATACAATACTAGCAGTATAGCCCGGCGTTGATTGGGTGTAATGAAAGCTTTAAAACTAATCCATGGTCCTGGAGCTCAGACTCAGCCTAAAGAATATTTGTGTGAAGTTTGGTGAGAATCGGATAAAAATTGTGGATTTGTATAAAGGACATACAGACAGATAAACACACACACACACAAACATCTTGCATTTTATATATATATATTATTGATTTTCTGCACTATTGTAAGAAATGCAACCTTGAAACTTCTGAATATCGTTTCTTATGTCTTTGTCTATCAGTGTATCAAATTTGATTAAAATCAGACCACTTCTTCTATAACCTGATTTTTTCATTTATCAATTTTCGATATTTATCGGGGGTACCTCAACACGAAACCTAGCTAAGAACACTCGCAGATGCTTATAGTACAACTGTGTAAATTTTTAAGAAAATCGGTTCAGCCGTTTCTGAGTCTATAGCCAACAAACACATACAGACAAGGTTCTATTTATAAATAAGTTTAGATATTGCAAAAATAGATTTAAAAATTTAATGATATGAAAACAAAAGAGGGAGGGAATAAAAAGCCAAAAACAAACTAAAATATAATATTCAAACTGAAAAAAAAAAAAGGTTAATAAGACTCGACCATCCCACAAAAATTCTGAGCGGCTGCTGTATTCTGCTAAACGGCGAAATCAAGTAGCACACTCACTAACGGGGTGGGAAAAGATAAGAATAAATAATTGAATGAGAAAATCAAAAACTGACCCAGTCAAGATGAAAAGTGGGGTCAAAAACAAACTGGGGAGGTTGAGAATCTCGGATTGGATCATAATAAAAGAGAAAGCCGGGAACAGGCTAAGAACAATACTCACTCACATTAACTAGGTACCCAAAAGAAGTCTAACTTAACCAGGGGAAGGTTTGCAAGAAACCGCCCCGTTGTATAATAAAGGACTTAAAAAAAAAATCAAGACTTGCCCCATTCACACAAACCAGACTTGCTACAGTTACCTACCTTTTGCTAAAATCTGTCGATATCAACTGCTTTCTATCAAATGTGATCTTCATTTTGAGCTGATGCTCAAAGAATCTAATCAGATGCTGATAAGAATAATGTGCAATAATATTGCAAGATTTTCTCTATCCGCAATGTGCAAATCACCATTCTTGCCACTGTCAGCAACATCAGAAACACCACTGTTTCACTCCAAAATATGGGGGCAGCATATTATCACATGCATATGGGAGATCAAGGGACACCAGCTGTACAGGAGCAATACAAGCCGTTAATTTGCTGACATCGTCCCAGAAAGGGTGCACCTGAGGACAATGGTAGAAGGCATGTTCAGTCGGTCAAATTCGCCTCGCCCCATCTGAAGGTCATGTCATTGAGAAATAGCTTGTTTCAAATCAATTGCCAGGTAAGTGAAAACTCAAGGTTACTGAGGTAATTCGCTTCTGGTACCCAAAACCAAAAGTAGCACAACTAGGTTGCTGACAAGCCAAGCTTCGTTGTGACCCTCCACTAATAAATGATTCAAGTGCCTCTGAGGCCAAGAAAGGTCAGTGGACTGAGGAATGATTTGCAAGGCTTCTCAACATTCAAGTAAGAATTTTGATTGATTCTGGGACTTAAGTCAGCACTCAGCCCTGAAACAGGAGGTGTGATAGTAAGGCTAGGGAAGGTGTCCCTAACACTTTTCTCCAAAATCGAATTCCATGTCGACTCATGGCATAAGAAAGCCAACCTCAAGGTGTGTTGATGACTCACCACATGTAATATTTGTGGCCCCCCCTCCACAGCAGACATCTCTGTTGACCTAATGCTTGTGTTCACCCACAAGAGGGTAGACAACAAGCACTTGATGAACCTTCCTATGATCATCACAGAGAGGGAGTACTGAGAGCTGGTAAAGGGTGAGAGTAAAGATGTATGTAGCACATGCCTCAGCCCTCTCCTTAATGGACAACTGCTGTTGAAGCCAAGTCTCAATCCATATTCTGATTTTTGCCAGTACCTCCAAAAAAATTCTTTTACAGCTAGAGATCTGGTCTGAACTACAATTAAAGAATGCAGACGGGTCTGTCAGTCCAACTAAAGAGCTCCCGCTTCCAGACATCTAATCACAAGCCAGAACACTTGTTGGGATTAATTTTGGCCCCCATCACCTTCTCGTACTATTCAAGCACCTTCTGTACCACCTCAGTGGTGCCACGGATAATACAAAAATGAATATGTGATTGGCATATGCAGAAACCCTGGCTCAAGCCTCACCAGGAACAGCAATTCCACATAGGGCCAGACTGTATGCCCTGTTTTTTAGCCAGCAAAGAAAGAGCTCAAATGCCAAAGCATAAAGTAGAGTCAACAGTGGGCAACCCTGATGAACTGACTGAGACAGTGCAAAACTGCCGGAACCAGTTGTTGAACACCACAGTCAAAATTGGTACAAAGATGTGCGACAGCCTCAAGTACAATTCATATGATAGACCATCAAGACCCAGAGACTTGCCACAGCTAACCCTCTTCAATGCTAATCAAACTTTGCCCTCCATGATCTCACCCTCGCAGCTGGCTGCTTCAGTCAGCGCAAGCCGAGGAAAGTCAACCAAATAAAATCCACCAAAACACATCATATATATGACTTCAGAGTACACCCTTCAGGGGTTTTTATCTCTCGAATATATTGAGTGCCACCTCAGTGGATCTCTTCCTTGTACAATTCTGCACCCATGTTCATGGTTTCATTTGATATCTTCTTTAACCTATGCCTAATTACTTGACTCCAGTTACAATTGCTAGCCAAACGGTCCAGGACCTGTCCAGCTAATGCTATCACTACAGGATTCCCACTGCCTCCGCTTGGGATAGACTATAGTGTCTTCACCTTGTTAGCCTTACCTACGGCGAGTCAACTATAATCAGCAGTGAAAGACCTAATTCTATCCTTAAACCTCTCTCGCCACCTATTTCCAATAACCACCCCCACTAATTCCTGCTGCACTTGTTTAGTTAGCTGTTGCCAGAAGTTCAGCTTGTCCAGTAAAGACACGAACTTTCGGTGTCTAGCCAATCTAGGCCTATGATCTAATGCCATCTAAGTACAAACAAGTTTGTGGCCTATACAGCCTAACCAGTAGAATGTGGGACAATCTAGCAAATCTAGATTGACCCTTCTCACTTACATTCTATCCAGGTAGCTAACCACCTTGGTTGATGGCCAATTAAGTGCCAAAATCTTCGGGATAATTTTGAGGTTTTTAAGGGCCTCTTCCATAGTCTCCCTGCTGACACAAATAAACTTGTAAGTTGAAATATCTGATGTCAGATTGTTTTTTGCTGCAACAACATCGATCACTTATATTTTATCCTCATTTGGTCATAATACAAAGATTTTTTTTATTGGTACTTTGTTCCACATTGTTGGTGAAACCATTAAAACATGTGGCAAAGAAGACTTTGCCATAATGGTTCCCCCACCCCTGGCAATTATAAAAAATTATACAAAAAAAGTTTAAACAAAAATATCATGAACAATGATAAAACAGAAAAACAGTAAATACAGGGTTACACAAAGATCAAAAGATTGTACTCACAGTTGCTTGTAAAATCAAAATAGGCAATCACAGCTAGGCAGTATAATTACTCTATTCTCTACTCAAATAATTCATAGGAAAATCCCATTTCTGTACACAGGTAGGTAGGTATACAGCACAGATACTGAGAGTGAAACAGAAAGAGAGGGAGGGATGTAGAGACAAAAAGAGAGTGTGACACAGAGAGGTTCATCTGAAAAAAAAATGTCAGTTGCTTGCAGTAAGAGGTTAGATTATGTTTTTTAACCAGACAATCTTTCAAGGAGAAACTTACCCTTGAACTTCAAGTAACTTTTTGAAATGAAAATCTTTCTTTAATAATAATAATAATCATTTTGTAGGATAATAAAAATAGACAATGTTCTTCTAATCAAAAATCCTATTAAACCCAGACTGTGTTGAGCATCCAGGTGGGTAAGCATAAATATAGAGGGACATTGTTATGGGGAAACACACCTATTCCTCAGATAATGGACTCTCCCTCTTATATCAATAAGAATTAACAGGAAGTTAACGGAAGAAGTACGTGGGAAGTTCATGGCAGTTCTTTAGACTTCTATTAGAGTTCAGTAAAACTACTAGGCAGTTGATATTAGTCGGCAGTTAGCCGAATACTACAGAGTCAGCTTTTTTTTACCAAGTTCCTAACATTTTGGGTACATTAAGTCGATTAGCAACTGACATAGCCCAATTATAACTTTCAGTGCGAAAACTATGCCACAACAGATATAGAGAGTAAAACATAAGGAAAGAGGTTGATGCAGAGAGGCAAAAAGAGCATGCTACATAGAGAAGGTATTGGATTAAATTATTGGGGTTAAATCAGGTTTTATGACCTAATTATGTGAAGAGAACTAATTCACCCCAAACTGCAAATGACTTTTTGAAATTAAAATTTTATTTTAATATTTATAATCATTTTTTACTGTAATAAAAATGGATTTTATTCTTCCAATCAATGATCATTCCCAGATAGTTATGAGAAAAGGGATACAGTCTCTCTTTAAAATACTGAGGACATTTCAGTATTTTAAAGAGAGACTGTATCCCTTTTCTCATAAGTATCTGGGAATGATCATTGGTTGAAAAGTATAGAGTGCAACATTAAAAATAAAATATTAATAAATCTGGAATTTATGTGAATCCTATTAGTAATTAACAAATAAACTGTCCTAAATTAAATCAGTTTTGAAATAGGCACGCAACCTTCAATTTTTAGACAATTCTTTGAAATACATAAGGTTACCCCAAACTTTAAGCTTATTGTGTGTGTGTGTATATATATATATATATTGTGTGTGTATATGTATATATATATATATATATATAGCATGTATATATATATATATATATATAATAATAAAATTGACTCTGTACGTATTCAAATCTTAAAATGTTACACAAGTAATTTTTAAGAACCACGAATAACCGGCAGAATCTAACTCCATTATCGCCCATTTGGACAACGAGGGGAAAAAAAAGAAAACTGCGGAGCACCGACAATACATACAGCACTTCACAGCAAAGAAAAAAAACCCTCAAACGGAACAAACCACAAAGAAAGAAAAGTGCTCGATACTAAACTAACCAAAAAGGATTAACTAAGAGGCAGTATGTAGAGCAAAAACACACGAGAAAAAATCGCAAGATCGCCAAGACCTACCGCGGTTTCGCACAACGGCTCGTCAGGGCACTATTTATTTGTAAAATTTACAAAATTATGGCACAAGGCCTAAAAGGGGAGGGGGAGAGGTTGGTTCTCACTTAACTATCCTATACCTAGCTAAACACTATCACGACCCATTCACTCGTTACAATTTGCACAATCACCAAAAGAACCCATCCATCTACTCCCAATCCTTCGTACACCACAATGCCAGAAACTTACAAGGGACACCTAAAAAGTGGGGAAATTAACCCGTGACAATAAAAATGTATTTATATACAATATAATATATACAATATAATGTAAAATATTTAATGAAAAATGAAATGATGGGAGGGGGATGAACCCAAAATAAACTAAAAATACAACAAATTTTGAACTAAAATAATAATCAATGTTAGTAAGAACCGACCATCCCAGAAAAAAGAGTGGCCGCTGTATTCCGCCCAATGGCGAAATCAAGAAGCACACTCGCTAAGGGAGTGGGGAGGGGGTAAAAAATTAGCGGAAAGGGACAATAAAAGGCTGAACCAGCCGAGATAAAAAGAGACCAAAACAAACTGGGGAGGTTGGGAATCTCGGCATGGATTATAACAAAAGAGAAAGCCGGGTACAGGCTAGGAACACATTCATTCACTTTAACTAGGTACACAAGAGAGAACTAGCTTAACCAGGGGAGGGTTCCAGAGGAATCCACCCCGATGTAACCAGCAGATCTAAAAGAGAAAATCAAGATTAGCCCCGTTCAAACGAACCAGGCTCGCCACATTTACCCACCTTTTGCTAAAGTCTGTCGAAGTCAAACGTTTCCAATCAGTTCTAATCTTTATTTTGAGCTGATGCTCAAAATAACAGATCAGATCCTGATGTGAAAGACGCTGACCTCGCAAGACTTCCTCCAATCGCGTCGTCCAAATCACCATTCGAGCCGTGGCTAGCAGCGACAGAAACACCATACGCTTCATCCCAGAGAACGGGGGCGACACATTATCACAGGCGAATGCACGATCAATGAGCACAAGCTCTCGCGGCTCGATACGAGCAGTCAACTCGCCGACCCGGTCCCATAGAGGGCGAACCCGCGAACAATGGTAGAAGGCGTGCGAAGCCGTTTCTTCCAAGCCAAGGTTGCAGCGTTCACAATCTGGCAAATCCGCCAGGCCCCATATGAAGGCCATGTCATTGAGAGGCAAGCGATTCCGAGCTAATCGCCAGGTGAGCGAAAACTCAGAGTTGTTGAGATAATCACTCCCCGGCGCCCAAGACCAGAACGAGCGAAACTCGTCCTCCGACAAGCGCAGCACATCACGTAGTGAATCCTTTGCGACGCCCTCCACTAACCCACGATAGAAGACTCTCCTAGGCCGTGAAAGGTCACTGGACCGTGGAATGGCCCGCAGGGCCGCCAGACATTCGAGGAGAAAACTCGATCGCTCTCGAGGCTTACGGCACCGCCTCAAGATGGGGGGAGTGATAGTAAGTCTAGGGAACATGTCCCTCACTATCCCCCTAAGCAATGAGTCTTCGGAAATCGCTCGCCTGAGAAAAACCAACCTCGACGCAACCTTATGGCCCATCAGGTATGGCATTCCCAGGCCCCCATGACACGGACGTTGGTAACAGACACGTTTGTCGACATAGTGTTTGCGTCCTCTCCATAAAATGGAGAATAGCAAACGCTCGATCGCCTTCTTATGCCGTTTACAAAGTGGAAGTACTGACAACTGGTAAAGGATGATGGGAAAGACGTATGTAGCACACGCCTCAGCCATACCCTTTAAGGACAACCTCCTTCGGCGCCAAATCTTGGCCGACGCGCCTACCTTTGCCAGCACTTCAGACCAATTTTTCTCCAACTGTAGGTCCGGCCCGAACCACACTCCAAGAATGCAGACCGGGCCGTCCGTCCAGTCGAAGGGCCCCGGGAGGGTCAGACCCTTCCAGGCGCCTAACCGCAAGCCGGACGACTTGTTGCGGTTAATCTTGGCCCCTGTCACCTGTTCGTACCGTTCAAGCGCCTTCTGTACCACCTCGATGTCCCTGCGGGAGGACACGAAAGTAGTGACGTCATCGGCGTACGCGGAAACCCTGGCTCGAGCACCACCAGGGACAGCGATTCCACGTAGGGCCGGACTGCACGCCCTGTCCCTTAGCCGGCGAAGGAGGGGCTCCAACGCCAGAGCATAAAGTAGGGGCGACAGTGGACAACCCTGTCGGACCGACCTAGACAGCGCCAGAACGCCCGACAACTTTCCGTTCACCTGTACCACAGCCGTCGGGGATTGATACAGGAGGCTAATCCAGCGGCGGAAGTTGGTTTCGAATCCAGCTGCCTGCAGGACAGCCGCCAGATACCGATGGTCAACCCTATCAAATGCCTTGGACTGATCTAAATGGATCAGCGCGGCTTCGTCGTCGTCTTTTATCCCCTCTATGATCGTGCGTATCAGATGCAGGTTGCTCTGAATTGTTCGGCCCTTCACAGCACAAGTCTGCTCAGGTCCCAACAGAGACTCGGCAACTAATTGCAAACGATTTTGCAAGATCTTGGCCAAAATCTTTAACTCTGTGTTTAGCAGAGTTATGGGCCGGTAACCCTCTAGCTCCCTCCCCACACCCTTGCCTTTTCTCAACAGCGTGATCACACCCCTGGTGAACCGTTTGGGGATGGACCCCTGCCGGAACCAGTTGTTGAACACGACAGTCAAAATCGGGACAAAGATGTGCGACAGCCTCAAGTACAATTCATAGGGCAAACCATCGAGACCCGGCGATTTGCCACTGCCGACCTTCTTCAGCGCCGCGTAGACTTCGCCCTCCGTAATCTCTCCCTCGCAGCTAGCTGCATCAGCCGGCAAAAGCCGGGGGAAGTCAGCCAAATAGCTGCGAAACTCCTCATCACGGAGACCGGGCTCCTTGGTAAACAGGATCTCGAAATGCCGCCGAAACGCCTCGCACATGTCGTCAGTCGACCGCAGAGTGTGTCCCTCCGGGTTGCGAACCTCTCGAATGTACCGGTCGCCTCCGCGGCGAATTTCTTCCTTGCGCAGTTCTGCGCCCATATTCACAGCTTCGGAAGACATCTTGCTTAACTTATGTCTAACTACCTGGCCCATGTAACGATCGCTATTCGACCGGTCCACGGCCTCCTTAGCTATGGCTATCTCTAGGGGATCCCCACCAGCCACCGCCCGGGAGTAGTTAGCTCTAAGTGTCTTCACCTTGTCAGCCTTATCTAGTTTGAGCCGAATGCTGAACTGAGTGGTGAAAGACCTAATACTATCCTTAAGGTTATCCCACCACTTATTCCCGATGACTCCCCCAGTTAACGCCCGCTGCACTAAGTTAATTAGCTGGCGCCGGAAGTCCCGCCTGTCCAGTAAGGACACGTTGAACTTCCAGTAACCAGCCATTCTAACCCTATTTTCTAAATTTACCCGGGCACAAACGAGTTTGTGGTCCGAGTAACCTAGCCAGTGGAACGTGGGACAATCTAAGAAATCTAGTTCGGCTTCACGAACTAACATTCTATCAAGGTAGCTAGCCACCTTGGTAGAAGGCCAACTATTAGCCCACGTCCACATTCTCCCGCCCTTGTGATCGGCCCGGTATCTATCGACTAGACCGAAGTCCTCGATGAGATCGACCAAGCTACGATCACGTTCCTTCCCTCTAGCTCCCCGCCCTCTATCCAACTTGGGGTTCAGGATGGCATTCCAGTCCCCCACTAAGACGAGTCGCTTGGAATCCACCAGGAAGGGCTCCAACCGCCGAAAAAACGAGACGCGCTCCTCCCGGTCGTTGGGCGCATAAACCGCAACCAGACGAAACGCATTGCTTTTCACTGCAATATCGGCCACGATCAGCCGGCCCTCGGCACCGACATGGACAAGATCCACCTTCGCGTCCAGGGTACGCTTGACCAGCAAAGACACTCCTCTGGCCAGCCGGTTCCCATATGCTGAATAGACGACAAAGTCGTTAGACAGCACACAAGCATCGACCTTGCAAACAAAGTGAGTCTCTTGGATCGCGGCGACATCCACGCCGAAGGACAAGAGGTCCCGGAGCAGGCGGGCCGCCTTACTCCGATCCCTAAGGCCCTTCACGTTCATACTGGCTAACTTAATTGACATCGTTTAGACCTGAAAAGAGAAAGCAGAAAATTACTTCTGGTCACATACAGAGCGAAAATCTATGGGAGTAGGGACCCCGACGGATTGTCCAAGGTTTCCTGTACCAATATCGGACGTAATTCGTCCGTCCTGGACAATGCCGCCGACGTCCGTAGGGAATGTTAGCTTTACAGCCCTATATAAAGATGGGTGGAGGATGACGGGGACCCTCCCGGCACAGAAATGTGAAAGCCGCTGAAGATATTTTGTGCCCGTTTGGGCCATTTTTATGTTTGGAAAGGCCTCGACGGCCCCCTGCACAAATTCCCAGGCTTTTGTTCTGCTACCCCCGGTATTTCTGATTAAGGTCAGTACCCCGGGGGCCCCTGGGAAATTGGCAGGGTCCTCGATAGACTTTCCGTCTATGTTTTTCAATTTGAATAGAGGCCTTAGGAGGGCCTTCTTCTGAGAAGAAAGGTCCCTCTCTAAGGCCTGTCTGTCTATTTTGCAAACATCTACTTTTGCGAAAATGTTCTTGTTTTTCTCCCGTTTCGGGGAGGGTTTTTCAGGATTCGGGGATGGAATCGGGGAGGGAATATCAGCTGCAGGGGAGGAAGTTTCTGATTGGGTGGAGGGTGTGGGAGGTGTGGGGGGAGGAGAAGTTATTTTTCTTATCGGGGAGGTGGACTTACTCCTCCCCTCAAGAGACACAGTTCTGGTGGGTGATGTAGGGGCGGATTGGGTTCTGGTAATTTCCTTTACCCTCTCCGCTCTGCCTCGTTCCTGCACTTCCTTCTTTCCCTTTTTTTGGGTCACCTCCTCATCCTCCTCCCGTCCTCTCTTCAACGATAAGGAACGGGGGGGAGGCATTTCCACCTCCATTACTTCTTGTTGTTGCTGCTGCTGCTGCTCTCTCCGTTGACTTTGTTGTTGTTGCTTTTGCTGTTGTTGATGTTGCTGCTTTGCCTCCCCACGAGGCTTCTTCTTCTCGGGAGACGGGGTCTTGTCATGTTGTGGAGGAGGGGAAGCAACTTTCTTCCCCCTCCTGACCACCTCCGTCCATTCACCGCCTTTTCCTTCGGGTTTTCCTTCGGGTTTTCCTTCGGGTTTTTTTTCCGGAGGGACTGTTGCTTTTGCCACCGGCGGTGTTGCCGGTGTCACCTCCTTCTCTTGCGGTTTCCTTGCCGGACACATTTTGAATGTGTGTCCGGCCAGACCACACGCCCAGCAGTGCGGCCTCCTCCCTTCTACCACAACAAAAAGTTTCCGGCCACGGCACAATAAAATATCCGGGACTTTCACAAAGTTCGGCCTGTCCACGACCAAGCTGACGTTGACGTCCTCTGTGGCCACACCGGCCTTACTATTTATCCTTGCGACCTCCTCCACCGCTCCAAATTGAGCAAAAAATGCTCCCATATGGTCACAAGAAATTTCGACTGGCACACCATGAACCGTTATCTTTGTTTTTCGAGTACCCAGATACTCTGTCTGCATCTGGATACCCTTGGCCTCCAAGGTATTCCCGGCCAAATTCTTTGCTTCTGTCTCCGAGCTCAATAAAACATCCCACATAGCACGGGACCTTCTCGCCAGGACACAGGGCACAATATTTAAGGCTTTTAAAGCCTCTTCCATGTTCTCCCTGCTTACACTAATAAATTTTCGTGTTTTGACCTCAGATGTCAGCAGGGAGATTGTCCTTGGTGCGATAACATTCACCACCTCCGGGACCACTATTAATTCATTGTCGGAAATGAAGTCTTTATATTTCTCCTGCATTTGCAGGTAATAGTTAAAGTCTTTATTCACTGGTGCCTTTACCCATACTGTTGGTGAGGGAGCCACCGTGGGCACAGCGTCAGAAGTTGAGGGCTGGGGAGACAAAGCCATAGCTTGACTTGCCCCCCCTCACAAAATACAAAAATCCAACAAAAGTTCAAAACGCGCGACGAAGACAGAACAAAAACAAGTAACAGAACACGTACTCACAGTTTCACAAAACTTCGGGTAACAAAATACGTAGATAATCCAATTTGCAATAAATCAAAAAGACGACGGCGACTCTGTTTCGAGCAACGGCTCGTCAGGGCAAAGGCAGACCAAGGACTAATCAAATAAATAGACATCTATTAAAGACTAACCCATTTGGGGAAGGGGGTGTTCGAAGGAGAAAAAAAAAAAAATTGGGTGGGGGGGGGTTCACATTAAGGTCCGGTACACTAAGCAAGAAATTTTGTTTTGTGGATTCTACACTTATTTAGTATTTCTGTTTTAGCGTTAATAAGTTTGTTGGCAGGTTCAAATTTAGCTATTGCTAGCTTCTCCTCGTCACATACCCTACAAAATTTATTGTTTTTGTTATCATTAGGGCACTTTTTTATTATTTCCCATTTCAAAATGGGGTCCTTTTTAATTTTGGTTTTTATTTCCCATACATAGGTAGATAACGCTGTGCTATGCTTATACTTCTCGTTTTTAAAAGAAGTTTTATGGTTGTAAAACCTAATTTTAAAATTATCGTGTGTAGATCCTATGTATGTTTTAGGGCTTTTGTCATTTTCGTTAACGTAAACTTTAACTTTAAAAACTACGTTTGCCTGATTGCAATTACCTCTAATAGGGCAGTCCTTTTTAATTCTACAATTACACTTATGTTTATTAACGTTATTATTACTAGGGGCCGTAATATTATCTTTTAATTTACTTTTATTGGTATTGTTAATTATTTTACCAATATTAGGTAAACAAGAATAGCTCAGTTTAATAGTGTTCCTATTAAATATTTTTTTAAATTTGCTATTTGAATTGAAATGCTTATCTATTAACTTAAAAAACATTTTTCCTATTTTAGATTTGACTTCATTATTGTAGGGGGGGTTAAACCATATAATATTTCTTGATCTATTATTATTGGTTTTTTTAGTGGCATTTTGGTCCGAAAATTCTAGCATTTGTTGATGTCCACTTTTTTTTAACGCAATTTGATAAATTTTTTTGTGTTTATCGAAAACTTCACTATTAGACGAATTGGTGGACAATCTAACAGCTATGCCTCTAGGAATACCTTTAAGGATGTACCTAGGGTGATTAGACTTTTTATTAACATAATTTGGAGTGTAATTCCTTTTAACGTATGGTGTTATAATTCCGTTATTAAGGTTTAACGTTATGTCCAAGTAATTGACAATTTTAACGTTATGTTCTATTTCTATTTCAAGTTTATGAGACTTAAAAAATTTTTGCACTTCTTTTCTCATTTTGTCTCCTAATCTAGGTGTGCAATTTTCTATTACTATCAATCCATCGTCCCGGTATAAACCGTGGTTATGGAAGTCTATTATTTCGTTAAGTCTATGGAGTAATAGGCACCCTATCAGTTCCGCCAGTTCCGCGGAAGTGGAGAAGCTAGCAATAGCTAAATTTGAACCTGCCAACAAACTTATTAATGCTAAAACAGAAATACTAAATAAGTGTAGAATCCACAAAACAAAATTTCTTGCTTAGTGTACCGGACCTTAATGTGAACCCCCCCCCCCCCACCCAATTTTTTTTTTTTCCTTCGAACACCCCCTTCCCCAAATGGGTTAGTCTTTAATAGATGTCTATTTATTTGATTAGTCCTTGGTCTGCCTTTGCCCTGACGAGCCGTTGTGCGAAACCGCGGTAGGTCTTGGCGATCTTGCGATTTTTTCTCGTGTATATATATATATATGCATATAGTGTGTATACATATATATATATATATATAGTATGTATGTATGTGTGTGTATAAAAACATACAAGCAGTCCACCAAAAAATTTATACACGTTTCAAGAAAGAAAAAAAAACTTGTATAGATATTGTAATACAGACTAAATTTATTCAGGCCTCACAAGATTAATACTGTATTAATATTAATAGCTTTATTCGCTTGTGTTCCACCCTCATGAATTTACCTGTGCAACTAGATTGGCAATTAGGTTCTATCTTTTTACCTTCAAAATAGGCAAATGTAACCACCAATTCTACTGTAACAGTTTCTTTTCTCACTCTTTTTGCCAGTGGAACTCCCTTCCTCATGCTTGCTTCCCTGATAGCCACGATCTCCAAAAATTTAAATGCAACATCAATTGCCATCTTCTGTCTCCGTGATTCCCATCTCTTGCTTACCCTTTCTACAACATCACCTATACTGTTTTCTTCTCTATCATCTTCCCTCACTGCAACCTCCCTGTGCACCAGTGGCAGTATTGCCTTGCTTAGGGTGAAATGATTATAAAAAAAATATACAAGTTACTGCTGAACTCTACAATCACAAGAGAGGCTAAAAAAAATGGCCTTTAGCTTTCAGATATTTATTAGTATGGCAAACTACTGCTTAGGCAACATTGGCCAAAGTGTTCAGTGAGATTGCTGCACATGCATTTTCAATTTTTTGTTTAAAGGCTGACAATGTAATGCCATCTGTTGAGAAAATACTGTACGACAGTAAACAGTGTTATCACAATTTGATTAAACACTGAAAGGCAAGTTTCTCATTTCCAGAAGTGTGTATACATTTTTTCTGACTCCCCCTCCCTCCCTCTCTCTCTCTCACTCTCTCGCTATATATATATATATATATAGAGTGTGTATATGTATGTATGTACTTTAAAAAAGTTTGCAGAGTAGCTTACAAACCAATTGATTTTCACTGCAATGATCTTCAAGCCATGAGTGCTGTTATTTTTCATTCTAGAAAAAAATGGCAAAATAAATTCAAATTGAACAAATCAAAGACTATCTGGTGACCTTAGACAGCAAAACCTGTCCTTATTACATTGAAAACAAACATACCTTCCTTCACCACATGGTCAAGCAGCAGTTACTACATTTGGATACATACATACATACATACATACATACATACATGTATACAAGTGGGTTCAAATAAAAAGATTAAAACTGATAATGTTTTCCATTTCACTAAAGCAGATGTTAAATGCATGACAGCATCATCATCTACCTTTTCTTTCTTTTTCTTCTTCTTCTTCTATATATATATATATATATATATATGGAGTTTAGAAATAGAAGAATCTAAAGGAGTATCCTGTATATAAAGTGGTAAGATAACTTATGAGGAGAGCTCTAAATATATATGTATATAAATACATATAGAGCAGATATATGTAAAAATTAAGACAGACACATTTGTGTAAAATCTTCTGTACAATAAAGACGGAAGCTGAAGATGGTTCACCTGAAATAGGCCTATACAACCATGGAATAATGTGTCTGTCTTAATTTTTATGTATATATATATATATATGCTAGCAGTATAGCCTGGCATTGCTTGAGTGTAATGAAAGCTTTAAAACTAATCCATGGTCCTGGAGCTCAGACTCAGCCTAAAGCATATTTGTGTGAAGTTTGGTGGGAATTGGATAAAAATTGTGAATTTGTATAAAGGACATACAGACAGATAAACAGACACGCACACAAACATCTTGCATTTTACATATATATTATCGATTTTCTGCACTATTGTAAGAACTGCAACCTTGAAACTTCTGAATATCGTTTCTTATGTCTTTGTCTATGAGTGTATCAAATTTGATTAAAATCGGACCACTCTTTCTATAACCTGATTTTTTCGATTCTCAATTTTCGATATTTATCGAGGGTACCTCGACACAAAACCTAGCTAAGAACACTCGCAGATGCTTATAGTACAACCATGTAAATTTTCAAGAAAATCGGTTCAGCCAATTTGGAGTCTATAGGTAATGGACACACACACAGAGAGACAAAGTTCCATTTATAAATAAGTTTATATATATATATATATATATATATATATATATACACATTGTTGTATACCTAACTATATACAGGAATGCAATGTCCCTATCCTCTTAAATACGTGGTCACTATAATGAGTAAAGGATAGTGATTATACTGACTAGCCATTCCCTAGCAGTGTATCTACTTCATGAGCAACTGCATCTAGCAAGAAGGCCTTTGATTGGGAGGTTGTTAGGAGCATGAAACCACTTCTTAATTGCTGTTGTTCCCTGGTTCACCTTGACCCAGGGTGGTAGTACCTATTAGTATTCCAGCTACGGGCAAATAGTTTATCCCTGAACTGCTGTCAAAACACTATGAAAGTATAAAAATGGACTTTTATAGTAAAAATTCCAGGAATACATTTTTGAAGGAAAAAAGTATTACCAGCAATATGTTTTTGGAAAAAAAATACATACCTGCAATACAGTCTGTTAAGTGCCATACGTGATACATGCTTTAGGCCATCATGTCTCGAAAGAGACATGACGGACTTGGCAGAAGATTATTCCTCAGTAGGTTACCATTACTTTCTGCAGTAGACTGTTGCCAGCCAAGGCTATAGAACCCAATCTGTCCTGTTATTTAACTCATAACTAGAGGGGGAAGAGTTGTGTTATATTCAGTAGTAATTAGTGAGGGATCAGTGTATTACTTCATAACAATAGAAAACCAATCCCCCACTTTATGCCCAGTAGGAGTCTTAATCATTTTTCCAAATATTATTTTCAGTCAGTCAGTTAAGTGCCATCCGTTATACATGCTTTGGGCGTTCATGTATCGAAACAGACATGATGGACTGGGTAGAAGATTATCCCTCAGTAGGTTGCCATTACTTTTTGCGGTAGACTGGTTGCCCGCCAAGGCTATAGAACCCAATCTGTTTTATTATTTAACCAATAACTGGAGGGAAGAGATGGATTAATACCTTTTCCAAGGCTATTTGTGCATAAGTGAATGCAAGGAATTTAACTGGAATTCGAAATCGGCACCCCGATTTGTTGTTCTGAGTCGATATCCACTGAACCACAGTGCACATCCGCCATATGACTTTAAAACCACGTTACAAAAATACGTCAAAGAAAGCTGATCTACAAACTTATTTCTTACAAAGAATATATATTCTCTTTATACAAATCTATTTTAAAAAGCTTGTTGGCATTAAATAACCTACTGAGGTGTTGATATGCCATAAAACAAACCAAACCACACTTCACACAGTGTGAGTCTTGTATTTGTTGATATACTAATAGCTGAATCCACTACTAGGAAGATTGGATGTTTTTTGCTGCCTGAATCCATCTTGCACTTATACAAATCAACCATATGTCCATGCATGGAGTACTGCTGTCATATATGGTCAGGCACACCCGCTGTTCATTTCAGTATTCTCGACAAGCTCTAAAGGAGAATCAGTAATGTGATAGGTATCGACTTGGCAGCTTGACTCCAGCCACTTTCTCACTGACGGGATGTGGCTCCCTTCTGTCTGTTCTATACATATTTTCATGGCTTCTGCTCCGACAAAGTTAAGTCACTGGTGCCCCTGCCACATCAGTTTACTTGTGCAACCAAACTGGTAACAAGGTCCCACCCCTTCACTGTTAGATCAATCAAATGCAGCCGACAATTCTACTCCAGCAGCTTCTTTTCTTGCACTTCTCACCTGTGGAACTCTTTTCCATATTCTTGCCTTCCTGATGGCTACAACCTCCAGGAATTTAAAGGCAATGTCAGTACTCATCTCTTAACCACTTGACACTAGTTCTTTCTCCATCACCCTGTATATCTTTTTTCTTTCTCTCTACCTTTGCAACTGTCATCACACCTGTATTCCCATCCTTTTCTTGCTTCCTTCTCTGACTCTCCCGTAACTTGTTTGTTTTTCTCTTTACTCTCCTCCTATCTAATCTTTTTCTCTTAAGTAGCCCCCTGCGCATCAGTGGCGTTACTGCCTTGTTTTGGGGTGAAATGATTTAAAAAAAAAAAAATTTGCCTACCTTTGTTTAGTGATTACTCCCTCAGTAAATTTTAGGGTTACAACATGCATATATATTTACTTCCTCCTGGACTCTCTCTCTATCTCTTGGATGTGTTACGAGGATGCATTTATATATAAAAATAGTATTAATAACGTCTAAAAGTTGTAGTAAAGAACTCTATTAAGTCCTACTTGTTGTTACAAAAAAGTTTTAATTCAGAAAGTAGTCATAAAAATAAGGGAAATAGAAATAGAACGTTTGGAAGATTGTAGAATGTTCCAGAGAATTCGAAAAGTTCTAGAAGTATGCAAATTAAATGTTAGTCCCTATAAAAATAGGTTTGGGGCATAGAGCAGTCAGTTGATAGCGGGATGGGTTAACCTCTACAGCTCCGGTTAAGATTCAGGATGTATATCCAGCCGAAAGAATCCCTAAGTCGACAACAAAAACTAAAACTTGAAACAGTTGATAAAAGGATGTACCAATCTCATCAGCACCGGTTTCAATTCAGGTATCGATATCCGGCCAAAAGAATCTCACAAAAAAGTCTGAAAGAGAACAACTAAAACCTGAAAGAGAACCTCATGGAACTATCTGGGTAAATACATATTTTTGCCTCTTTCATTGACCAAGCCAATAATTAGTTTTTAGATACTCATATGAGGATTTCCAACAAGTACAGCACATAACTTCCCCGCCAACTTACTGGGTTAAGATACTTGACTCCTTACATCCCGTTCTCTCCTCATAAAACTTTGCCTGCCAGTAATAAACTCTATGTTTTTATTTGAATGTAAAACTGTATATTTCTAAATATTTTTATCTAATGTTTTTTGAATGAAAAATTTGTATGTGATATTTATCTCTGAGTTCTAATCAAATGTTTTCTTTTGTTGCCCCCATAACTCGTAACATAAATGGGGGCTCATCCGGGATCTACCGTAACAGATGTACTAGGACTTTTACTTACACTGAAACACTTTGTGCATTTCCATTAATCATTACACAAAGCCAATATACATACACATCACTTATACTAATATATGGTCAGAATGAACAGTGTCATTAAATAAATAACTCAGTCATAACTGATAAACCCATAACCTCAATATTATTAGCTTTTACTATGTGGGTCATTTAATATATTTTTTCAAATAATTTTTGTGATTTGTTTATTACTTAATAGCAACAGAAAAAAATGATCTCCCAGTAGAATCTTATGTTAATACTAGATTAACCAAGCTGTCAAAATGAATGCAAAATCATTAAGTGATTCTTTGGGTGGTCAGTTTTATAACTGAATATTAATAATAATAATAATAATAATAATAATAGAAAACTGATCCCCCACTTTATAACCTGTAGAAACTTCTTTTAATCTTTTATCCATGCCATCCAACAATGGTGAGAATAATTGTTAAGTAATCATTCATATCCTGAGGGGAAACAGCACAGAAGAATCCTCACTGATAACATTATGCAGAGATTTTTTTTTTATAATCGTTATCGCCCCAAGCAAGGCATTTTACTGCCACTGTTTTACAGGGGATTACATAGGAGGAAAGTTATGAGAAAGAGTGACAGGTTATGGGGGTGCCAGGAAGTGGGTAAAAGAAGGATGATTGCGGCCATAAAGTGAGGGATCAATTTATATATTGATTGCAATATAAAATTGACCCCCACTTTATATTTACATAATTTCTTAGTAGAGGAAATCTGGTAAGAGAGACTTATTCTATTTTCTGACATAGAAAATGTTCATTTCTTTTTTTTTTTATAATCATATTGCCCCAAGCAAGGCATTTTACTTTCACTGTTTTGCAGAAGAAAGTTATGAAAAAGAGTGACAGGTTATAGGGGTGTCAGGAAGTGGATAAGAGAAGGATGAGAATACTGATGAGGGTGAAGTGAACGGAGAAAGGTGCATGAGAGAGAGGATGCAAGTTAGTGAGATAAGAGATGACTATTGACTTTACATTTGAATTCTTGGAGATCGTAGCTGTTGGGGAAGCAAGTAAATGGAAGGGAATTCCACAGGCGGGAAGTGCAAGAAAAGAAGCTGCTGGAGTAGAATTTGAATTTACATTTTATTAGTTTCACAGTAAAAGGGTGGGACCTAGTTACTAATATTGTGGCTCGAGTAAATTCATATATAGAGGGCAATAGTGAGCTAAGTTCATTGGAGCAGAAGTCGTGAAAGTATTTGTAGCTACAAAGGTCCTGGGTATGACCGTAAACTGCATCCAGCAGCAGGGTCTCTGATGTGGAGGTTGTGAGGAGCTTGGAACCACCTCTTAATTGCTGTTGTTCCCAGGTCCACCCTGACCTGGAGTGGTAGCACCTGTTAGGGTCCCAGCTATGGGCAAATAGTTAACTTCCAAACTGAAGTCAAGACACTATGAAAGTATAAAAATAGACTTTTATAGAAAAATAAACATATTAAAATAAAAAATATTACCAACAATACATTTTTGAAAAAAAAAAATTAACATAACACATTTTTGAAGGAAAAAAATATTATTACCAGCAATACATATTTGAATAGAAAATTAGAAGAGATTTTCTATTTTTAAAATAAAAAACATTTCACGAAAATCTGACTAAATCAACCTTCTTACTATAATCGAACATTAAAAAAATACCTTAAAACCCCACCTTTTTGGCATTAAATAATTCACAGAGGTTGATATGCTGTTAAGTAAAACTCAAGTAACTACAAAGAGCAGGAAGTTGTGGAGAGCCATGGTTGCTTACGACCTGAAAGTTAATGACACCTAGAAGAAGACGCATTAATATTTATTTTTTATTGTTTTCAGTATTTGTTTTTGTGTTGTGCAACTTGAAAATTTTTGATGACCAACAGAAATTTTTATTTTATGATTTTATTTGCTTAACAACAATTATATTTTGTTTTCGTTTTTAAATAAAGCTTCCTATTGTCTCTCTTCTCACGTGCAACATTGTCCTTTCTTGTTTTTGTCTGTTGAATAAAAAAAAATAATTTTATGTTTCAGTTTGGCTTGTCATCAACACATTTTTTTACTTTTATTTTTTTTATAAGATCTCATTTATTTATATGAAGCAGTAGCGATCGTTGTTGGTACTTTGAATTAAAAATATTTTATTTTTATCATCACTTTTATATCGAGCCATCACAAAACCCAGTACTACCTGCTGCATGTTGAGGCAGTTGAATTGGTTCCCCCACCATACCTTTCTGGTCAGGAAGGTTACTAGATATCTAAGCAGGCTTAAAAGAACTTTCTTTTAGAATCAACAGATATATAGCACAATAGGGTAGATGTGGCTCCATAGTAAAATATGCAGTGATGTCGTGGCATTGCTGGTCTTAGAACTTCCTAGACTGAAGCCAACATAATGGCCAGGATGGAGGTTTCACTTGATGGAATCAACAACCACATATCCAGGGCCGTAGCTGATGCTAAAAAAACACTGGGCACAGAGAAAATTGCCTGGATTTATTAGTTGACAATGTGATGACATCATCAGTGTCATCCATTTCCAGAAACTATGATTTTGCGGATTTTTTCGGCTATTCAAATGGAAATTAGGCACAGAACGTGAACGAAAGCAGGAAATCGGGTTCGGACTTTCTGAGTATAACCAAGTTTTTCTATCAAAATTAATAAATACACAAACAGATTTTTACTGCGTTCATTCGGATGTTTTCTTCGTTTTTCTTTCTTTCTTTGTGAATTGTTTAGTTTGATTTCTGACAAAGACATTTTTCCTTGCCCGGATTTTCACTATGATTGCACGGATCGGCCCAGACCCATGCCCGGTGTTCCCGGTAGTCAGATATGGCCATGCACATATCCATGACCAAGATAAGCCTTCAAGTTGGTTGTGGTTTGATCTCGAGAGGGATGGGCTCCGTCAGATCTACTTGCATGTAACTCATGAGACATACAGTTTGTCTCTCCGTGTTATGTGAGTTCACTCTCTAGGTGCTACAGGTACCATGTAAACCAGTATTACCAGTTGCATGGTCGGGTCATTGACAACTTAACTGGTTCCCCAAACATTCTTCTCTGGGGAGAAGGGTGGTCAGATATCTAAGCAGGATTAAAGACATCAAAGGGTGGATTGTAGAGTCAATAGCTATTTAACATAATGGGGTAGACTTGCATCCACAGCTATTTATATCGTTAGTGTGTCATGACACAACATCACTGGATAGAGGTCTTCCTAGGCTAAAGACGACTGACAGGGCAGTGGCTTCCCCTGATGGAATCATTGAGCCTGTGACTAAGGTGAGTCTTCAGGCTGGTTGGTTGGTTGGTTGATTTGTTTTTATGGCAAATCAACCTCGGTGGGTCATTTATTGCCAACTAAACTTTCTTTATTTATTGCTGGTAATACCTTTTTCTTTCAACGATTTATTGTTGTTTTTATATAAGTTTTTATGTATAGTAATACATTTTTCTTTTCGAGTATCAAGATTCACTGGGATTTGTTATTAAGGGCAGAGTCCCCAAGTCCTACCCTTGTTATTTAACCCATAACTGGAGGGAAGTGATGAATTAATACCTTACGAAAGGGTACCAGTGCTTAAGTGAATACAGGGTATTCAACTAGAATTCGAATTCGGCTCACCGATTTCTCTTTCCAAGCCAATATCCACTGCACCACAATGCACATCCATCACTAAGCGCTGACAGAACCTGGTATTCCCAAGCGGTCACCCATCTAAGTACTGACCAGTCTCAACATTCATTAACTTTGGTGATATAGTACTATATATATATATATATGTAGTACTATATATATATATAGTATTGTGTGTGTATATATAGCAGCTTCGAAACGTGAAAATCTTTTGTAGTGATACTATGAATTTATAAACCATTGTAACAACCATTACAATATAATGCTCTACGTTCTATCGAGCACTCTTTATAAAAGTAAATGCATGAACACCAGGTAAAAAAAAACCTACGAGTTCTATAGCTTTGGTGCAATATATATATATATATATATATATATGTATATATATATATATATAGAGAGAGAGAGAGAGAGTGAGAGACAGCATATCTTCATTCAATCTATCACTGAATAATATAGACATGTTGTGGCTACTTACTTTCATACAAATCTTTTCCATTTCTCTAATCAGTTTCTTGATATTAAAATAAAATTAATGAAGGAAGGTGCCATAGTGTTTTTTAACACAAGTACTTTTGACCTTTTCTAAGGTCATCTTAAAAACTCACAAAGATATTGTAACTGCGATAAAATCTGCATTCTATTATGACTTTTAAAAACATGCATGAAGGTGGCCTGTTATAGCTATTTTTGAATTCCATAACTCCCACAGATAAATTTAATAATTCTAAAATTACTACAACAGAGCATGTTCACGTGTTTTTAAAAGTTGCTATCATAATAGAATGCAGATTTTATTGAAGTTACAATATGTTATCTTTGTAATGTGCCCTTGAAGATGATCTTAGAAAAGGTTGAACGTACCTGGGTTTAAAAACTATCAAAAAACTGATTAGGGAACTGGAAAGGATCAGTATCAAAATAAGTAGACAAAATACTATTCAATGAAATATATATAATAATTACTTACCAATTATTGGTCAGTCAAATTAGACCAGTAAGAAGTTGTATCAAAAAGTGCTCAATACATATTTAATGTAGAGCTTTTAAATATTCTAATTCAGAAGTTCAGCCAATTATGTTATCTTGGTTTCAACATTTCAGTATCTTCAAGTGCTTTATATTTTTAATATAAAACACCTGAAGATACCAAAAAATTGAAAGCAAGGTAGCATAATTGGTTAACCTTCAGAATTAGAATGCAATATATATATATATATATATATATATATATATATATATATATATATGTAAAATTGATGTGAAGAAGTATGTCACTTAGATTAGCAGAAGAAGCAAAGTCCCTCAGGAATCAAGACATCACAATAATGCATCCACAAAACTTTGAAGTTGGCATGATTCAGCTCAGCTAAGTAACAAATTTCTTCACATTAATTCTATTAACACTCTATCTCTGTCTTGATATCGAGCACTTTATGCAAAAAAAAAATTTACTAAAAATGTTTTTGGTTGTCTTTCTACCAGTAAATTGACAAAAAAAAAGGAATTTTGACATTAAGCATCATCACAATATAACACACACACACACACACACACACATATATATATATATATATATATATATATATATATATATATAAAATAATCTTTTTCCGTCAGTTGTCGTTTCATGTGCACATGGTTTTTTGAGCGATCATCAGGCAGTGGGAAAAACAAAAAAATTGATTTTGATTTCAGTTTTACAAAGAATCAAGTTTTCTGTACTTTCCCACCAGTTAATGGTAGTGCAATCGTCCAGAAACCATGTGCACACAGGAATCAAAATCAAGTTTACTGGCTTTTCCCATTGCCGGACGATTATACGATCACTTAGAACACCTTACAAACACATAAAACTGCAAGTGTCAGAAACAGCAATGACTAAGTTTCTTTTTTATATTGCATACTATACATTGTATGCTACGAGGGTCATTCAATAAATAAGGTGAATTTTTTGGTATAAGAACTTCTAATACAGATAGAAGCTTACTTTTTTTTTAATTCTTTTCCTTTACTTCTTTTTCAAAGGGATTTAATTTTATTTGCAGATTGAAAAAAAAACTTTGAGAGTTTCGGAGATTAACAAAGATGGCTGACCAAGGAGCATGCTCCAGGATTGAGCAGAGGTCAGTTATCAAGTTTTTGGTTGCTGAAGGGTGCAAACCAGTTGAAATTCATAGGAGAATGTCAACTGTGTATGGTGCCAGATGTTTCAGCCCAAAAAATGTGTACAAGTGGGATAAATTGTTTAAAGAAGTTTGAAAGTGATGATGAAGTCAAAAGGGCTTTGAGCGATTGGCTGAGACATCAGTCCAAAGATTTTTTCGCTGAGGGAATACAGAAGCTTGTTCGCAGATGGAAAAAGTGTGTGACACTGCTGGGAGACTACATTGAAAAATAAAATAAAAAGTAAGCTTCTATCTGTATTAGAAAAATTCACCTTAGAAAAATTCACCTTATTTATTGAATGACCCTCGTATATATAAATATTAATAATAAATATACATTTTTCTTCTCACATTATAGCACAACTATGGGTTTTATACACATTGCAATTTTCAGGTGCTGAATTATTAATATAGGCCTGTTATATTGATCATTATTTTATTAACACCAGCACTCATCATCGAATATTATACATGCACACATATATGAAATAACAATATATATATTTTATACATGAAAAACAGTATTGGGGAAATTGTATGATAAAGTGGAAAAAGTTTATTTGTAAAGTGTTTCACCCTATATATATATATATATATATATATATATATATATATATGAGAAAATGGCAACCAATGAAGACCAAGAGGATAATCCAAAAGATTTTATCTAATTAATATAAAATATCAATTAGATAAAAATAGAGAGTTCAGTGGATATTATCCAGAGAAAATATTGAATAGAAAGGTCAACACATAATTAAATAGTTATATATCCAGAATTTATTTCAGCAATGTGAAAATGTTTTACAATTGCCTTGTTCAGACCATTGATGAATAAATGTTAATTTTACTCAGAATATTTTTTTTTAAATTGTTTATAAAAGATAAATTTTTAAACCAGAAATCAACTGAGAATAGATACATCAAATCACACATATAACACAACACAGAATAATAAATTAAATCACGTATACATAAAACAACTGTACACACACACACACACATATACAAAGCAAAATAAACATACATTCCCGATCAAAGATTTATGACCACTTAAAAATCTTTAAAAAGAAATTTTTTTTTATGGATAGATTTTAAACTCCTCCCACTTAAGGTTACCAATACTACAATCTAAAAAGTTATGGAAACAAAAAGCTACATTCCAAACATTTTATTTAGAAATTTACATTTTTATAAAATGAGGCGATTTACACATGATCAAAATTATAAGACCAGAGACAAAAATTCTACGAAATTGTACAAAAAGTGTATGAAAAGTGTATGAAAACATTCAACAACAAAATTTAATGAGTTCTACCTCCACTGCTTTTGATGACTTCAAAAATTCTGTCAGGCATGCTAGAAATAAGTGTTTCCATTAAGGTGCGGGGGATGTTGCTCCAGCTTCTGTAGATGGTTTCACAAAGTTCATTTTTTGTTGAATATTGTTTGCCATTTCGATAAACATCTCTTGTCATCCATCCCCAAACATTGTCAATTGGGTTCAAGTCCGGTGAGCATGCAGGATGTCCCAAGAGATGGACCCCATTTTCTTGTAGAAAGGTCAAGGTCCGTCTTGCAGCGTGAATTGCAGCATTATCCTGTTGGAATAACCATCCATCCACACACAAACGATGGCCCTCCATCATCAAAGATGCTTTTTGTAGCATGCTAACATAACCAGCCGCTTTCTGCACCACCTGGAGCTCCATTGTCTCTCTGTAAGAAAAGGCACCCCATACCATTAGGGACCCTCCACCACTATGACATGTGGAGAAAATTTCAGGAGGCACGTTTTTCTTATGCCAATATCATTGGAAGCCATCAGGACCATCTAGATTTAATTTTTTCTCATCAGTAAATAGGACTTTCTTCCACTTCTCAACATCCCATGTTTGGTATTCACGACCAAACTTTAAGCAGTCCACCTTGTGACGTGGAAGCAGCCAAGGAATTTGTTTACGCTTTTTATTTACCATGCCTTTTTGTTGTAAGTGTCATCTGATGGTTACGGGACTGCAATCAGCATCTGTGACTGCCTTAATTTGACTAGAAGAAAGTCCCCCATCTTTCATAACAACCCATCTTATTCTCCTACTCAATGCAGGAGAAATTTTTTGGGGCCTACCAGAGGATTTTGCTTTTCCATAATTCTCACTGTTCTTTAGAAAGTTACAAATCACAGTTTTACTGCAATTTACCTTAGCTGCGATCGCCCGCTGTGACAAACCTTGCTTATGGAATTCTAGAATTCAAGAACATTCAACTTTGGTAAGTTTGCTTGCTTTAGGCATGGTAACACCTTTACGCAGTGATTGCTAATCTCTAACTGAACTAAAAACATTGGAATTACCATAGATCTAACAATTTATACCCCTGGTCTTATAATTTTGATCATGTGTAAAAAGCCTCATTTTATAAAAATGTAAATTTCTGAATAAAATGTTTGGAATGTAGCTTTTTGTTTCCATAACCTTTTAGATTGTAGTATTGGTAACCTTAAGTGGGTGGAGTTTAAAATCTATCCTAAAATAAATTTCTTTTTAAAGATTTTTAAGTGGTCTTAAATTTTTGATCGGGAGTGTATCATTTACTTATTCTATCATAGCCAGATGTACCCTAATAATAAACAGGGTGAGAAACAATTAAAAATATAGTTCCCTTGGGAATGTATATCTCCCTCAATGAGCCTAACGAATACCTAGGCATTATAATCGACTATAAAATGTTTAAAACCCTTCATCTAATTATTACCAACAACACCAGACCTCAAAAATTCTCCCATGTGTAAAACTGATTTTATTTATGAATTCTCATGCTGTCTGGAAGATTGCATATCTCACACTGATAATTTAAAAACCAGCATAAAATTCTTACATTGGCTACACATGCACCAAACTCTCTTGAAGGTTGACATATCTCTGGGCAATGCATGCTCATAATGAATCGTGCGTTGCGGTGCAGTGGATATCAGCTCAGAGCGAGAAATTGGGGAGCCAAGTTCGAATTCCAGTTGAATTCCTTGCATTCACTTATGCCCAAATACCCTTGGGAAAGGTATTAATCTGTCTCTTCCCTCCAGTTATGGGCTAAATAATAGGACAGATTGGGTTCTACAGCCTTGGCTGGCAACCAATCTGCCACAGAAAGTAATGGCAACCTACTGCGGGATAATCTTCTGCCCAGTCAGTCATGTCTCTTTGGAGACATGATCGCCCAAAGCTGAATATAAAAGTTAGAAACATGATTAAGGCTTCTACTGGTCATAAAGTGGGGGGCCGGTTTTCTATCTTTATGAAGTAATAAACTGATACCCCACTAATTATTACTTAATAATATAATACATCTCTTCTCCCTCTAGCTATGAATCAAATAGCAGGACAGATTGGGTTCTATAGCCTTGGCTGGCAACCAGTCTACTGCAGAAAGCAATGGCAACCTATTGTAGGATAATCTTCAGTCCAGTCAGTCATGTCTCTTTTGAGACATGATTACCCAAGCGTGTATCACATATGGCACTTAACTGATCAGATGTGCGTTGTGATGCAGTGGATATCAGTTAGGAACGAGAAATCAGGGAGCCGAGTTTGAATTCCAGCTGAATTCTCTCTCTGCATTCATTTTTTGCACAAATACCTTTGGGAAAGGTATTAATCTATCTCTTCCCTCCAGTTATGGGTTAAATAACAGGACAGATTGGATTCTATAGCCTTGGCTGGCAACCAGTCTACTGCAGAAGCAATGGCAACCTACTGTGGGATAATTTTCTGCCCAGTCAGTCATGTCTCTTTTGAGACATGATCGAACAGAGTATGTATTACGTATGGCACTTAACTGATTGACTGAATATAATAGTTAGAAACATGATTAAGACTTATGATGGGCATAAAGTGGGGGACTGGTTTTCTATTGTTATGAAGTAATAAACTGATACCCCACTTATTACTTTGCAATAATGTAATACATCTCTTCTCCCTCTAGCTATGAGTCAAATAACAGGACAGATTGGGTTTTATAGCCTTGGTTGGCAACCAGTCTACTGGAGAAAGTAATAGTAACCTACTGCGGGATAATATTCTGCCCAGTCACTCATGTCTCTTTCGAGACATGATTGCCAAGCGTGTATCACGTATGGCACTTAACTGACTGACTGAATATGATGGTTGGAAACATTATTAAGGCTTCTACCGGGCATAAAGCGTGTATCACGTATGGCACTTAACTGACTGACTGAATATGATAGTTGGAAACATTATTAAGGCTTCTACCGGGCATAAAGCGTGTATCACGTATGGCACTTAACTGACTGACTGAATATGATGGTTGGAAACATTATTAAGGCTTCTACCGGGCATAAAGCGTGTATCACGTATGGCACTTAACTGACTGACTGAATATGATAGTTGGAAACATTATTAAGGCTTCTACCAGGCATAAAGCGTGTATCACGTATGGCACTTAACTGACTGACATAGAGATAGTTTCTGTCTTTGGTGATGATATATTTCCATAGGAAAATAGTTGCAATGTGCTTGTCAGCTGGAGCATGTGGCAGCTAGTAAACAACTTGTACATCTGATTGCTTTCATTACTCTGTGAAATGACATCACTAAGCAGTCATCACATGACCCATGTGATTTTATCTTGGCCAAAGAGAGATAAGGCATAAGATCCGAATAAAATTCTAGGATAGTACTTAAAAACAACAACGGTAATGTGCCAAGGTTAACATTTACCTTGCATCTTGCTTTAAAAATATTTAAAGAATTAAATAAGGTAGTTTTGATATAGCTTTAGAGTGGAATAGTTTTAAACTGAAGAGTGCGGATTCCAGTGTAGCAAAAGTGCAAAGACTTGTGTCCATTAAGAAAACATTGATTGTTTTTATATTAATCTATTTCCATTTTTATTTTTTAAAGAGTTGATACCTTGCTTCTTTATCTGCTCTTCATTCAGTTAAGTGTCATATGTGATACATGCTTGGGTGATCATGTCTCAAAAGAGACATAACAGACTTGGCAGAAGGTTTTCCCGCATTAGGTTGCCATTAATTTCTGCAGTAGACTGGTTGCCAGTCCGGTTATTTGACTCATAGCTAGTGGAGGAAGAGATGTATTATATTATTAAGTCGTAATTAGTGGGGGGTCAGTTTATTACTTCATAACAATATAAAACCAGCCCCCCACTTTATGCCCAGTAGAAGCCTTAATCATGTTTCCAACTATTATATTCAGTCAGTCAGTTAAGTGCCATACGTGATACATGCTTTGGGTGATCATGTCTCGAAAGAGACATGACTAACAATATCTCACAGTAGGTTGCCATTGCTTTCGACAGTAGACTGGTTGCCAGCCAAGGCTGTAGAACCCAATCTGTTCTGTTATTTGATTCATAGCTAGAGGAGGAAGAGATGTATTATATTATTAAGTAGTAATTAGTGGGGGGTCAGTTTATTACTTCATAACAATATGAAACCGATTCCCCACTTTAAACCTAGTAGAAATTTTAATTATGTTTCCAACTATTATATTCAGTCAGTTGGTTAAGTGCTATACTTGATACACGCTTGGGCAATCATGTCTTGAAAGAGACATGACAGACTTGGCAGAAGGTTATCCCGCAGTAAGTTAGCATTACTTTCTGCGGTAGGCTGGTTGCCAGCCAAGGCTATAGAACCCAATCTGTTCTGTTATTTAACCCATAACTGGAGGGAAAAGATGGATTAATACTTTTCCCAAGGGTATTTGTGCATAAGTGAATGCAAGGAATTCGACTGGAATTTGAACTTGGGTCCACAATTTCTTGTTCTGAGCTGATAACTACTGCTCCACAATGCACATCCATCTTAATACAAAATACTTCATCTTTTTTACTTATTTAGTGCGGTGACTACTTCTATAATTGTTTGGGAATACCAGGTGCTGTAAGCATTTATTGACAGATGTGCTTTGTGGTGCAGTGGATATCGACTCAGAAAGAGAAATCGGTGAGCCGAGTTTGAATTCCAGTTGAATACCCAGCGTTCACTTAAGCACTGGTACCCTTGGGAAAGGTATTAATCTGTCCCTTTCCTCCAGTTATGGGTTAAATAACAAGGGTAGGACTTGGGGACCCTGCCCTTAAAAAACAAATCCTAATGAATCTTGATACTCGAAAAGAAAAAAGTATTACTAGACACAAAACTTTTATAAAAACAACAATAAATTGTTGAAAGAAAAAGGTATTACCAGCAATAAATAAATAAAATTTAGTTGGCAATAAATGACCTGCCAAGGTTGATATGCCATAAAACAAAACAACCAACCAACAACTTCTATAATTAATGCATAAATGTTTCTCATGTAAATACTTTATCTAAATCTAAACTTATGTATAAATGGAACTTTGTCTGTGTGTGTGTGTGTGTGTGTCCATTACCTATAGACTCCGAAACGGCTGAACCGATTTTTTTGAAAATTTACACAGTTGTACTATAAGCGTCTGCAAGCATTCTTAACTAGGTTTTGTGTCGAGGTACACCCGATATATATCGAAAATTGATAATCGAAAAAATCAGCTTATAGAACGAATGGTCCGATTTTAATCAAATTTGATACACTCATAGACAAAGACATAAGAAACAATATTCAGAAGTTTCAAGGTTGCAGTTCTTACAATATGTGCAGAAGATTGATAATATATATATATATAAACGGCAAAATGTATGTGTGCATGTGTCTGTTTATCTGCCTGTATGTCGGTATTTTTTCAGCCCTTTTATTTTAGTTTTTGCTCCGGGTTTGTCTCTAAGTAGGTATAATTGTAGTTCTTAGTCTCAGCCATGGTACCATTTACTCAGAGGACTTATTTATCCTTCAAAATTCAGTTTACGACGAAAAAAAAATATTTGATATCGATACCAGGAAATCAAAGTCTTACTTACATCCATTCATTTTTCTTTCAGTCTACTGTTTTGCTTTAGCTGGAAACAACTAATGCTTTTTAGTCTTTCGTGCCAACATCCAAATAGTCTGAGCTCCAGGACTATGGATTAGTTTTAAAGCTTTCATTACACCTGAGTAACGCCAGGCTATCCTGCTAGTGATACATAAAATAATGGTAGTAAAAAGGTACATGCACAAAATATCAGAGATCAATTGATTTGCAATGCAAATCTTATTAAACGAAATAAGAACAAGAAAGTTTATGAGTTTCTTTTCTTAACAATAAAATGAAATACTCAACAAAATTGTTAATCAGTGTATTTGAGTGTGACTTGCTCGTGTAGGTGCATTTGTGTGTGAACTATCCACGTCCTCTTTTTGCATCTGTATGAAAAGTCAATGGCACACACTTTGAAAGGAGGGAAAACAGAAAGGTTATTTATCCATCCTCCCCGACAGAGATGAGATGTGACACAAGGTTGGATTTTAAAGTGGGGGCCCTGTGCATGAATGTTCGGGTTACTGATCAAAGGTTATCCAGCTCCCACCTACACAGTAACTGGGTACAAAGCTAGTCTTAACTTGTCATTGCTTCCAAACCTACCCAGCTGCCACTAGGTGGCAAATACTGCAGGCAGCTAACAAGCAGGCAGTATATATCTGAGAAGAGATACTACAATTTCATCCTGCCTGCAGAAGCCCAATATGGGAAAAACAGAAAGTTTATTTACCCATTCTCCTCCACTGAGGCAGGATGTGACACAAGATCAGTTTTTAAAGTGGTGGTTGGGGGTGAACACTGGAGTTACTGGTCAAAGATTACCCAACCTTCACGTACATGGTAACTGGGTACAAAGCTAGTCTTAGCTGGTCATTGCTTCCAAACCCAGCTGGCAAGCAAGCAGTGTCTATCTGAGAACAGATACTACACTTTTGATTTATCCTATTCCCCCACTGGAGTGAGTTGTGACACAAGGTCAGTTTTTAATGTGGGGAACCTGAGCACATATGCTCAGGCCATAGGTCAAAGATTACCCAGCCCCAGCTTATGCGGTAACTGGGTATAAAGCTAGTCTTAGCTGGTCATTGCTTCCCGGCCGGTGGGCAGGAAGTGAGTACCTGAGAACAGATACTATACTTTGATCCTGGTCACGGAAGCCCAAAGAGGGAAAAACAGGAAGGGTATTTACCCATCCTCTCCCACTGAGGTGAGATTTGACACAAGGTTGGGTTTTTAAAGTGGGGATCCCGGGCATGAATGCTCCGGTTACTGGTCAAAGATTACACAGACCTTGTCTACGCGGTAACTGGGTACGAAGTTTGTCTTAGCAGGTCTTTGCTTGTCAAAGCTGGTCAAAAGCTAGTCTTAGCTGGTCATTGCTTCCAAACCCGGCCGGTGAGCATCTGAAAACAGATACGAAATTTACCCTCCTCCCCTACTGGAACGAGTTGTGAGACAAGGTCGGTTTTTAACATGGGGAACCTGAGCGTGTATGCTCAGGCCATTGGTCAAAGATTACCCAGCCTCCACTTACGTGGTAACTGGGTACAAAGCTGGTCAGAAGCTAGTCTTAGCTGGTTATTACTTCCACGACGGTGAGCAGGTAGTGAGTATCTGAGAACAGATTCTACACTTTGATCCTGGCTGTGGAAGCCCAAGGTGGGAAAAATAGGAAGAGTGAGTTACTTAAGTGTTTGTTTGTTTTTATATGGTCAAGGCTGCTCCTGATACTATGTTTATTAAGGGCTGCTGCTGATAACATGCTTATTATGGGCTGCTGCTGATATGTTTATTAAGGCACTAAGATTTAAAAAAGGGTTTCAGTGTTGTAGAAGCACAATTTTTTTTACAAAAAGTAATATTTTGGGAAAAGGCTAATTACAGTTTTAATTTATTTGATCATTTGTTTTGTTTTTTAAAGATATGATACTTTTCTTTGCTTCATGAAGTAAAAAAAGGTTCAGAAGTTACCTAAAAAAAAATTATATTAATATTTTTTTAATATGTTCCTTACTTCTTAATTTTACATTTGCAAAAAGCAAATTAGCTGCTTTAATAAATAAATAATCTACTCAAGTAATAACCATTATCTTGAGCTTCTAAATTTACATATGTGGAAATTAAATTTGGAATAATTATTTAAGCAATAGCTGTCAACAATTATGCTCTTACTGATCATCCATAGTACACAAAGTGATTTCCTTTTCAGCTTCAGTTGAAAATTCCTAAGTAAATGTAGAAAACGTTTGGTATTATTCATTATGCTTTTAATCATCAAAATGCTTGAAATATTTAATTTTTTTAATGCTAATAAATATTTTAGTTAACTTCTTTTTTTATTTATAACTTTCTATGCAAAAGCTTGTTCGGCTGAATGTCCAAACGGTTGTAGACAAACCCATTCTAGTCAAGCATGACGTAATCGGCTGTTGACTGCATCCTGACCGCCATTTTTGTGTTACCCTTGCCGGACGCATCAACAGTGACACTATCATTGGATTTTTTTGTTGTTGTTCGTTAGGGCATTTTGTCCCCTAAAAAAAAAAAA
Source organism: Ascarosepion bandense (assembly GCA_037127315.1). NCBI lineage: Eukaryota > Metazoa > Mollusca > Cephalopoda > Sepiida > Sepiidae > Ascarosepion > Ascarosepion bandense. The sequence continues at coordinate 1,539,927 of JBBBDQ010000721.1, read as the reverse complement.
AAAAAATCATAATCTGCGGAATTTTCGGTCTGTTCATCTGTGTCTGGTGCTCAATTAACATTAGTACTAGGCCCATTTGTTCAGGTATGTAAAAATGTCTTGTTTTGCTTTTTTTGCCACTCCTCTTGTTTTTTTTTTTTGTTTTGTTTTGGTTCATTTTCTTTTTTTAGAGGGGATCTTTTTCTTTGACAATTTTCATTTTCAATGTTTCCTTATTTCTATTTGTCTTTAACTGTTAATTTAGTTTAATGGAAAGATTAAAAAAACAATTATTTGTTCTAAATGACATTTGACTAGTTTAAACATGTTTCAGATGAGCCTTAATTTTTTTTTTAAATCCTTCATAAAAAAAATATTTTGACCTGACAAGTTTTTAATTTTGGTATTTAAATAAAAAAAGTAACTCGGATTTAAATTTAAACTTTAAATATTTTAATTATGAAACTACTTTTAAGAAAGAGACTTAATTTTGTCATAGCTACATTTACAACATCGACCTCCAACGTGAGTTTTAAAAAGTAAATAACCGAAAAAAAGACGTTATCAGTTTATTTATTTCTGTTTGTAACTTTTGTAAAATCTTATAACAACTCGGGTTTTTTGTTTTAATTTAAAATACGAAACTTGTTTTATTTATAGGAAAGATTAGAAAAAGGTTAAACACAAACAATGCTTTTTCTAGGACTTATCTTCATTGGCATAGTTACTCTTTTATTCTCTCGTAACAATAAAAATTAATTAAAAACATTGTCTTTTTTTTTTTTCAATATGAAACTGAAATGTCCTGTTTCGCGTTAATTAAAAATTTGGATTTGAATTATAAATTATTTCTTTTATTGACAATTTTTTAGAAGAAAAAAAAAACTACATAAATAGTATAAAAAGCTCTTAATTGTAAACTTGTTTTGTTTGTACTACACAAAGGAAGGAGGAGAAGTGTTTACAAAATGCAACCTTGTCATCGTTAATCAAATACATTTTAATGATATTGATGATAATAATAAAGAAATGTCTTCTTTTAAACTTTAGTGTTAGATTTGCTTTTTAGTTGATAAAGTTATTTCTTTCTCCTTAGATTTCTGGAAGACTGCATCTTGTTTAAAAAATTAAATGCTTTTTAAAAACCACCTTCTGTTTGTGGTAAGGACTTTGTTAGTGTCGTTTTTTGGCAATATTTCCAGATAAAAATGTTCGTCTATTTTCTTTTGTTTGTCGAATAATGTTACCTAGTTGTTTTAAATTTATTTAAAGTTATATATTTGACTTGTCTGTCCTGTTTAAGTTTATATTATCTTTTCAATAATTTCGTTTAATTTCTAAATGGCAGCTATCAGCTGAAAATATTATTTCGTCGGCCATCCTATTATATTCATTTATATATATATATATATATATATATATATATATATATGTGTGTGTGTCCATTCTTCCATACTAGTTCAGTAAACAGTATTTTATTTCCTGAAAAATTCTCTATTTAAAAATAAATATTCCTGGTGAGTAAGACTAAAAACACGAGTTTTACTTTTTACATCTGGAAGTAGAATCGTAGTAATTTTTTTAGTGACTATGAATTTGGTACTTTTAGTCTTCTTACTCTTAGTCTTGAATCTTGATACTTTTATGTTAAAATGACACTTTTAGTTCTTTAAACTAACTCATTATCTAGTTTTTAATTGAGGCTCTCGGATTCAAATGTCTCTCTCAAAATATTGCTAACATGATTCCTCCAGGAAATCGCTGCGGTAAAAAAAAGAAAAGAAAACTAAGAAAGATCCCTCTCTTTGTGACCACGAGTCTCGCTTCGAATATTCATTCACACGTCTCAGATGTACATCGAAAATATATTGAATCGATCTAACTTTTCATCATGAAGGTTTTCACCTCGACTAATTCCTGTTAATGTAAATATTCCTTCATCTTCATACTACTAACCTACTCACTAACACGTAGACAGTTGATCATTTTTTTTTTATTAGTCTACATATGGCATTGACAACCACCGTAATGGTTAGTAAGTGGCTGACTGCTTGTTCCACATTATATTTTTTCCCACGTCTTCACTTGTAAGATTATAATAAAACTGCTCCCCCAGAGTCAACCTAGTGATGTAGATCTTTTTAAAAACAGTTTTAAAATGTCAATTTCAAGTGTTAGTTTTTTTACCCCCTTTTTTACGGAATAGTTAATTTTCATATTGATTGCATTTTGGCCACAAGGTCATTATTTGATTTAAAAATAGTCAGTTCTAGAAATATTTTCATTTTTTTTTTTTTTTAATAGTTTTTTTTTTTTTTTTCTAATTCTCGTCGGCGTTATTAGTCTCTCTAGTTCCAGCTGATTTCGGGATTTGTGTGGGCGTTCGACCAAATAACCAGTGCCATCTACGGACAGCTGCTTAGATTTGGATTTGAAACGGATTAATATTAACATTTATATTTGATAAGATTAGTTTTATTCTGGGAAATTAACAGCTTTTCTATTTTCATATTGCATCTAACAACTGACTGGAGGAAGAAGGGGAGGACCAAAAAACATCTGTTCACTTTTTCGTTTCCTCACTATTATTATTAATTCCCGGATATTAATTCATGAAGTAGTGGTTCAAAGGTCAATATCACCACCCCCACCTCTTTAGATGACAGTTGACGCTAAAAAGCTTTTTTTCCTTTCTCTCTCCCCATTTTCACTATCGTTTAGACTAGAAAGAGTGAGTTCTGTTATCAGAAAAATGCATTTTTACTTTCCTTTTTAATTCGCAGTTTTGTAAAAAAAAAAAAAAAAATTAACCGGCATTTTAACGAATGTCACTAACAATCTTTGATTAAAGATACTTTTTCGTTGAAGTGCTCATTGCTTATCTAATAAGTGTAAGTAAACTACTACTTGGAAAATGCTGAAAAAAAAGAACTAATTAAAAATGTCATCAGGTCTCTCTAGAAATGTTTGGAATCTTAGTAATTTTAATTACTTTTAAATAAAATATAGCACTTTGATAAAATAATTCGTTTTTAACGGTACCTGTCAGTGTCAATATGCAAAACATCATGGAATTTAGAAAGGAAAATTTGAAATATTTTTTAATTAAAACTAAAATCAACATGGTTATTCATCACCTAGTTCTTCTTGTTAGTTAAAAAAATTATCAGTCATAACTTATGACTTATCTCATTACTAATCGTAAAATTCTTAGTCTTGTCAAGAATTCCAATTTAAAATGTTTTTTTTTTTTTACTTTTAGCTGTTATAGTTTAATTGATGGTATTAGTAATTAATATTTACAGTTAAAAATTTATTTGATAGCCTTTTCAGACAAAAAAATAAAACTTGTTGATCTTGATTGGTTGAGACTCAAAAAATTCATGGTAACAATGCCAAAATTCCATGAACCTTGTGGCTTGATGTGTAATAATTTTTTATACAAAATAAATGAATAATTCATGAACTTAAAAATTTTGCTTAATTGTGATTTAATAAAAAAAAAAAAAATGAAAATCTGTGCTCTTTCTACTCTGGTGTTCGAATTGCAACAAAAAATCTGTGAAAGAAGCTGACCAAAAAAATGATTAATTGAACAATGAACATGGTCTGCCTGCTTTGGGTTTCCTCTTCTATCAATAGCACCACTTATAGAAGTCGAATGTGTATTTTGTTTTTTAAATATTAAGTCATAATTACAGTGTCAAGCAATAATTTAAAATCTTTTGCATTAAAAACTTGCTCATTTTTTTAATTTTTTTTTCTCCCTCATCCCAAAGTAATCAGGGTCATAGAAAACTAATCTTTGTTCTGGCTACATTCCTACCAACGCTCAGCTTTGGTTCCCATGTATTTGTAACAGATATTTGAAAAATTCTATTTATATTGCCTTCTAATCCTGTCCATAAAATGTCCAATAACGAAACATGTCATCAGTAAAGTGATAACATTAAATAGATGACCTACTTATCAAACTATCAAATAATTGAATACAACATTTTTGGCTTATTAGCACAAAAACTACTTACATCAGCTATCAGCTGTATTGTGGTAAATATGAAAAAAAAAAAAAAAGAGGAAAGGTGTTTGTATGTTGTTTTTTTTTCATAGAGGAGATTTTATCTTCCATTTTTCCTTAATAAAATGTTTAGATGCTATTTGGTGCCATTAAAATAAAACTCAACTTCAAAGTTTATAAAAAATTGTATTTTGATAAAAAAACAAATGTGTGTCGTAGTGCAGTGGATATCGACTAGGTATGAGTAATCAGAGAGCCGAGTTCGAATTCCAGTTAATTTCATTGCATTCACTTATGCACAAATACCCTTGGGAAAGGTATTAATCTATCTCTTCTCCTCTCTCCAGCTATGGGCTAAATATCAGAACAGATTGGGTTCCATAGCCTTGGTTGGCAACCAGTCTACTGCAGAAAGTAATGGCAGCCTACTGTGGGAAAATCTTCTCCCCAGTCAGTCATGTCTCTTTTGAGACATAATTGCCCAAGTGTGTATAATGTATGACACTTACTGATTTTGATAAAACATTAGAACTCTTATTCGTCAATTTAGAACAAATTCTAAGAACAGTTTTTACTGTATTTAATTTTTGTGTAAAATTTATTTGCATTGTTCAATATTTCATTTAAAAATTATTAATATAACGTAGAAAAACTCTACATAAAAAGCAATAATTCTTTAATTTTGCTGCCATTAGCTAATTTAAGTTTAAATTAATAAGCTTGAACGGTGTAAGTTTGCCAACCTTTGAGGTAACTTGCACTCTTGTCTGATCTCTCTATATAAAATATGAATTTATGGAACTCAAATTTAAATTGAAATGCTTAAAAATTGGAAACTGTTCAATTGGTCATTTATCTGAGATTAGAAATTCATAGGGTTGGTTTAAAAGCCTTGATTTCTGTTTTATTTTATTATTAGCCATTACTTTAAAATGTTAAGCTTTGTATTTAGAATTCCCAAACTGCCACATAACGCATCTTTTGCCATCCAGACATCAATTGGATCTGTATAGAAACACTTTCAAATTATAATCATTGCTTGAAAGTAAAAATCATCAAAATAATAGCATTATCCTAGGTATGATGATAAACTACATCTGGCAGCAAGGCCTCTGATCGGGAGGTTTTACTGTTAATTGCTGTTGTTCCCAGGTACACTCTGACCTGGGGTGGTAGCACCTGTTAGGGTCCCAGTTATGAGAAAATAGTTAACCCCCCAGATTAGGGTCAAAACACAATGAAAGTATAAAAGTAGATTTTTATAGTAAAAAATACCAGTGATATGTTGTTTTTTTTTTTTTTTTTTTTTAAGAGAAAAAAAAAATACATATTCTATTTATATGAACCTATCCTAAAAATCTTGTCAGCATTAAATAACCCACTGATGTTGATATGCTGTTGAACCAAACACTGGAAGCATTTCACTTTGGACTCTTAAGTCATTATGACTAGAATTATAAAACCTCAGGAAACCGAAAGCAAATTGCTCATTTGCCAATATGTTGATCACTTTCTCACAATAATGTTGTTGTTAATCCAGTCATTTCTTAATCTAAGTAATTGTATTTTGTTGTTGTTATCTAATTTTAATGGAGTTTTGAAAAGACTATCTTCTTCATTGCAACAAAAGATTTTCTGTTTCCTTTTTTAAAATGTGAGCCTCCACCATTTCCAATGTCTGTTAGATGAATGATTATTGCTTGGTGTGTTATTGATAAACAATAAAAATGAAACGACCATAAGTAATTAACTTTGAAATCTTGTCCTTATTGAAAGATGATCGGCTACTAGATAAGTTCTGACAATATACTCAAAAGTATTGTAAACTTGTTCTGAACATTTAAGAACAATATAACTTCAAACCATTTCATTCTTTTCATTGAATTATGTCTCATGCATCCATACAAAATTTCATGTTTCAATCTAGTTGTCTTTACTCTTAAACAGTGTTCAATGTGAACTAGATTAAAGGAATGAATGCGCTAAGTAGGTCACCCTTGTAAAAGGTTAAATTTTTTTCTTTCTTTTTAATGTGATATATATATATATATATATATATATGAGAATGTAATGTATGCTGGGACAGTCTTTGCATAGCAGTTTAGCAAGTTGGCAAATTATTTAGGCCTTGTTTATTTCTATCCTTAATGTCAATGAGCTAATATAGTGTAGGTTGTATATTCAGCCCTGCTACTCAGTCTTGATAATTATAAATATACTTAAAAAGGTGGCTCCATTTTTCTAAATATGATCTGTTTTTAATGGTTTTTATTATTATTAATATTATTATTATAGCAAAAAATGTTTACTTTTGAGGAAACTGAACTGATATTTTATATTAATCATAATAGTTAATTTTAAAATGCTATTTTTTTTTTAATCTGGAGATACTCTGACTTAAACCAAATATCATTAACTTTTGTTATTCTTAATCTTTCTATTGACTTCTAAATGCATTTTGAATTTGAAAAGTAAACAATTTTTTTTTAAAGACTCTGTAGATTGATTGTTTATATGTAGGGTTCTACCTGCAATATAACTTAGATCATTTTTTTGTTTTTCTTGTCAAATAGCTTGACATAAGATTGTGAATAACAAATGCTGCTTGTTTGGAATTCATTAATTTAGACAAACTTCAAGGTTTGTTTCTTTATTTCTTTCAAGATGTTTATTACTTTCTTTTAACCCTTTGGTTTTATTCTTTAAGTATGTCATTAATGTTGACTTTGAAATAGAGATGATTTATCCGAGAAAAGTTAGTCTTTAAATGATTTAATGTGTAACATTTAGAGGTTTGGCTCTATTGCAGATCATTGGACTGATTGTTGAAAGGTGGCTTTCAGTTCTGTATTTGCAAGATAACCCTGTTTACAAAATTTCCGAACTAAAATAGTTTTCGGTTACTTCTAAAATCAGCAATACTTTGTAAAGAGCTTTATATTATAGTTAAAAGCTTTAAAACGAACTTATGATTTGTTCTAAACTTTATTGCAATGGTATGGAAAAATACATTCCCTAATGTGTAGGCAAACATATTGTCTTGCATTATTAGTCACTTCAGTTTATAAAAATAGTTAATAGAAACAAATGGCAGAAATTTGTATGAAATATTGAGAATTTTAAAATTTCAACTTAATTTGAAGCTTTGAAATAGATTATAAAGACATTTTAACAGATGAAGAGAAATGTTAAGTGCCTACAAAGCTGATCAGAAGGTACTATTAAACTGAAAGAGGATCCTGAATGAGAAGGGCAATTTGGGGATTTTATTACACCAGTCTGTTCCCTTCATCAAGAAAGAAGATAAAAAAACATCCATTTTTGGGGTGAGGAAATGTTGTCAGTGTGCCCTCAGTTGAATAAAGACTTGGATGACTAATGTTGGAAACTGCTCTCATAAAACAAAGATGAATTTTGGAGTGGGCAAAGTGGTAGGCTCATGTATCTGCGTTGTGGTGCAGTGGATATCAGCTCAGAACGAGAAATTGAGGAGCCGAGTTTAAATTCCAGTTGAATCCATTGCATTCACTTACACACAAATACTCTTGGGAAAGGTATTAATCTGTCTCTTCCCTCCAGTTATGGGTTAAATAATAGGACAGATTGGGTTCTATAGCCTTGGCTGGCAACCAGTCTACTACAGAATGCAATGGCAATCTACTGAGGGATAATCTTCTGCCCAGTCAGTCATGCCTCTTTTGAGACATGATCACCCAAGCATGTTTCACGTATGACACTTAACTAAGATGACAGTTCAGGTATAGGTTGAATTATTTTTTTTTATCTATCATGTAGAAACCTGGTTTAATAAGAAACTCAATAGTTTTAAAAAAGATTATTTTTATGCATGACAGTGGCTCATAACATTTGGCAAGGAAAGCTAATGAATATTTGGTTAAAGAGGTTTGTTTAGTCATCTTGTTTGTCTGACCATCTGACCATAAAATCTATTGAACAATGTGTTCAGTTTTTGACAGAGAAAGGTTTACATGCAAAGACGAACTTTGGAATATTGTTCTGCACACTGTACAGTCTTTTGCATCAAGAAATACACAAGATTAACATATGAACAAATTTTAAAACTAGTTTCTGAATGTGGAGAATGCAAAATGCATTCATGTTTATAACATTTTATCATTACAATGACAGTTTTCATTTTTTTTTTTTTTTTTTTTGTGAAAGCACTTGGTATGTGTAGGCTTTGTGCACATTCTGTAATTATGATTTTTAATAACAATGTTTCTTGGAATTTCAGTAACTTTGCTAATCTTGAAAAATTCAGTAAATATGCTAAAACTTACATTTGAAGAATGGCACATAGTCTATTATAATTTATACATATTATGAAAAATATTCTGTAAATTAATAGTGCAAGTGTTTCTATGAAACTCTGTGTTTTTTTTTTTGTTTTTTTTTTAATTGGGGGAAATTGTTTGTGAAAAAAGGTGTATATTCATGGGGGTGTTGAAAAGGACCCCTTAAAAAAAAAGTTTGGCTTTGTCAAAGGTAATTGCACAGGCTGCATAATTCTCAGTACCTCCTTCATTTTATTTCTTCTAAAACACAAACACACTTTGCTATTCATAAGCTGTGTGCTAATTTTCTTTTGATGTCCTATTGAATTCTTTTAACCTATTAATGTGGAATTGATTCTGCATTAATACTATTACCCTTGACTGTTCCAGTAAATGATTGAAGCTGATAAATAATCTGGAATGCAATTTTAATAAAAGCAACAAAAACCACTTTGGGTGTTTGTGGATCACATTAGTTTGGTATATAACAATTTTGTTGGAGAAGAACTTCATATTTTTCATTATTAAATTATTTCAGTTACAACTGACCCAGAGTTAATCTGTTTAAAAAAAAAAAAAATTCATTCAACAACTGGCTCTATCCACACTTGCAAACAATCTTGACCTTAGAAAAGTCTCAGACAAATTTTATATTTAAAGTGTAGATTCTTGTTTTAAAATGAAGTCCTGTGTTTTTGCGTAATAGCTTCATTTGAATGCACACTTTATATATGTAATAACTATTATAGAGTCAAAGTAGTAGAATAGGTTTTGATCTTAGTTTTTTTTTTCCAAGTTTATTGTGTTGGTTGCTGACCTTTAGAATCCAAAAAAGTTTTATGCTCTCATTGACCACTTGTTTGAGTGATTGTATTTTCATACTGCTGTTATTTAAGCCTGTCTGTATATAGCTAAGCAAAACACTAGGTTGGAAAAGCTTTCATTAATCCAAGCTGCTTGTAGTTTGTTACTTTATATGTGTATACCTTTGGTATGATTCAATACCTCACCAGTGATATTCGACAGTCCATTGTCAGCATTCGTAGGAGAGACACTGGATTTCAGTCCATTTATTTTCTGCTTACTAACATTAGATTCTTGTGGATAGAATATAATTAAACCAACCTTGATCTTTAGTCTTCTTTAAAATAAATCAATCACTTTGCTTCAAATTGGCAGTGTATCATGTTTAAAATTAATGGACCATGTTATTGTCATGACAGTAAATGAGTCTTAATATTTACCATGATCTCATTTCTACTTTGAATCAACGTGGAAATCAGACCAAATGAAAGATTGATTATTATTATTTTTTATTTTATTTTTTATTTTTTTTTTTACTTTGATTTGGAAATTGTTTTGAAGTTGGATTTTGTATTAAATGAAGTTTTTCATGTAAGTCTCTCTCTTGGATGATTTTCATTACTATTAAGTCACAGGCTTGTTCTTTTAACATCTGTACATTTTTATATGAAACTAAGTTTAATTTGTGTAATGAGTTTAATAAATTTCAATTTTTAAGACCTTTATTTTAATTGCTGATGTCATACAAGTAATGTTTTAGATTGAAAAAAAAATTTATCAATGTTAGGCCAATTTTACTGATTCTATAATTACTGCAAACTAATTATTGAAGATTATAATAGTGGGGAGAAACTTGTGTCAAATCTTCAGTTTCTTGGTATGTCATAGTGTTACCGATTAACAATAATTGATTGCTCCTTATAGTCACTTTAAAATACTGTTTTGGTCTACAGTTTTCTTAGGTGTAATGATGATGTGTTTGCATTGTGAAGTATCTCGTATTTAGACTGCAATAAAAATGCTCTCTTGATGGAAAACATTGTCTTAATAGGAATTGTAGAGTAAGTACCTGGGAAACACTTGTTCTAATCTGTAACAGTTAAAAGTAAAACTTGAATGTAAATATCAATCAGTTCAACTCATTCTAATAAAACATTTTGTTTATGTTCAGTGTCTAATTTTTGTTTTATTCTGTTAGATAAACTTAATGGACATTGGCTTTGTGAATAAAGTTCATTATTATAATAGTCTGTACCCACTGCCTATATTTAGTACAGTAAAAGATTCGATATTAGTGATTTGGTTAGAAATTCTAACTTAATGCTTGTAATCTGTTAGCATGTAAAATTTCTCATGAGTTCAGAAAATATTTTATATTATTGACATTATTTATACTGTTGTCCTCATCTTTAGTGTCACATTCACGACCTTTCAGCCATTGCAGATTCCGATGATCTTCAGGCGATTGAAATTTCAAACTGGACCCTTTATTTTGATCACTGGGGTAGATTGTTTGCATTCCATGAGTTATGCCCCTTCCGGATGTTTTATCTTCAACTCAACTCTATAAGCTTTAGTTCCCCACTGTTGTGACCAGGTATTGAACTCTTAACTCTTTGGGTCGAGTCACTGGATCGAACTAATGCTTTTATCCACTCTGCCATGTGTCCTTGAGAACTATCTACTCCAATGATCGAAATAAAGGGTTCATTTTGAAATTCCAATTACCTGAAGAAGGTCAGAGTGTACAATGGCTGAAATGTGATACTTTTAATGGAAGTATTTCAGGTAAACTTTTTGCATAATTTCTTTGGTTATTAAACTTTATATAATAGCATCCTTCTGGATTTTGAGAAATAATTTCCCAATAAATCTTAAGTGAAGAATCCTATATTTTCAGAAGCATAATGTGAACAATCAGTACATTGGTCTAATATGTGCAAGGTGTTTTTATAAGTTGTGGGCCGTAATGAAGTTATGAACATTTTACTAAAATATTTTTTAAGTGATTGATGAGAAATAACATTTTTCTGATAAAACAGATCATAATTTGCAAATACTTAGTACTTGTTTCTTAAAACTTCAATTTGAAGCTGTTTCTATAGCAGAAGCAAGTTAGGTATCTTGTCAAAAATATTACAATTGCTTTTTAAATCTATCTTGCATAATAATTTTGCAAAATGGCTTTAACTTCACAACTCCAAACGTTTCTCTTTTGTATCTGTTGCAAAAGGAGGTGAATGAAAAAATTCTTTAGAAGTTTAAAATAGGAAATGTTTGTTCTCTATTCCTGGGGACTATTTAATAGGAAATTAAATTAGTTAATGAGTCTTGATAGCAATTAGCCACAGTGTATGCAGATATATGCCAGCTTTGTTTCTTTTCTTATTGACTAGTTTACCTTAATTACCTGAAGTTGAAGACTTTTGGGTTGGCAGGTAAATTTGGAAGAATTGTTAAAATTTATGAATGGACAACCCCCCCCTCCAAAAATTAACTTTCTCTGTGTTAGGATTTGCAAAGTTTTTTTTTTTTTTTTTAAATCATATCACCCCAAGCAGGGCGGTAACGCCACTGATGTGCAGGGGGCTACGTAAGAGTAAAAAGATTGGAAAAGAGAAAGCCAAAAACCACATCCTAAACAGGGAACGAGGGATGAGCCTCTTCACCTGTTCAATAGATATGGGTGGAGTGTGAACCGGGCGATAGTTAAAAAATTTCTATTGTTAATTTAGCAAATATTGCAAAAACCTTTTTAAAGGTAGGATGGTGGAAAGGGTTGCATAGAGGATTTGGGTAGTTGCTTAAACTTTAAACAAGTAATCGGGTAAAGATCTAGAATTATAGTCTTCCATTGAACCTGGGAAAGACATGAATCTGTTATCTTGCCCTCAGCTATGGCTTAAATAGTAGGACTTGTATCTGGAAAATAATTATTCTCCAGAACTTGTTAATGTAAAAAAGTATTATTCTAACATTCCAAAAATAAGCAACAAAGAATTAAGTCATAAAAACAAAACGATTAATTATAGTTGTTTACTGTCTATTATTTATAATGTGTAATGGTTAACAGGACAAAATAAAAATTTTGAATGATCTCAAGAAGGCATAAATCTTTCTATCCTTTTGTGCTCTCTCTCATTATCAGATATCTTGATAACATGCCGTGATGGATAAATTTTGAGATAAATCTCTCTTATAATTACTTTACTACTGAAACAGTCAATTGACGGTCAACTTGAATGAACTAATGGTAGACTTGATCTGTAATAATTGCATATGAAATGAGTGAACTTCATTAATAATTTCATTCTGTTACAGTTTTGACAGATTTTTTTTTTTTAATATTTTTGTATTCATGTTGATACAAAAAAATATAATTTACAAAATCATTAATTTCTAATCTAGAATTGTTAACCTAGAATATTTTATGAGTTATGTCAGCTGGAGATGTAATATTGACTCCATTCTCCAAGTGGGCTTACTTTGAAAATGGTTTGAAATTACACCCATTATCTAAGCCAGTGATTAAATATGCCAATGTTTTAGCCACTACATTTATAAAAAAAAATCTATTAATTCACAAACTCTGCACTGTGCGACTTATTCTGATATAAATTTGGCCTCAGATTGTTGTAAAAATGTTAAATACCAAATTCCCCATTTCAGGATTTTAATATTGCCTCATTAGATAACAGGTTCAGCAGCTAATTTTTTTCTTTTTCTTCTTCTTAGTCACCAGAAGTAACTGATGTCCACTTTTTTCACAAAGAATGAAGCTTCTGCAATGTGACAATCCTAAATTCATTTCAGGTAGGATACTGTCATGTCCCAGAGATTCCTATCTGTCCTCAGTCTGAATAGTTAAGCATGCCCTTTGCACTGCCTACATAGCTTTTATAATGAACTGATACTTTCATTATGAAACAGTTATATATTTTAGTACTGACTACATTTGAACCTCATGCACACATTCATTAGTTCTTAGAGATGTGGATGTGTGAGTTGTGTAATGGATAGTGGCTCAAAATGAGAAATTGAAGAGTCAGCAGTGTAACCCTGATATAAGAGAGCTGCCAGGACCGGGTGAAAGGTCTCTTATATCCGGGTTTTGGTCTATTTTATATACATTACCACAGGCTCTAATTTGGGACCAGAGAAAATCTCTTATATCTGGGTTTCTCATATCCGGGTTATACAATATATATATATATATATATATATATATATTTTTTTTTTTTTTTTTTTTTTTTTTTTTTTTTTTTTTAATCATTTTACCCCGAGCAAGGCGGAAACGCCACTGATGTGCAGGGGGCTACATAAATGTAAAAAGATTAATTAGAAAAGAGTGAGGAGTACAAACTAGTTAGAAAGGAACAATAGAAAGCTGAGAAAGCAGGTGCGATGACAGATACGTAGGTGGAGAGAAAGGGAAGGTTATACGAGGGAGGGGAGAGAGCTAGAGTCCAGTGGTTAGTAGATGAGTATCGACTTTGCATTTAAATTTCTGGAGGTTGTAGCCATCAGGAAAGCAAGAATACGGGAGCGAGTTCCACAGGCGGGAAGTGCAAGAGAAGAAGCTGCAGGAGTAGAATTGGCGTCTGCATTTGGCTAACCTGACTGTGAATGGGTGGGACCCAGTTGCCAGTCTGGTTGCACGAGTGAACACCTGTTGAGGAGGCATCAGTGACTTAAGTTCGTCTGAGCAGAAGCCATGAAAGTATTTATAGAACAGACAAAGGGAGGCCACATTTCGACGATGGGGAAGTGGCTGCAGTCGAGCCGCCAGATCAGTACCTATCACATTACAGACTCTCCTTTGGAGCTTGTCAAGAACACTGAGGACAACGGCAGGGGCACCTGACCATAAATGGCAGCAGTACTCCATGCATGGACAGATGGTTGACTTGTATATATGCAGGATGGATTCAGGTGGAAAAAACATCCTGGATCGACATAGTGACCCAACCTTCTTAGCAGTAGATTTTGCTATGGATTCAATATAGTGGTTCCATTTGAGGTCTGAAATAAGACACACATTCCATGGTTATGTGGAAGTATAGGCGTATTTCAGGCAAAGCATTGTCAGCTTCCATCTTTATTGTACAGAAGGTGTAAAATCTTCTGTACAATAGATGGAAGCTGACGATGGCTCGCCTGAAATAGGCCTATACTTCCGCTTAACCATGGAATAACGTGTCTCTTATTTTTTACATATATTTGCTTTATTATGTATTTATATACATATTTTGAGCTCTCCTAGAGAGTTATCCTACCACTTTATGTACAGGATACTCCTTTGGATTCTTCTATATCTACACCACATGTTTTTATATATATATATATATATATATAACTTTTTTTAACCTCCATTCAGGTTTATTACATTCACTTGCATACAAATAGTCTTGGGAAAGGTATGGACCTGTCATCTTGTGCCAAGCTGTGGATTAAATAGTAGCACTTGTATCTGGAAAAATCATTATTCTCCAAAACTTGTTAATGCAATATACACTTGCAAAAATAGTATTATTCTAACAATCTATAAAAAAGGTTTTGGCTTTAAATACTCGAGAAAGGGTTGATAAGCCATAAAAAACAGCTTTATCATAATGTAGTATAATATTTATCAGTACAAAATAAATAATAGAAATTTTGAATGATATTTAATGTTCCTTAAGAATGCATGGATTTATATATTCCTGCACCCTCTCTCATTATAAGGTGTCTTGATAAAATCCTGTGATGGTTGGATAAGTTTTGTAATAAATCTCTCATTATTACATTACTACTTGAACAGTTATAACAGTAAACCTCACACTCACTGTCCCCTTGATATTCGCTAGTCATCTCTATTGTACACTTGTTTAGATGAACGCCCCCCCTTTTTTTTCAAGAAGTTATAAAGGTTTATCTTAAGTACTTTTATTTCTCACTGAGAAAGGAACTATAACATTATTAGCTCCTATTTATTTTTTGAACTTGTGGAATAAAAAAATAAAATGATTAGATTTCTTGCAAAGTTTCTATCTTGGAGACAGTGTTTGATGGAATTGGGACATATTTGCCATGCACTCTAATAGTAGAGTATTGAACCAGGTCAAGTAAATTGTTAAAATTAGTATGAAATTTGATCAGCTGTTGTAAGTGACTGACTTGAAAAAGCATACTATTTCAGATCACTTGTATGAATTTCATGAGAAATGCCTTGAAGAGAAAAGGACTAAAATCAAAAACTAATTATTGAATTTTATGTTGCTGATGTCATATACCACAAATCGCTTTGCTTGGTAACTAAAAATGGTACCAAGTGATATAAGCAATAAACTTTCTCTCTTAGTGTCTGGCAGATACCATAGAGAAAATTTATTGGTTATATATCACTTTAACCCAAGATTATCTTAATCATTGCTTTTAATACTTTATTGAACTCTTGAATTTGAAAAAGTACTTGCTGACATTTAAGTTTCAGAAATGAATTTTCAAACTATTTTACTTTTAAAAAAGTCATTAGTACTTTGAGTTTTTATATATGGGCTTGTTAATCTAAATTTTACAGCACATGCTGGAAAATATCAAATCTCTCACTGCCTTCATAAAGGTATGGTGGAGTAATGGATAAACATTCACTTGAATGCTAATAACCTTAGGAAAGGTATGAATCTATCTCTTCTCTTCCAACAATGGGTAAACAGCGAGACAAACTGGGTCCTATAGTATTGGGTGGTAACTGGTCTAGGAGAAACATAAACTATGAATTCCAAACTAGTCTGGGGTAGGGTTGGATTTCATAAGACAATCTTTCCCAGAAAAAAATCATTACTACTGATGTGGCAGCCATAATGGGTTGTGGGTTTTAAAAAAAACAAAAAAACACATCTATTCCTAATTTTTTTTTTTTATAACCACTGTCTTTGATCTACTCTAATTACAATAGCATGCCATTTTGTAAGCTGTTCTTGCAACAACTTTTATATCAGAATTCTTTGAAGTATTGTCTCAGTTTAGGTAAAAAAAAAATTCTTCAATCAACCAAAATTCAATGTTGCTGAATTTTCCTATTTGAAAAAACTAAATTGATTTGAAATTTTAGATTTCAAATGTTGCTAATTTTGATTCTAGTTTGACTGGATTTTAGTTGTCTATTATAGTTCTTAGATTATTTGAAAGATTTCTTGTTTAAATCGAACATCGATGTAGAAGCAAAGTTCAGCCGAAAAATCTTTTCAAGCTACCCTCAGGGTGTAGCGTCAGGGACTCTCATAATGCATATACTACTTTGACTCAATATAATTAAACATGTTTTCTCAATTTACATAAACTAGATAGGCTGTTGAACATAAAAAGGTCTTGTAGTAAAATATTAAATATCTTGAAATGATTTTTTTTTTTTTTTTTTTTTTTTTTTTTTTTTTTTTTTTTCCAGATAGAAAAGTAATTGCCTCTTAAAGAAATGGGGAGAATAACCATTTTATTCAAATTGCAAGGGCTAACAACTATATTTGGTTGAAAACCTGATTCTCATGCAATCTCCTCTCAATCCAGCTATGGGTTGAATAACAGGAGAGATTGGGTTCTATAGCTTGATTAGTAGCTGGTCTATGACAGAAATAAATGGCAACTTACTGCAGGAAAATCTTCTGCTTAGTCATGTCTTGAAAGAGATATGATCACCCAAGCATATATCACTTACAGTAATTGACGGCAATTGACTAACTACAAAGGAAATAAATTTGATATCTTCGACTGTTCATTGCTGAATATGTATTTTAATCTCACTATTTTATTGTTGCATACAAGGTGGTTGTCCTTAGAATGTTTTCTCTTGTCAGTTCTGATTAGACAATATCTTTCCTTTTCTTTTTTTTTGTCTTCATATAGAAGTGAATATGCCAATTACTAATTTGACATGTTATTTTGTTTTATAGATTGAATAGCCGATACCTCAATCTGGAGGCTGCTGAGGGACCGGCTTCGAGCGAAAACACTCCTACCAATCCCCAGATGCCTGCCAGTATGGTAAGTATGTCTCTCCCTTCAAAAAAAAAGCTAGCAAAAACAGGTGGAACCATCTGAATTATGGAACTTGCCTTGTCACTCACTCTTAGAAATTTACTTAATGTCTGTAATTACACTTTTCTTATTAAATTTCTTTCTTTTTCTTGATAAATCATAGATAATCTATGAATTTTTAAATATGGATGGTATCCAATCAGCATAAATACAAAAAGAAGTTTTATAGTCTGATTTGATCCCAGAAGATATTACAGGTAATAATGTCTTGTCTGAAGACTCATTGGTTATTTGCATTGATTTCTAACCTTTCATCATTACTAATCATGCATTATACAATTGGGCTTCCAGTACTTCAGTCTTTGTTGGTTTGATGTATCATTTTGAAGTGCTCAGACACTATTAAGTATTTTTCTTTTTTTTTTTTTAGTTTACCCTCCACACTCAAACGAATTAATGTTTTAACTTTACATATTAAAATAGGAAAACTTACCATCCTAATTATGGAGCCATTTTCTGTCAGCTGTGATAATATCAATTTTTTTTTTTTTACAATAAAGCCGTGTTTGTACTGGAGATAGATATATATATATATATATATATATATTGTCATCCGCAGACAATCACAGCTCATCAGTATAATTATATGGTTATGTCAATTTTTCATTGCTACATGGAAATTTCTATGTTTCGAGATTAATTCTCATCATCAGGCAATGCTGGTGTGGTTGTGCAGACGATTTACATTCAAATGACAAATACTTTCGGTTTACTGTGAATGTATGTGGGTGTTTTTTGTGTGTGTTCGGCTAATCAGAATGGAGATTCACTTAGGGGTTTGACCTCAAGGAATTTACATGCTAACCAACTTTTTTCCTCTTTTTTTCTTTTTCCTTGACCCTATTCCTCTCTTGTCTGCTTTTTTTCGAGTAAACCCCGAACTGCTATTTTTTTTTTTTTTTTTTTTTTTTTTTTTTTTGCTACATCTATCAATTTGCTGTAAAGTTTACTATCCTGATACAAAGGGGGATGGTGGGGGGGAGAATTAAAAAAAGGAAAAAAAAGGACTACTAACTTATTCTATCTTTGGGTTTATTTTTATTTTCATTTCTATTTTTACCTAATTCATTGGTGAGCATGTTATTTAATTTAGGTCTTATCCATTTTCTAATGTGAATAATTTACAGTGTCTACATATGACATTAATTTCGTTACGTTTATTTAATAAATTTTTATTTTTGAGGGATCTAATAATAGTTTTTCATATAAGCATAATGAACATGGTTCATTTAAGGACTTACATGTTTTACACACACACACACACACATATATTATACAAAATGGGAGTATGTACTGGAATCTTCTTCAAAGAAAACCACTGACTGTAAAAAGGGTTAGAAATTAAGACTTCCCCTCCCTCCCCAATGATAATCAGAAAATTTATATAGTCAGTGTGACCTTGTGGTTCTGTCTCAATACAGTGAAATTTATTTTAAAAGAAAATTTGTTACATAAAGGTAATTTAAAATTTTTCACTATATTGTTATTTGTAACAACAAATATATTGATAAATTAATTTTTCTGAGTAATTTGTGTTTTTCATCTAAAAGTTATTTTTTAAAACATAGTTTACCATTAAAAACATAAAATCAAAAAATATTTTATACTGTCAGGTTAATAAGAAATCATTTTAAAAAAATTGTTGTTACATAATATTATATAAATTCATTAAATTTAAACCAACATTTTTAGACATTGTAAATGTGACATTAACTCTGCTATCCATTTTTAAGAGACTATTTTTACTAGGTAAATGTCTTATTAAAAAAAGTATATTTATAATAGAATTAATTATGCTCTTAATCTGTACTTTTTATTTTGAATTTCTCAAGCCAACTCCAGCAGCAAACTGCCATAAACCCAAACCAAAAATAAATCTTTACTCTCAGACAAATAATAAAATTTGAAATAGGCCTCCAGTTCTTCCTTTCAGTTACTCTATGACTTGGCCTCAAGTAAAGAACTCCATGATATACTAACATATTTATAGTAGTTAGTTCAGACTAAATTATCAGTATATTTTAAACATTTCATTAGTCATTGAATTTTTTCTTTTTTTTATAGTCAAAACTTAGTTTGGCATAATCATATTGTGATGTTGTTAAACAAATTATAAATCTTTCTCGGCAATCTTCTTATAAAACATTTCTATTTGAATAGAAATATAATCTTCAAATTTTACGATGTTTACTTATCACAACTTTGTATAGGTTATTGAATTTGTGTAGTCTGGTATAGTAAATGGAAAGACTTGATTTTTAAAAATGGGTTAGTATTGCTATATTTAAAATATTCTATTTGTATTGATGAATATGCAAATGTTTCTAGTTTTCTATAATACTGTGTATGTGGATTTTGGAGCAGTCGATATTGATTTGAAATGAGAAATTAATAAGCCAAGTTCGAATCCCGGTTGAATTTGTTGCATACACTTATGCGCAAAAAACTTTTGGGAAAGGAATTAATCCATCTCTGCTCTCTCCAGCTATAGATTGAACAGTAGAACAGATTGGGTTCTATAGCCTTGGTTGGCAACCAGTCTACTGCAGAAAGTAATGGCAACCTACTGTGGGAAAATCTTTTGCCTAGTCAATCATGTCTTGAAAAAGATATGATTGTGCAAGTGTGTATCATGTATGGAAATTAACTGACTAATAAATCTGTATAAAAAAGGAATGCATGTATAAAATTTTGATAGCTTTTAAAATTCAAAGTATGATAGTATAGTTTATTTTAACTCTTGTATGTTGATTAACTGTCAGACTGAATGTTATTTACCAAAACCACATAAATGTGACCAAAATAAAAAATATTAATTGCTTGAATAAAAGATGACTTCTGTAAAGTACACTATTGGATATTGAATATTCCTCACTTGTTTACAAATCTTACACTTACAAAAAAAAAGTAGGCTTATATAAATTACTAGCAGTATAGCCCGGCATTGCTCGAGTGTAATGAAAGCTTTAAAACTAATCCATGGTCCTGGGGCGCAGACTCTTTGGACATTGGTATGAAAGACTAAAAAGCAATAGCTGTTTCCAGTTAAAGCAAAACCGTAGACTGAAAGAAAAATGAATGGATCTAAGTCAAATTTTGATTTCTTGGTATCGATATCAAATTTTCTACACTATTGTAAGAACTACAACCTTGAAACTTCTGAATATCGTTTCTAATGTCTTTGTCTATGAGTGTATCAAATTTGATTAAAATCGGACCACTCCTTCGAAAACTCTATTTTTTCGATTATCGATTTTCTATATTTATCGGGGGTACCTCAATACAAAATCTAGCTAACAACACTTGCAGATGCTTATAGTACAACTGTGTAAATTTTCAAGAAAATTGGTTCAGCCATTTCAGAGTCTATAGGTAATGGACAGACACACACAAAGTTCCATTTATAAAGAAGTTTAGATCTGTAATATATTAGCTATAATTGTAAAAAAACAAAAAAATTGAATTCTATATTAGTGTTCCTTCAGGACGTGGGTGATCATGGCTCTCCACAACTTTCTATTCTTTGTAGCTCTTAGTTGGGTTTGTCTTTTCACCATCCCTTTCAGTCCCATTTCTGCCATCCATTCACATAAACATGTTAGGCAGGTTATTAACCATTTTCCTCTTGCTTTCAATGTGTTCTATTGAGTGTCAAAATTCTTCAATTCCTCTTTCCTCATGTTTCCCAGAATTTTCAGTTCTTTCTAAGTGTGTCTTTCTCTTTTGTTCCCATTTTTTCCTAAGACTTTCTTTTTACTCACATGTTCAGTCCATGGTATTTTCAACATTATTTTATAGAATCGCATTTGTATTGCCTCAAGTTTACCTTTTAATCTGAGCATTTACTGCCATATAGGATGGCTGATATAATGTAACAGTTCTACATTCTTTTCTTTATTTTTAACAAAATTTTCTTGCTTAGTTTTTGGAAAATGTCTTTCACTGTTCTAACATATTTTTGGATTTTAGTTTTATATTCCAGTGACTGATTTTATTAATCAGCAGTAAATTTAACTAAAGATTATTAACAATACTTAAAAAAAAAAAATTTGTCAATAAATAAATTATAAACTTTCACTAAATTTCATGTTTTACTACACATAAACCACCCCAAAGTCTATATCAATTAATACATGATACACGCTTGGGCGATCATGTCTTGAAAGAGACATGACTGACTGGGCAGAAGATTATCCTGCAGTAGGTTGCCATTATTTTCTGCGATAGACTGGTTGCCAGCCAAGGCTATAGAACCCAATCTGTCCTGTTATTTGACTCATAGCTAGAGAGGGAAGAGATGTATTATATTATTAAGTAGTAATTAGTAGGGGATCAGTTTATTTCATAACAATAGAAAACCAGTCCCCTACTTTATGTCCAGTAGAAGTCTAAATTATGTTTCCAACTATTATATTCATTCAGTCAGTTAAGTGCCATATGCAATACACGCTTTGGGTGATCATGTCTTGAAAGAGACATGACTGACTGGTTAAGAAGATTATCCCACAGTAGGTTGCCATTACTTTCTGTGGAAGACTGGCTGCTAGCCAAGGCTATAGAACCCAACCTGTCCTGTTATTTAACCCATAACTGAAGGGAAGAGACAAATTAATACCTTTCCCAAGGGTATTTGCACATAAGTGAATGCAATGAATTCAAATGGAATTCGAACTTTGCTCTCCGATTTCTCGTTCCAAGCTGATATGCACTACACCCACAACGCAGTCTATATAAACAACTGAATTGGTTTTGTAAATTTAATTAGATACCAAAAAATCTAAAAGAAATATCACTATTCTATTAATATTCAACCTCTATATTATACATGAGTTAAGGATAACTGAACAAATCCAAAATGTTATCTTAAACATTAATCATACCTAAATTCTAAAATTATTTTTTTTAAAAACATCTTGCATTATTACAAAAATAAAAACATGATCTGTACAAAAATAATTTTAGTTCACAATGAAATCCAGCTAAAGATAGGACATACAAAAAGTATCCATGAAACTCAGTCCAGATAAAATTATTTAATTATATATCAATCCAGTCTGTTTCTTTGTAGTACATGCTATGTTTTTGTTCATTATAACATTGTAGGCTAAATCCAGATTTACTATTTTTATATTACTTACATCTCCCCAAAATATCTTCATGAAGGGCTATATTTGTCATTGCTCATCTCCCAAAGGTAGGAACCAAAAAATGACAAATTATAACACTGGTTATTTTGTTTTTTTTTATTTATCTATTTTTTATAGAAATTTAAAAATCTTATTTATGCTATTGGTAAATAGTAGTACAGACTGGGTTCTATAGCCTTGAATGGCAACCAGCCTAGGAGAAGGAAAACTCTGAATTTAAAACTGTATGTTACCCTGACAAAGCACATACTATACAGCTAAAAGGATCATTTGCATTGATTTGATGATCCCAACTACGGTCATCTAGAACTGTGAGTGTTTTTATATATTCTATTTAAAATAGGACAGACTGGGTTCCACTCTAGGTGAATGGGTACAAGGTTATAGAGAATCACAAAGAAAGGAAGTTATCCTTTCTCGACTCTGTATTGGACATACTAAAATAACTCACCTATTCATACTTGAAAAAAAGGAACCGCCTGGTGCACAGCTTGTCATGCCCCTTACACTGTAAGACACTTCATGATGGACTGTGCTGACTTTTTTCATCTATATGGAAAAAGTATTACAATACAAAAACAATGAAAGAACTATTTGAACCTAGATAGACATTTTAATGGCATATTTAAAGAAAATAGGACTATACAATAAAATTAATTAAAATAAAAATGTGTACAACCAATCTAATGCATGCAACAACTTCAAAACAAATGTGATCCCAAAATACAAAAGCTGACCCTTAAATGACCATAAACTCAAACCAAACCAAACAGACTGTGTTCTATAAGGTGGAAACTTGTCTAGCATCATCCATTGCTGAAGATGCTGGGGAAATGGCTGGTTCTCTTGACCAGTCCTGTAAGTACCTGACTTCTCCTGCTATTCTCTGTTTCCAAGAGCCAGATCAGGCCGAAAATGGAGAGCTGCTGCCATATATAGGCAGGAGCTGCTCGATCTTCACTTTCCAGTCTTGTTAGATGTGGATGATGAATTATTATCAATCCTACAACCTCGTTCTCATAAGACAAAATGTTGCAAACCACTCACTGCTCTAGTGCTATTTCCATGGAAAGTGTTCTGAAGAACTACATTTCTTGGTTCCATCAGTTCTAACCTTCACAGCTAAGACCTACCTTGCCATGCTCACTGTAGCAGGCTACCCTCATTCTCTTTGTATTTCATTGGTGAGATGTAAGTTCCACTTGAGCAACACAGACCACTGTGTTTTGGAACTGGTTCCTAAGAGAGTGTTTTCCCTGATCAATGTTGGAAGATAAGGATTGACCTGTTCAAATCTATGGTCAATCCTTATCTTCCAACATCTTCCCATAAACTGTACCTCTTACTTTGTAACCCTCTATCTTGAGTGGCTCTTGAGCCTTATACAAGAAGTACATAAGTAAAAAAAAACACTTTTTGGTTGATTTTTTTTTTTTTTTTTTTTTTTTTTTTTAAGGTTTCTCAGCTATTTGTTAAATAGCAGAACAGATTGTGTTCTGTAGCCTTGGTTGGCAACTTGTCTACTGCAAAAAATGGCAACTTACTGTGGGGAAAATCTTTTACCCAGTCGGTCATGTCTTTTGAAACATGACCGCCTGAGCATATATCACATATGGCACTTAACTGACTGATTAAAGGTCCCATGTTACATTAAATCTTATTGAGCTTATTTGTATTAATAATTTAAATAAAGTGTGCATGAGATGATCCAGTTAGAATTGTGAATGATTTGTCATTAAAATGGCATTGCATTCATCTTGGTTAGTTGTTAAAACAGGTGGAAATAAAACTTTTTATTACTAAAGTTTTCTGTTCACATGTAACAATTGATTTAGCAATTTTAGCTGAAGGTTTGCTCAATATCTAAAATGGAATGATGGTTTATAATTACTTTCAATAGTGTGTATGATTTCTGCAAAGTTGCATTGAGATATCCCAGCCTTCACAAGTTCACATATCTGCATTCTGTTGACTCTTAACTAAAACTGCCTATATATAGTATTTTAAGTTTAAGTTCATTGATAGAAAATTTTCATGACTGCAAAAACATTGCTTAATTGTGAGGAGTTAATAAATGCAGAACAGGTTTTCTTTTGATAAACTTTTTTTTTTATTCTTGTTCTTTTCCTTTCTCTTTTTCTTTTAATACTAGTCCATGTGACATACTCATGATTCAACACATGTGACCAAAACAATCTTATCAATTCGTATTATTAGATCATGGGAACAGGACTAGATTAAACAAATTTAACTAGTTGTGACATGAAAGTTTAAACTTGTGAATTGTTGCTAAAACTGGCAACAATTCTGCCAATTATTGAAGGTTATAACTACCTTTTTATAGAATTTTTCCAATAGATTTAGTAAAAAGTTATTTTGAATTGAACTTCTAAAACTTGAATTATGTACCATTTGTCTGTGAAATAATTTTGTGTTGTTCATGATTGTTTAATGTCTGTCTTCATGCTATCATGGGTTGGATGAGGTTTTCTTGCTGGTTCCATAATTGAACCATGAAATATTGGAGCAAGTTTTACAGCTGTATGCCCTCGCTAACACCAACCAGTTTAGAAGACTGGAAATTCAGTGGTTTTATCGAGACACCATCTCTAGTAAGATTAACTACCAAGCTTTAGACAGTTCAGCCTATCTTATTCAAAACTGAATAGGTGTAGAGGTTAATAATATGTCAGATTTCCTTAGACAAGTTGCTATGCAAAGCTAAAGATTCAAACAAAAAAAAAAATTATATCATTTTTTTTTTATTTAATCAAATAGATATTTTGAGTCGTTTGTTTTATGAAAGACCATTGTCTTCTATAATTGCTAAAGATTTTACACATTGCAGATGTTTTTCTTTTTTTCATGGGAGAAAATTTAGCCACTGAGATTTTCAGAATAAAATTAAATTTCAAATAATTTCAAATCAGTTAGCAAGCAATTTTTGATTTCTATGAATTATCTTACCATCCTTATTTAGTAAATTCTCAACTTTAAAAAAAGAAATCTAAAAACACTAATTTGTTATCCATGATGTTTAGTACCTCAATTTTCTTGGTCTTTTGAAATTTTTAATCATTTTAAAGATGAGTCAAGCTGTCTGATAACCTGGTAATATAGGTGAAACAGTAAATGTTTTATTTTTGTTGTTTATGAAAAGATCTGCCTGCTTTGTAGCCCCAAAACCTAGTTATTAGTGAAACAAGAAGTTTGCTCTTGTTTATCACAGAACTTGTTTGGTTTGTACATATTCATTATAAAGCTAAAAACTTGACTAGAACTAATGTATTGTAAATTATTACATACACTGCTGCATTTTCATACAATATGTATAGAGCACAAAGTAAAAGGACTTTCTATTATAATAAAATGTATAATTCCATTTTACAGGGTGGGTCAGTAATACCTTTCACATATTGGTAACACATTATTGGCAATGGTATGTTCATCTAGCTAATGTCTTAACATTATGTGGGAGGTAATTCTGCCATTCTGTGCCTCTCACTCTCTGTTTTTTTTTTGTTTTTTTTTTCTCTAAGATGCAAAAAAAATATGATTAATATGAATAAATTGATAAAAAAACATCCACTTGTTTTTTTACGATAGGCTGTACATCAAAATATTTTCAGACAGGATTGTAAAATCTGATGTGCCATTCTGAACATTCTGATAACCTAATTATCTTGACAAAGATTTAATATAACATTGTTGGTAACATCTGAAAGATGGCCATAAACATTACCAGAAATATACTGGTTTTTGTACAATCACCAAAGTTAAGCAATGTCAAGTCTGGTTAGTATCTAGCTGGGTGACTGCTTAGGAATACCAGGTGCTGTAAACTTAGATTTACAGGTGGTGTAGTGGATAAAAATTGGAGAGTAGAATTCCAATTCCAGTTGGGGGTCTTTATATTCATTTATATGCAAATACCCTTGAGAAATGTATGAATCCATCTTTTCTCCTCTTAGCTATGGGTTAATTAGTAGGATTTGTATTACTAAAAAATTTTACAACCTAAAAATATTTTCTGGGTTTTATAGTAGCCTGTTGCTTATAACCTAATCAGCAGGTTATTTTAAAACCAGAAAGAAATAAAAAGAAATAAATCACAAGAAATGTACTTTGGACCTTAAGAGAAAGTCGTACAAAGATTGAATCCTATGAATGTCACTTATATGAAGGGCAAGTATATTGTCAGGCTTGTTAGCTTATATATAAAGATCACTTGTTAAAATTGCATAGAAGATAAGGTTGAACTGTTTAAAAGGTTTACTGATATCTTTAAGCTGAACTGGTTAGGAAGCATTCTGAATATGAGTCCACAAGTTCAACTCGGGCCCCTTATTTAAATGCTCATAAAATCAGAACCATACATAGAAGCTGAACTTTTCAGGATTGACTAGATAGTACTATAGGAAAAATTTCAGGTAGTTTGAAAGATCTCACCTTTCATGGCAAAATGTCCCAATCATGAAATATCCTAAAAATGAAATGTCAGAGTCCACTTTGACAAACATTTATTGGCTTGTAACTAATAATTTCAATTTTTTTTTATCATTTTTCATCAGGGTTTGGCATGCTGGCCTTCTGCACAAGCTTACAGAGCTATGGTATTTCTGAATGATTGTTTGATTTAATCCAATTGTTCCTATCAAATCATGAAATGAAGGTAGTCTCGAATGGGCATGCTTCCAGATTCTTTCATACGAACGCAGGCATACATCAAGGCTTTATCCTAGGTCCTACACTTTTTCTGATCTTCATCAATGATCTTTCCGATGTAATCAGATCACAAGTAGGCATCTATACAGATGACACCACCATTTACTTCTGTCACAATAAGAAATCTGCCAAGGCTAACAAAAACTGCTCTTAAAAAGTATCTTCAATCTGTGATGGATTAGGGTAAGAAGTGGCTTATCAATTTTAATGCTTCCAAAACAAAGCTGCTCTCCCTTAACCACCATAGAGCAACTTTCCTACCTTCCATCAATATAGATTACATTAGTCTTTCAGAAAGCAACACACTGCATCTCCTTGGCCTCATACTCTCAACTGATCTCAAGTGAAATGACTACATCAAATCAGTAGCTACATTTACTGAAGTAGGTTGGGTCACTGTATTGGGCCAGAATTTATTTATTTTTTGTTTTTTGTCAGAATCCATCTTGCACATTTATAAATCTACTGTTCATTTGTGTGTTGAATACTGTTGCCATATTTGTTTGGGTGCCCCTGCTATACATCTCAGGATTCTCAACAAAATCCAAAGAAGGATCTGCAATGAAATACAATCTCCAGAAGTTTAAGTGCAATGTCAATTGCCATCTTCTATCTTTTTGATTCCCATCTTTCTCTTATCTTTTTTTTTTTTTTTTTGACATCTCCAGTAATGTGTTCCCTGTCTTGCTTGGGGCGAAACGATTATATATATATATATATATATATATATATATATATATAAAAATGTTGAAGTTATATTCTTAGATTTCTACATAATTAGTTGGATAAGTCATATTGGTAACCATGATTTCTAGAAAATCACTGTACTGCAGTTTGTCATATTCTTGTACTTTCGATTCAATTCTCTAAATTTATTGTGGTGAATACAAATTTCATACTTGATACACTCTTTGAGGAAAGTTTTGACTAAGGAATGTTGCCTGCATTCTTTTTTTTTCTTGTCTAGTTGCCTTTCATGATGCATTGAACAACAAGCTTTTATAATTCTTAACTATTGGTGTGTAACTCATATTCATCCCACACAATATCAGTACCTTTTCTTGATGTCATGAGTGATTTAACTTTCATTGTAGACTATAATGAAAATGCCAGGAGTTTTTGAAGCAAGCTTATTGTTGGGCATGAGTCATTTAAATAACGTTATAATTAACTGCATCTGAATTTTGATGACTGAAATAAAGTCAAATTAAATCAGTTTTTTCAATTTGTAAAGTGAAGAATTTTTTTTTTTTTTTTTAATCAGCCCCCTAATTTTCTTTAAAACCAGTTATGAAAAAATAGGTCAAGCAGATAACACAAGACATTGGTTCATCATGTTTATATTATTTGTATTATATATAATCTTACTATTCTCTTTCATAAGTTCCCATCTAGAGAAACAATTATTCCATAAATGCACTTGTGTAATGTTTGCTCTGCTATTGAGAAATAGAATTCATACAAACGGTTTTCATATTACAGTAATGCAGCTACTGTTGACACACTGAAAATAAACTTTGGGGAAAATTACAGCCACTTCAAACTATTAATTCAATGAGGTTGGATGTGTGGGCTGTTTATCTACACATAGACTCGGTTCAATAAGCCATTTTTAGGCTTTTCTGTTGAAGTTATATTTGAAAAACAAGTTCATGCATTAGTAAAAGTTGTGTAAAATAGCACAAGAATTTTGCTCTGAAAATGACTGGATATATGAATTCTTAAAGTGTAGTACAGAAACCAATTTATGATCTGCATTTGTTAGTTTCTCAGTTAAATCTGATTAAATTTTGCCGTGATTTGGTTTGACATCATATTTTTTTAATACTTTGAAAATGATGAAACTTAAATGTGAATATTTAAAAATCAAAAACTGAAATGATCTCAAAAGATGTTGGTCATAGTTCTAAATAACTTAATTATGTCAGTTTTGCTTACCCAACAATTGACCAGTTCTCCTTTTGATCACTTGCCTAATGAGTTTTGATAGCATGTGACCTTTCACCTCTTGCAAATATTATCTTTACTCATTGTTTTTTGAAGTTTAGTATATAATCACTAAGCAACATATTCAAGTATTGTCATTTGTATTATCGGAAAATCATGTACACAAAATGTGTAAGTTATCATTTGGATTGCAACTAGTTTTAGAAATTCTGACTTTGAAAAAAACCTTTTTCTTTTATTTAACTTAATTTTTGTTTAATCCGGGCTCCATTCAGTGTTAAAAATTTAACATTTTTTTTTTTTTTTTTCACAAATGCTGCTCATTTGTCTATCATTGTAACACATTCTTCATTGATATTATAAAGAGATTTCCTAATTTTAACATTAAAAATACAACAAATTTACTAGAGGTGACAGAATATATTGTTCACTAAACAAATTATAATTTTGTCTTGACGAATAACTTGGAACAACTGTTGCCATATGGTATCTTTTGTGTTTTTGTTATTAACCTTAGCACAGAACTTGATCAACAGGAAAAGAAATTATGCTGATATGACATGACCTAGTAGATCTGGGTCAGTAATTAGCATTTTTAACATTGAAAAAAAAATGTCTTAATGACATTGAAAGTACTTCAAAACTATCTTAAACATTCTAGCTGATATTCTTTTGTTTTTCTTTTATTTTCCTCACTTTTAAATTGTTGCTGTTAATTAAAAATTTAACTTGAAGAATCTTTGCTGACTCGTAAGTGTTGTTGCTAACATTTTGTCCTGAAAATCTAATGTCCTAACTCAGTATGTCTAAATATCTACATATTTGGAAAATGAATGAATGATTTATCAAGTTGTTTCTATGAGTTATTTTTAAACTATAAAAAAAAGTTACCTTAGTATAACTAGATGTATTAGTGTTTCGTATAATCAACTGTACTAATTTTTGTTTGATATCTATTTTCCACTTAATCAGTTTTTATTTTTTTCCTTACAGGCTTGTCAGGATGAACCATCTAACTTAGAATGTATACACAAGTCAGAGCTCTTTCCAAAGAAAGAACTTGTGACAGAGGACCAGTCTCTTCAAGTTCCATTTCCACTGCTCAGTGGAGAATCTGTGGAGTATCTTGGTCGAACAGCTGATGGCGTTATTGCTCTGTCAAATTTCAGAGTACTCATAAAATTCAAGGATTCATTTGTCAATGTGCCAATTGGATTAATTGATTTTGTTGAAAGCCGGGATATATTTCACATTGCTATATACTGCAAGGATGCTACTGTTGTGAAGTGAGTATATTTCATCTTGTCTTCTCTTACATCAAAATATTGTTGGGTTCATTATTTTACCAGAAAGATTATTATTTGGAACATTTATGGAACTTGTTTAGTTCACTCATGTTTGCTTCAACCAAGATTCTTGGAATTTTGACTTGAAATTATCCATGCATTTACTAATTCAACTTTAATGCCTTGATTTAGTGACACTTTTATCGAGTAAATTTATTCAAATAAATTCTATTTTAGTGGGATCAATTCTCCAGCTTTTTGAGTGTAGCATAAAATAAACGATCTTATTTGAGACTAAAACTTTTCACTTAAGAAAACCAGAAGAAATTACATATAAAATGAGGGAGTATTATTACTCATTTTAATGTCTATATTTTCTGAGATGAGATATTGTAATAATTTACATTGTTCAGACTGTTGTCCTCATCTTTGTTGCCATATACACCGTTAATAACTGTCTGTATTTCTGAGATGAGGTATTGTATATATTTACATTATTTACATTGTTCGGACTGTTGTCCTCATCTTTGTTACCATATTCACAACGTTTCAGCTGTTGTATACTCCACCCTTCTTCAGGTGATTGTAATTTCAAACTGAACCCTATATTTCACCCGCCAGGGTAGATTGTTTTAGTTCTATGCTTCTTCTGGATATCTCTGTGTCGGTTATTTTCCTTTTTTTTCTCAACTCTCCAAGTTTTTGTAGCCAGGTATTGAACTCATAATTCTTTGGGTCAAATCACTGGATTATTTCAACCAACACTTTTATCCACTTCTGTCCTTGAGTAAATAATTCTCAGTTTAACTACTGAAGAAAAATGTGATCTAAGATTTGATCATTTTCTGAGTTTTCAGTTTCTTTTGAAGGTCACACTTTTTGATTTTCTTAGCTTGATAGAATAGATACAAAATTGACTTGGTCATATTTTAAAGTTTGCACATTTCCATGAGATTACTTCTGTGGCAAGTTTGTACTTGAAAGAACTTGAACAATCTATTACCATCTGGTGGCTAGGATGACCACGCAAGTCAAATTCTGAACCTACAAATAAAAGTTAACAAGCTGAGTGTAGAATAGGTAGAAACTAAGAAATTGTATATTTTCCCATGAATAGCTCGTAATTCTTAGCAAAAATTATAAAATTGCAAAATAGTTGATATAAAAATTTTTTTCTATGTTACTGTTTTTTGTTGGTTTTATTTTATTTTTATGTTGAGTCAGTTATTATTTTTCTAAAAATGAGTTGGTCATTGCTGTTTGCAAACTAACTTCTTATTGATTATCCAAAGTACTTATCTAATAAAAATGTTGTTACTTAGGTATAAAAGAGAAGCACAAAATTCAAAATAGATTTACATTCTTTAGTGCAGGATAAAATTGCTGTCAAAAATAAAGTTAGAATAATTATAAGTTTTTAAATTGAAGAGAATGTTTGAATAAACTCTAGTTGTTAGATATCCTTTTTTCTTTTTTCTTTAAACAATATTTCTAAAGCCTCCAAGTGGTGGGAGTAATTATAAGACACTTCACATATATGGACTGTAAGGTTCAAATATTGGTCCAAGATTGTTGGTGAGGGAAATTATCTATTTTTGGTGTCTGTTCAAATTTTTTAACATCACAGTAGTTATAAGTATGATATATTGCTTCCAAATTTCTGATCTTTTGCAGAAGTTTCTGGAACTCTATATTGATCTAACTTCATTTGAAGTGATTTTAAAAATGATCATTTGAACACTGCAATGTACTGTATTTTCATATGGGAAAAATGCAGATAAAGAAGAAACTTCATTGGCAAGATGAAAAATTGATTTATTCTGAAGATCACAACACTATTGGTGATAATTGCATGAAAATTGAACAGCTTTAGAACTTATTTTAAGAGTTCAGGAATATAGTCACTAATCCAAATTGACGCCCTTCCAGGGGCATTGGAAGTTGATTATGCTGTGAAATTAACTTTATATTGCTGCAAAGAGAGTCCAGTAACTCTTCAATGAATTAGGTAACCCTCTTGTTTCAATTTAAAAAGGCTTTGACTTCAACTTTTTCTCGGGAGGAAATATGTGTCAGGTTGACAAAGGATAAAAGGGATTTGAATCAAGGAACAACGGGAAAAAATGCATTTTCTGAATTTAGATTTCTACTCGTCTTTTGAAAGACCAAGTTTTTTTTCCAAGTATCTATTTCAAAGATAACTTGTTGTTTATTGTATGGGAACTTTTTCCAATCAAAGGTAAAACTCAAATCATGGAGATGAAAAATAAGGAAAATACAAAAAATGTTATGAACATTATTTAGCTAATTCCATTGTGAAATATTTTTTCTTTTTTTTTTTTATCAGGATGTTATAGCTTTTATCAATATTAAGCTCCCCTAGGAAGTATAACACACAAGGTATCAGTTATGGTGTGGCTTGTATACTATCTACATTGCAATTTGATTGAGAGTTTAGGTTTGGGAAATCCTTTTAAGTGGTATTTATCATCCAGGAAGGCAATTTGGAAAAAGAAGAGATTAACCTCTTGCATTGCTTCTATGAAATTCTGCTTAAAGCTTTGAGGGGGAAAAAAATCTTGTCTTCAAAGCAAAGCAGCTGAATTCATGTGAAAAACGAACGTCTCTCTCTCTCTCTCTCTTTTTTTTTTTTTTTTAATGGCAAACATGAATAAACATGTCTGCACAAAGATGGAGTGCCGATAAGATGGCTTTTCTCATGACATCATTTTTAACTAGCTTCACTCCTCGATAATGTTCTTTGCTTTAAAAAGTGGTGATTAGAATTGTGATACAACTTTAACGTATGAAAGTGAATTTATAGATTTTTATTTTTGTTTTTGTAAATTTGCAACAAAAATAAACGCTATTTATTGGATTGTCTCTTTACACTATTTATTCATTATATTGTTTATTCGAATGGTTAGCAAAACATTGGCTAATTGCCAATCGGTTCAAACTATAAAATGGTAAATAAGGATTTATAATTGGTTCACAATAAATTCTTTATAAATTAGTAAAAAAAAATATTTCATTAGTTCTTGTTCTACTCGTCTTTAGAATGTTGTAAATATAAGCTTATTCTGAATAAAGGAATAGTGTTTAATATTTTGGTTTTAAATTCTCAAGAACAAAAGAAATGTATAAGTTCGCTTTCATCATGTATTTAGGTTTTATTCCAATTCTAATCCTTGCTTTTGAAATAATAAACATTGACTAAGAGTAAAGGTAGTTAAAAAAGCAATATTATGGGGAAAAGCTGTCCTTTTGACATGACGTTTTATTGCGTGCACGTTTATCCATGTTTACCGAAAAATTTTACTCTTGCAATTAGTGATTTCTCAAAATTTGTATATAACTATACACTAAGTACCAAATATATATATATATATATATATATATATATATATATATATATATATAAGAACAGGTAGGAAAAAAGTGTCTTTAATTTAACATATTTTGCTTTAACAGGCTTCTTCAGAGATTTGATAAGATGAATGATTAAAAATTTTTTTAAAAAACTTTTTTCAAACCAGTTCTTTACTTATTGTATTTATCTTGTCAGTTTTTTATTCATATATTCAACTTGTATATAAGTTGATTTATTCTTTCACAAGCGTTAACAATGTATATTTGTGGGGTGTGTTATTTCCACCATTTTATATGAGGGCTGGAGTTGGGAATGTAGTGGCTTATGTATCTGGTGAACTAGTTAATTTTTTTTCCTCATTGTATGCAAAATAGCTTACAATTCTAAGAAGATTTTAAATGTAGTTTTTTAACAGAATTTGTTAGTGAGCAGTTTCCTAATGCATTACTTTGAATTAAAAAAACAAAATCACTTTCTAAAATATTTATCTATTTGATAACAAAATATATTTTAAGATGAAAATTTCCTTTAAATTCTACTTGCATTTTATTTTTATTTTTTTTATTTGATTTTTTTTTTTTAATTTTTTTTTTTGCATCCCAGTCTTAGTGCCAAGCATGGTAAACCACTAAATATTGAACGACGGATTTCTGCATTTCACTTACATGTGGCCATATCATTTGCGGTTTGTTGTTTTTATTTGATTTCTTTTTTTTTCACCAACTTTTAAATTAAAATAAATTATGGAGATAAATCTACATTTTCCAAATAGATAACTGAGATGTAGTCAGCAAGCCTTGTGTATTAGGACAATTAACCATTATGCTATTTCGTTGCACATATATAATTTCCTTACTGTTAGTGATAATTAACTTGTATGATTGTAAGTCTAAACTGGATGTTTTTTTTTTCAAAACTTACAAGTCTGCATGCTTGCTAGGAATGCCATTTTGACACTGCTTGACTTTAATGGATTTTACATTTGCTATTTTTGACATTATTGAAAATCCATATATATAAAGAAATTAATAAAAATGTTTGTTATTAATTAGTAATGCCCTTTTAAATCTTAAATACAATTTGAGTAGTTTATTTTCATATATTGTTTTAATGTCTAAATTTATCAATCATTGTAGCTTGTTAATGCAGAGGGAGATTAATTTATGCCTTTCACAAGAACAGTATTTTTTTTTATTTTTTTATTTTTATTTTTTTTCTCTCTCTCTCCTTGTCCTGGATATGATGATAAACTACATCTGGCAACAAGGCCTCTGATGAGGAGATTGAAGGTTACAAGGTGTTTGGAGCACCTCTTAATTACTGCTGTTCCCAAATCCACTCTGACATGAATGGTAGCACTTGTTAAGAACCCAGCTTTGGGAAAATACTGAAACCCCAAACAAAAACATTAGAAAAGTATAAAAATACATACATATATATATATATATATATGTGTGTGTGTGTGTGTGTATCGAGGCAGCAGATAATTTTCTAAACATATACTGTTAAATATAAGAGACAATGAATGTCTGTTATGTTTAATCATGAGCTGTTCTAAACATTGTATTTTGGCTTTAATTTCAGGTGAAAATAAAGACAAAAATTCTCAAACATTTGGATAATTTTTTATTAATTTTGTTCTAAGCTTTCGGCTCACATGAGCCATCTTCAGAGAGGTTACAGGAACATTAACATGAAGACATCCACCATCAAAGACATGTCAACACAAGATAAAATTGTCTAATACACAGAAAACTTCATGTTTCAGAACATTTTTCTTCTTCAGGTGATATTTTAAAAACAAATGGGGAAAATGATTTATTTTAGAAAATATGAAATGTATTCATAGTTATTCAAGAAGTTAAGGAGGGGTGGTTAGGGGAAGTTAAATCATATTATTATGGGTGTGTCTGTATTACTCAATGAAAAGTGATAATTACATTGAACTATGAAGTTAATCATTTAGGTCACATGAAGGAAATTGATGACACTTTTTATTTGTCTGGGAAGATACATATCAGGAACATATATTTAAAAGTGTAGACATTAGTTTTTGACAGCAGGTCAGATTTTAGGTTTTTTAAATTTAATTTTTTTTCTAATTTTTTTTTACTACTGCTTGTTAAATGGGCTACACAATATGACTAGGATGGGGTCTTAAGGCTAGGATGGTAATGTTCCTTAATGAAACCACTTTGTTGAGTGCCTGAGTTAGGTTTCAGGAAGAGCATTCAGCCTTATAAAACTTTGTCTCAAATTATTTTGACAAGTTAGAGTATGTCAACAGGCATATGTGGAGAAATGAACCAGGATCTTCAGTCAGACCTGACCCACCTTGCTTTGTGCAAGATTAATCCTGGTTCTACCTTAATAAAAAAAACAAAAAAAAAAACACTTTCACTTTTTCATTGTCATTATTTCTTAAAAGAAACATTCTTGTAGATTAACTCTAAGATATACTCATGAATAATGTTATCTTTTTCTTTTTCAGCCTTCCTTTTAAGGTGTGATTTATCTAAACAAAATCATAAAAGCTTAAATATCTTTTTGTCTGAAATAACTGATATTTTGTATGTCAAATGATATGCTTGTTATCATGAGTATTGCTCTCTGACAAATCTTCTTGGAAAAAGTAACATTTCATATTTGACTAATGCTTAAGCTACACTCTACATTAAAGTAGACAGAAATTTCTATTTTATTTAAATTGACTGTAAATCACTGCTCGGTTTTTAAACTGGCTTGAGGGTAAGAAAGGTATAATAGAAAAGGGACTCAAATTAATAAGTCTTAACATTTGACAAATCCTAACATCAGTGACAATGCCATTCTTTTAGTCTGCTCACTGGAAGCAATGTTCTTTTTCATCCAACTCTATACAATTCTTAGTAACTAATTATTTAATACAGTCCGACCTCTCTAACCCAGCAGTCTTGGAACCAGACCACTGCTGAATGAAAGAAATCACCTCAAAAAAGACAAAAAAACAAAAAAAAACTATGCAAGAGTAGTGTTGCCAATTCATTCCACTTGTATAGTACGGTGTTATCAAAAGTAGATCAAAACTCAAAAACAGGAAATAAGACAAACATGCTGCCAAAGATTTTTATTGTTTCACTAGCAGTATAGCCCGGCGTTGCTCGGGTGTAATAAAAGCTTTAAAACTAATACATGTCCTGGAGCTCAGACTTTTTGGACGTTGGCACGAAAGACTAAAAAGCAATAGTTGTTTCCAGTTAAAGCGAAACCGTAGCCTGAAAAAAAAATGAACGGATGTAAATCAAATTTTGATTTCCTGGTATCGATATCAAATAAGCTTTTTTCGTCGTAAACTGAATTTGGAAGGCTAAATAAGTCCTCTGAGTAAATGGTATCATGGCTGAGATTAAGAACTACAATTATACTCTACTTAGAGCCAAACCCGAAGCAAAAACTAAAATAAAAGGGCTGAAAAAAAAATACAGACATACAGGCAGATAAAGAGACACAAACATCTTGCCTTATATATATATATATATATATATATTATTGATTTTCTGCACTATTGTAAGAACTGCAACCTTGAAACTTCTGAATATCGTTTATGTCTTTGTCTATGAGTGTATCAAATTTGATTAAAATTGGACCACTCCTTCTATAACCCGATTTTTTTCGATATTTATTGGAAGTACCTCACACAAAACCTAGTTAAGAACACTCACAGACACTTATAGTACAACTGTAAATTTTTCAAAATCGGTTCAGCTGTTTCAGAGTCTATAGGTAACGGACACACACACACAAAGTTCTTTTATAAATAAGTTTAGATTAGATGCAATACAAAAGCTAAAAAAAAAAAACAAACTAAAACCAAAAAATAATAAATACTTACTATCCTGATATTTGCCTATACCTCTACGATGGTAGTATTTACATTGTTCAGACTGCTGTCTTCATCTTTATTGCCATATATTTAGGGCCCAGTGGATTAAAGCGTTGGTTAGATCCAGTGACTTGACCCAGAGAGTTGTGAATTCAATACCTGGTGAACAAATAACTTAGTTGAGTTAAAGACAGATAACCAATACATCCGGAAGTATCATGGCTCATGGAATGAGAACAATATACACCAGTGACCAAAATGAAGGCTTTCAGTTCGAAATTCTAATCACTTAAAAAAGGCTGGAGTGTACAACGGCCGAAACATTGTGAATATGGCAATAAAGATGAGGACAACAGTCCGAACAATATAAATAATGTTACTATCCTGAATATGTAAATATGCAGCTATATATTAGAAATAAGCAAAACACTCTGCTGCTGTCAGCGACTCTGAAAAGTTGTAAACAATGTGTGACACTGCCATCATATTCATTCAACAAATTAATTGTGGCTTTTTTTTTTTTTTTTTTGTAAGTACTGAACTATGGAAGATACTGGAAGTAAAGCAGTCAGACTGTATAATATAAACTTTTCTTGCATGAAAAATTCTCATTGGTACATTTTGAGTTATTAGGTTGTGGGAAGTGTCTTAGTACAAGACAACCTTTGTTTATTCTCTTGAACATTTGATGCTAATCTTTGCCATGAATAACTTCTCATCAGTGAACTGTTTGAAAGTATTTCTCAATCTTAGATTTATTTATCATAGGTTTTCAACATGTGCATTTTCTAGATTTTTCCAGAATTAAATTCTTCATAAGGTCTTTTACTACGACGACAAATTTTAAAAGATCTTTTTCTCCACATATAGAATGTAATTGTTAGTTTTTATCAGTTTTGTTTGCTAAATCCATAAGTTTTTGCTCTTTCTTTGGTGCAATTCAACTCTTGGTTAAACTTTGCTTTTTTTTTTTTTTTTTTTTTTTTTTTCCAAGTAAATGTAAATCAAGAATAACTTTTAATATATTCTCCTATCCATCTGAGATCTCGAAATAATGTTACCTATGTTTTAAGTTCACTGATATAGTTTTCATTTACTACCACTTATTTAAAATCACTTTACTTGTGACTATGTTTTTTTGGCCTTTGTCTTGTCATGAAAATGGGACATGCTCTTACTCGTCTTGAAATTTGTCTTGTCTTTAACTTGTTTACTTATTGGATTATACTTTTGCACATGAAGTTTGCAACTTTGATTTCTCTGTTGCTTTTAAGGGTTCACTTTACATGCTGGGAGTGGAAGTACGTTTGCATGTTTTTATGGGTTGTCTATAAACGAAGCCTTTGTCTTGGTTTGTTTCCATTTATGGATAAAATGGAATGCTTGTTGCTTTACAAGTCAACCGTAAACTACTCAGCTATATCAAGTGTTGAATAGAACTTTGTGATGCATTCCTAAAGGCTTTATTTAGATCAAAAGAAAAAGATCTTTAGCAATATTATCTTTTGATTTAATTATATTCACTTATTTCTTTTGACTTGTTTCTTCTACATATTGTAAAACATTTGAAATAGCAGTACTTGTTTTATATTGGAAATCTGAAGAGGCTAGTTTGTTTTTATGGGCTTTAACTGATTCTTAAAGCACTTTTTCTTTTTCTTGCATGTCACCTTGAAATAGTATATTATTAAAGTAGTGAATTTTTGTAGACACTGGGGATTTTCATAAAAATAAATTTTCTATTATAGTTTTTTCTTTTTCTGTTGGTTGGGAGACAATGAGCAAAAATGACTCTTGCTTTTTTTTATTAACATTTATCAACACTTGATAATTTTACTCAGTTCAATAACTTGTTTATTAGTATGGTAGATTTTATGTGCAAAAAAATTTATTTACTATATACTGAAGCTGTTCCTATCCTTGTTATAAATTTGATTTTACAATATAATGCCTGATTCTTTCGTCTATTACAGGTCTATAACCATTTATTTACTAAACTGTTTCCATTCTTTGGTTCCTGAATAAAAACTTGTTCTATGATTTAAAAATTCACTGAGTCATGTAGACTTTGTCAATTAACTTGCTGAATTAACGTTGTGAATTGTTTCTTTTCAGATGTTCATTTACAACAAATGAGTCGTGCCAAGATTGGTTCAAACGACTCAATGCCGTAATTTCTTCCCCAACCCGAATGGAAGAACTGTTTGCCTTTGCATTTTATGCCTGGTGTGTGGACCATTGTAACACTGAACAGAATTCTTCCTGCTATCAGTTGTGCATCCAAAATGCCCCAGGTAGACTTGATATTTCTTAAACTTCATTCTGTTAACTTTCAATTTGTGACATGCAGGTAAAGTAACAGATATAGGCTAGGAATAAGAAATCAGGGGAGCTGAGCTTAAAATTCCAGTTGGGCTTTTTACATTACATGCAAATAGCCTTGCGAATGGTATGAATCCAACTCTTCCCCCCCCCGCTATGGGTTAAAAATAGAAAGCAAATTCTGTTTAAAAAAGCCATGTTTAATCGACATGAATTTGATATTCAACTAATTAGGTTATGGGAGTATATTTTTGTTTCTAAAAATTGAATGAAACAAACCATTTAATAAAAAAAAAAAAACAAGACCACTTTGATCAGACAAGAAAATTTTATCATTATGGTTTGTCCAAGTTTAAATATATAATGTAATTTGACATCTTTGAAAATGGCTTATGTAAGCCGAAAGCTTAGAGTGGATTATTCAAAATTATGTATCAATATTGTAATTTTCTTTCTTCATTTAATGATAATGCTATTAAGCTTATCAGGGAATATGAAAATATTTACATAAAATAGACAAACTTTTCTATATTATTTAATGAAACATGCATTTTTATATATATATATATATATATATATATATATATATATATTGGTGATAGTAGTCGTGGCTCTGGGGGGCACAGTCCTATGGTTAAAAGGAGCTCAGCAGAGTTCCACCATAGAATATGTGAATGAGTGGCGCTATATCGAGTTTACTTTGTTACTTCTTCGTCACCGGGGCCTCTGGTACAGTTGGTATGACATTCGCTTGATAAGGCAACTGTCTGGGTTTCAATTCCTGGTAGTGGATGTGCACTGCTGATGAGCCCCAAATATAGGACAAAGTGGTCGTCCAGTGCTTTCTGCATTCTGTTAAGGTTGAATAAAACTTGATGAATTACTTTATATATATATATATATATATATATATAAATTTTTTTTTTTTTTTTTTTTTGTGTATTAAGGCATCAGATAATTATTTAAACGTATTGTTAAATATAACAGACAATGAATGTCTATTATATTTAATCATGAGACATTCTAAACATCATATTTTGTCTTTAATTTCTGGTGAAATTAAAGACAAAAATTGTCCAACATTTGGGTATTTTTTTATTACGCTGATCCTTGATCTAAGCTTTTGGCTCACATGGCCATTTTCAGAGTGATTGTACAGACATTAACTCAAAGATGATATCCTGTTGTGTTGACGTAAAAGATTGCTATGCAACGATAACTGTCATGAAATAACAGCCACAGATCATAAATTAGTGATGCAGTTCTATTTGACAAGATTATGAATTTCGCTGCAAACTGCGCCATGGTTCCAAATGCACAAGGAATACCGGAGGGGTGTAGTGAGTTCTCAGCCAAGGCCGCAAGACAATTGACTAATAGCTGTCTGATATTATGTACATGGCTATGTTTTTCTAAGAAATGTTGTTTAATAAAACTAAGATCAAAAAGGTGACAGGTAAGTTTATGGAAGAGCACGGTTATAGTAAAACCAATATATGTAGTGAGTTTATTATTAGTATCAAAGATACAATCTCTGAACGGGCATGTAAATTGATATGCTACATTCCTCTATAGAAAACCATGTATACTCTATCATGATATATTATTGCAAATAATTCGGAATGTCACACAACCCATGAGACTTTGAGAGCCAAAATTTATGGGTCAGGTAATGTTCATTGTTAAAGGATTAAGAGAAAATAACTTACTTAGATAGAAAGTTTTTGAGTGACACTATCAAAATGTGCTCCAAATTTTTTCAAGTATCTCCTTTCCTAAAAGAAATACTCCTTTCCCAAGCCAACATACATGACTATAAAAATGTTAAAATATTAAAAGAAAACATTTAAATCAAAATTATTATTTAAAATAAATTAATACATAAATAATTCATAAAATTAAAATAATAAATAATTTAAATAATAGAAAAAAATTTTAGTAATTACAATAACAACATTTACTCACTTTTTCTCATGAAGTATTAAATTACATCACTTAGCATCCTCCATGATTTATTTTGACTTTCACTGTTAGCCTTAAAAATAATTTTGAATATTAAATATCAAAATTTTGGAAACACCACAATATTTTTACTTCTGTTTATAAATACATGTTGCAAAATAAAATCCTTACATTTAGCTTGATAAAGGTCCATCAAAGGACAAAATATGTTGGTAAAGAATAGTTCCTTTTCTCTGTGTGTGTGTTGAGCACTCTGGAAGAATGTTAGACTTTGAAAAAACAGTAGCTACTCTAGCATCTACGCATCGTTCATTCAGTAATGAATTAGAACACTCAGCTATTTTCGTGTGTATACATGATATACAACATGCTAAAAGTCTGCCTCCTTCTACTGAGTGCCCATAGCTCAGAGGTAGAATTGCTGACTGACTCCAATTCGGTCAGGTTTCAAT
Source organism: Ascarosepion bandense (assembly GCA_037127315.1). NCBI lineage: Eukaryota > Metazoa > Mollusca > Cephalopoda > Sepiida > Sepiidae > Ascarosepion > Ascarosepion bandense. Next base: position 1,497,682 of record JBBBDQ010000721.1, on the reverse strand, counting down.
CCTGGGTAAAAAGCAATCGAATGTCTGGCTGTACTGATGGGCTGTGATGCAGCGAAACAGATCTGTCTGCGGATGACTATATATATATATATATATATATATATATATATATGAGAACTCAACACATCACCTGAACTGTTTATAAATTATCAGCTATCTTGATGGGCGAAAATATGCATCTCTTCAGACCACAATTTCACAAAGATTTCAAATGAAATCTTGTTTTGAAGAGATGAGTATTTTCACTCATTGAAATAAATTATCATCTAAAGTGGTTGTAAATTACAATTTATTTCATTGAGCAATCACTTTAGATGATGTGTCGAATTTTCCTTTATGTATATCATATTGCTCTGGATAATATCTATTGAACTCTCTCTAAAGATTTATTGCTTAATATTTTATATTAAATAGATTGTTTTGGATTATCCTCTCCATTTACGGACTTGACATCATTAACTATATATTTTTACACACACACACGGCTAAATGTAAGTCCCTTTTCTGTTCATAGGTTTGTGCTTTTAGGTTTCGTGATGTTTCCTCTGTATGTACATTATTGCATTGTAGACACTGTATTTTTAAAATTCCGACATTTAAATTGGTGTTTGGTGTCTTTTTAATAAGACAATATCACCAATAGTCTTGGAGGTGGTGGTAACGATTTTAGTGTTTGAGATCGTTACTGAGTTCATAGGAAAAGGTGTTTAAAGGATAGTATTATGAAATAGGATGTGCATTGTGGTGCAGTGGATATTGCCTTGGAACAAGAAATCGGGGAGCTGAGTTCAAATTCCAGTTGAATTCCTTGTATTCACTTACACACTAATACCCTTGGGAAAAATATTAATCCGTCTCTTCTCTTCAGTTATAGGTTAAATAACAGGACAGATTGGATTCTATAGCCTTGGCTGGCAACCAGTCTATCACAAAAAGTAATGGCAATCTACTGCGGTATAATCCTCTGCCCAGTTAGTCATGTCTCTTTCGTGACATGATTGGCCAAGCATGTATCATGTATGGCACTCACTTGACTGACTGATTATGAAATATGTGGAATTTTTTGGTTTTGTGAATTTTATAAGCTTGTTTTTTGTGTTGAAGATGAAATGGTGTGGGTAGTGGAGAAGTTTAAATTTTTGTTCAATATATTTCTCTTCTTCAGATAAATAGGGCTGCATATTTTGAGGGTTCTAAGGTAGAAACCTATAATTAAACCAAATTTAATTCTTTGGTTGTAGTGGGAATGAAAACTAATAATGCCATTTTTGTTAGTAGGTTTACAGTAAGCCTTAAATTCTAATTTATCATTGTTTTATTAAGATGTCAAGGAAAGGTAAAGAATTTTTAGTTTCTAGTTCATGTGTTAATTACATCAATTTAAATGTTGGGATTTTAAGAAATAGTGTTTACAATGCAATAATGTGTGTGTGTGCATATATATATATATATATATATATATATATATATATACACAATAGAAGAAATCTAGAAGTAAGCCACCACCTACCGCTCACTTCTAGATTTCTTGTATTTTCTACTTTCGTATCGAGCACTTTATTGTTAAGGTTTCGTCTTGGGGTTTTTTTTTTCCTTCCAATGGGCACTAGACGTATTGTTCTTGTGCGCTTATTGTTTCTTTTTTTTCTCCCCCATTATTTAACCCATGAGGTAGTTCTCGCCGGGTTACAAGATGGTTTAAATTTCTGTTAGCACTATTTTCGGATGTTTAGTCTGTTATTATTAGTGTTGCCTTACTATGATTGTTCATTATTTTTTATATGTGTGTGTATATATATATATATATATATATATATAGGAGAAAACATCATGAAATCTAAAAGCACGAATATATGAACACAAAATACACACACACAAAATCTTGAGAACTATTAAAGATTTATCTGAAATTTTAAAATCCATTCAAGCTTTTCTATCAGAATAGTTTTAATTTTGAATGTCTTAATGATCAACTTTGTTTCTGTCTTTTTCTTTTCTCCCCATAAACTTTTAGAATGTTTAAATTCTGGCTCTGTGCCTCTTCCAACCAATTTCAATAAATGTTACATTAGAGATTAATGTTTTATTACTTGTTTGTCAAACAGCTGAATATCGTTTGCGATGTTAATTCACCTCAATTGCAGAATTTGTACATTTATGCTACAGAAATCATTAATTGGAGAGAAAAAAATATTTGCATTGTTTGTAAGTTTATGTCTATATATACTCTTCTATCTTGTTATGTAGAGGTTACTTGTCACAAGTGTCAGGTGGATGAAAGCTATCAGGACAAAAGTGAGATATGTAAACAATTCAAATTCCAACTAAAGATGTTAGTATGCACTTAGGTAAACCAGTTTTACCTAACAAATTTAACATCAAAATGCTGTTATACTGATTGTTAACCTTGACAGAAATGAGTTATCTTATCCCATCACTTGTATTTCTTGAATCCAATTTTGTTATATCCCAATGTATTAACTCATTTTCATTAGTTCTTATCTTGTGTGTGTGCGTATGTATGTATATATATATATATATATATATATATTCAGAAATTATAACATGGATATGTTACAATATCACTACCAAGGTAGCTATTTTGTTTCGACACTTCTTGTGTCTTGTCAAGTGATGTGGTTATTTTAAATTGTATGTGGATGACTTTATATATATATATATAGTCATCCACATACAAGCCTGTTTTGCTGTATCACAGCTCATCAGTGTAGCTAGACACATCCACTTGCATCTGGCCAGGATCGAAAAGCGACTAATTTGGTGTCAGTCAGAGTCGCTACCCTCTAAGCCATAGGCGCATGGAATGAGAGAAGGGAAATTTTAACGTGTTGTATAGAAGCAGTGTATACACACGCCAGTCACCAAAAGAACTCCATTCATTCCTGATAGTAATGCATATATCGCAGAAGTGGAAACTGTTTTTTAAATTTTCTTCTCTAGAAAGCTCAATTGTAATGAGAGCATAATATGTAAGTTCAAATCTCTTAATCAGTTAGTTCAGAATATGCATCTAATGATTACATAACACATGAAACTCAGTCATGCCACCAACTTAGGATGATATGTATATTTATTAACTTATATAATAGCTCTATTTATTCTACATTGAGCATAGTTTTATTAACACCTGAATATCTTTATACATGTGGGTATTCTCATATATATATTTATTAATTCACGTAACTAATAAATATATAAACCCATAAAGTCTTAAAGGAAGGAACTCACAAAAACATTTCCACTTTGTCAAAAAATTTCTTAAAATTGTTCTTGATATATAAGAATTTATATTGTTTTCCCTGTTGCAAATATGGAAAGTGGAATCAGCAGATTCGAATTCTTGCCAAGGCTGTTGCATTTATCTCAAACTGATGAGCTTTAGAAAAGTAATTAATCTCTTCTACTAGCTATTGATAAAATAGTAGGGCAGACTAGCCTTGGTGGGGCAACGTCTCTAAGAAGGATAATTTTGAATTCAGAACTGTAAAAGAATTGATGAAAAACCACTTCCACCTTTCTCAAGAATATTTACAGTAAATGAGATATTAAAGAAAATGAAGCTGTGGAGAGCCATGATCAGTATTAAAAATTATGTATATACAAAATATTCCCTGCTAATTGTGTAAATGGCTGTAGATCTGATCTTCATTAATTGTTATGCACTTCTTGGTTGAATTTACTTATAGCAACGTTTCTTATCGGTTTCCAGTTGGTGCAGTTGAAGGGCTTTTGTGTGGGTGGGTGGGTGTGTGATATTGTAAATCATTGCTGGATTCATTGCTTTTGACAACTGTCCGAGTCTTTATTTTGTAACTTGAGTTAGAAACATCAAAATTTACAACCAAACAAGATAAGGTAGTTATCTTTTTGGGGAAATAGAAAAAGAATAGACTGTACCACTTAAAAATATCCCCATAATCTTAACTATGATTAATTTGAATAATATTGGCTTATGAATGTTCGACAATATTAAAAATCTCTAGCTGCCTGGAGATGGTTTATCTTCTTTATTCCTAATAAATTACCTCCCAATAACAAAAACGAAGCCCGTTACATAAAACTAATTTGTAAAAAAAAAATGATAGTTGGTAATTGCTATAGCATCATATTAATGTATTTGTTAATCTCGCTACGAGAGACTTATGCATGCATCACTGATATTTTTTTCAGTTAGCTGTAACTCTGATCCCTAATTATTGGCAAGGTGTATCAACGATTGTGTTCAATAACCTTGTGACTGTAAATTAGTCATGAACTTATTTTTTTTTTTTTTTTTTTTTTTCAATCAAATGTCTTTTAGGTTTAATATTTTAAGTTAGATTAAAAAGGAAACTATTTTCATCTATTAATAATTGATCTGATTGAATTGATTTGAAGAAAAATAATCCGATTTAAAAAAAAATAAAAATCTTTAATATTTGACTAGACGTTTTGAAGTTGCTTCTTCCTACACATATATGCATCCAATTTAGAGAAATTTTGAATATTTTCGTGACTTTAATTATAATGCAATTAAGTCAAAAATAAAGTGTAATGAGCAGTTACCATTTTAAATTAGATTTTGTGACTTCCTTAATCTTGAATTTTAAAGTGATTTTTAAAAATAAAAAAAAAACCCTTTAATATTTGACTAAACATTTTGAAGTTGCTTCCTCCTACACACATTCTTCTTTTATGTGCCATGTCCCTTCATGTTGTAAGTGATCATGGCCATCCACATCTTCCTGTTCTTTGCAACTCTTAATAATTTTTGTTTTTCTATTATTTTTCCCAAACCCTTGTCTACCATCAATTTACTCAAGCTTATCAAGTATGCTACAGGCTTCGCTTTCTCCCAATCTGTCTTTCTGAATATTTTCATGACTTTAATTATAATGCAATTAAGTCAAAAATAAAATGTAATGAACAGTTACTATTTTAAATTGGAACATTTTGCGACTTCCTTAAAATTATTTTAAAAAAATGAATAAATAAAAAATTATAAAGATACTGTTTTAATTCTAATTTTTAGAATTTTAGATTTAAATCTTGCTATTCTTAAAATAGGGATGTGTGTTGTGGCGCAGTGGATATCGGTTCGGAACGAGAAATTGGGGAACCGAGTTCGAATTCCAGTTGAATTCCTTGCATTCACTTACACGCAAATACCCTTGGGAAAGGTATTAATCCGTCTCTTCCCTCCAGTTATGGGTTAAATAATAGGACAGATTGGGTTCTATAGCCTTGGTCGGCAACCAGTCTACCGCAGAAAGCAATGGCAACCTACTGCGGGAAAATCTTCTGCCCAGTCAGTCATGTCTCTTTCGAGACATGATCACCCAAAGTGTGTATCACGCATGGCACTTAACTGACTGACTGATTCTTAAAATGGAGACACACTTAAATATTTCTGAACATTTTTCAGTTATTGCTCTCTGTCAACAGTAAGTATGAAATGAACTGCCCAAACCTATATCAGTTGTAGGTGAGACAGTATGAATGGTGGCTTGGATGCTTATAGCAAAGCAACATGAATCTCTGGTAGTTGAATGGGGGTGTGAAGTGGGTGTCAGGTGCAACATTCCATTTTTGGAATTCTGAATACATTTGACATCTTTCAATGTTTGTTCTCACATGTACACTGTGAATGTCTCATTGCCATTCTTTGTGGACAGCACAATGTCTGATCATGACCAAAGGCATTGGGCTAGAATTGTCTGCAGTAACAGACAAGCATCACTGGCCAGGTCAGTATGATATTTGTTAGCTTCCATGGAATATAGGAGGAAAAGGCCTACCAGTATGCTTTTGTTAATACCAGAACATCACTGATTAAACCCTGGAGGACTGGCAATATATGGATGGGGTCTAATTAATCATAGTTTCTGGCTGATGATTGGATTTTGGGTGTGACACACACCTCATGAGACCATGAACCTCAGTTATCAACCAAGCACTGTACAAATACATGGTGGTTCCATAATGGTGTGAAACATATTCACATGACATGGGTTGGGTTCACTGATCCATTTTAATAGTTCTAGATTGGTGACTACTAGGTTTCACTGCTTTGTGATTGTTTGTATTCATTCATGGGTTCCATTTACCCACCCCCTCCCAAACCAGAAGAATGTATTATTCCAGTAGAATAATGCAATGTGTTATTGGTTACCCTTAATTGGTTTGCAGATCATTCTAGGTGCTGCCAATGAATGGTGAGGCCAATATGTTTGCCTGACATGAGCCCAGTTAAGAATTTATAGGATGTGGTGGTGAAGTCCTATTTGCACACATGATCCTGCATCTACAGACATCAAGGTGCTGTGAGCAACTATCAAGATGATATCTCAACATGTCGTCCAACCACTTGTGAAATTGATTCCATCTCTATTCCTGGCTAGAGAGTGAATCCTATAGAATACTAAGCACCTATCCCTTGAAATTTTTGTATGTCAGTTTGTGTGTATAGGTGTGAAATATATATTGTGTGTCAAACGCCAAAAATAATTAGAATCCTTTCTATCAGTATACATAAATGACTTTGTAGTAATTTCTTTGGAGTTTTTTTTCTTTGTTTTTTTTTTTATTAGTATTCTCTCTTTGTTTTTCTTTATTAGGTAGCATAGTGATTTGATATGAGAATCAAGGGGAAAAAATGTCATAACCCAATAAGTTGAAATATATAACCAATCTAAATTGGATAGGTATCTGCCAAATACTTCATGTAAAAGTGCAAAAGTACTGACTTTTATCATTTGGTTAATAATAGTCATGATATATATGACTGTTTTTTTTTCCAGCCTTCTTCTTTCTGCTTTTATTCTCTGCTTTTGACATCAACATTGCTGTCATGTTTTTTCTTTTACTTATTAGATTTCTTCTAGACAAGTTCACTAACAAAAGAACTACTGAAGTGTTCTTCTCTTGTTTGGGTAACCTTAAGTACAGGGTGGGATGAAGGTGCAGAAAATGGCTTTTAAAGAAATGGAGGTGTAAAAAAAAAAAATGAAGTTCAAATTTATGGTTCAATCAAATTCTATTCCTTCTCAAACCTTTGAAAATCATTTCATCAGACTTATCAATGAAACATCTTTACTCTTTATTTAATCAACAATTAGGGATGCATAAATTGTGCGAGAATTAAGACCACGTTTATGTAATAGTTTAAGTTGTTAAACAACCAAGAACAGAAGTTTTTCTGCCAGGTCAAGCCTGTTAGGAAATATACTAGTTTACCTGTAAGGGCCTATCTTAAGTCCTTGTTTTTGAGATTTTACAAGTCTTCAGTATATTTTCAATTATTTTTTTTTTTTTTGCCCTTCAGTCTTTTTCACCATCCAGATTTCTAACCATCTAAAAATAGTCTACCATTGTTATAAGAGGCACTGCCACCTGGTGTCATCAATGCAAAGGAAGTACAAAAGAATTACACATATAAAAAGAAAAAAACTTACCTACAATTTTCCTGCAGCTAATAATTTGATTTCTGAAAATAAGTGTTAATATAAACTAAATCCTCTAGCAAATAGTTCTTCTTTCAAAGTGTCAACAGTGGCTCTTTCACTCGGTACGTTTGACTCATACAACCTTATACTTTGATTGAGTCTAAACTGTAATCAGCTTTATCATTTGGCATCCGATATGGCATGACAATACTATTGATGTGAACAAAATTTCATTAACCACCTGTGCCAACAAGAACATACGTGACATTCAAAAGTATCGTACACGCATGATTCTACAAATGTAGAAAGAAAAACAGAAATATAAATGTCAGAAAGCATTTCTTTGGGGTGCGTCGATGTATGGTGCTTTTCCAACCTCATTTTTCACATTGTTTTCAACTATAATTTTGATGTAATTAACTTTGAATGCCAATCATTTTTGCATTGTTACTTTTCTGGTCTTCATTAAAATTAAATTGTGATTATGGCTGAATGGTTACTGTTCTTGAATGTCGTGTAAAACGATTTTGCCAACACAAAGGAAATAGTGGTTGACACATTTTGCCAATGTAAATGTGTACACCATATTGTGACACATCTGCATCTTTGCTTCTGGACTTAAAAAGTCAGTTGTCTGACAATCTGAAATATATATTGCACTTCTCCTAGCCAACAAAAATTTTCCTTCAGTTTTGAAATTGGCAATAATTCTATTTTGGAATTTCTTATCAGTTTAGCAGTAATTGTCATTTATGAAAAACAGATATTTATTTCTGTAAAGTTCGTTGCTGAATTATTTTGCTCTGCTTATCCTGAAAAAGTAAAAGCAGTTGATCCCAAAACTGAAACAAAATAAACGAAATAGCTTCCATTTTATGGATTGCTTTAATTTTAGAGTAAACATGAATTCTATTTTTATATTATGGAGAACTTGAACAATTTATGAGCAGTGGGGCAATTGAATGGCCTAACAGCAATGGACATAAAAGCAACTCAGTAAGAATAGCATGTAGCAAATAGATCAGCCAATATGACGAGTTAATGAACCAGTCTCAGTACTGAATGAACTGAAATGTCCTTTTTTCAAAAAGACATTTTAAAAGCTCAACAGTAACTCTTATTAAATAATGGGTTATCAAATTTTTAACTTTCCTTATTCCAAATATTTAATGAAGAATACACACTACTTTATATCTTTATTTATATATATATATATATATATATATATATATATATGTTTTAAGATATATTTATTAGTAAAAGTGCTTTATATCAGGGATAGTGTATATATAAATATAAAAGTCGACACTCTAGGTCAATGCCAAGTGGCAACAGTCTGTTTCATGATCTAATGCCTGAGTATTGAGTTTGAGCAAGAAATGCTGTTGACTTTGGCGTCCACTGGTCTGTAATGTGAAGGATGCTCTAAATTTATTTTCAATGAAACTACAGGGACTACAATGATACTGTTAGGTAAAGCGAGCTTTCTGCTAAGAATACATTTCCAAATAGTCACGACCATTGGCTATACATTATCTTTTTTGTTATTGTTTTTTTTTTTTACACAGTGATGGTCAAGAATATGCTTAGGAATGCAGTTTGTCTTACACATAACTGTCAGTACTGCTAAACTGCATTACCCACAGCGTAACTGTGTTTACATTCACTGTTTGGTCTCTGTAAACTTTCATTAAGCGTCATCAACTGAAAATACAATTTTTCTTCTGACTGGTGGAAAGCAATGGCACACTTATGTTTCATTTGCACCTCAAAGTTCGTATATGCACAGGATTGTACTAAATTCTCAACTTGACTTATTTCACAGCATCTGACCAAACATTAGCTTTAGTTATTTTTTAAAAATATCCTCTATTGGGTGCGCTGAGAACTTCTCAGTACCCATTTTCCATGACATGGCTGGGGTAGGGAACTGGCCAAGAATGTAAAAAAAAAAAAAAATCAGTTATTAATAGGAATGTGAAATAATAGTCTCTACAATCTGATGCTGTTCAGTTTAGATATCTAGTACCTTATCTTTATAAACTTGTACAAAATAAAACTTTACTCTGTCTGTAAGCAACTTACGTGAGCATTTTGGTATGTGCCAAACAATACTTAAAGGAATTTTAACTAAAGTTCAACAGGTAGTTTCCAAGTTTAATTAGACATGTGTCTTCTACATAGACATACTGTATCTTAGTTTAAATGTTCTGCTTGATAGTCGGCCTCTTCCAGAAATATTTTATTCTAATATATTACTTCCATTGCTGGGTCCTGGGCGTGACAGTAAACTACATCCGGCAGCAAGGCCTCTGATTGGGAGGTTGTGAGGAGTATGGAATCACCTCTTAATTGCTGTTGTTCTCAGGTCAAACCCTGACCCAGAGGGGTAGCATCTGTTAGGGTCCCAGCTATGGGCAAATAGTTAACCCCCAAGCTGGAGTCAAAACACTATGAAAGTAAAAATACACTTTTATAAAAAATATATATAAATGGACTTTTGTAAAAAAAAAAAAAAAAAATGTACATTTTTTTTAAGGAAAAATATTACCAACAATACATTTTTGAAGTAAAAATTATTACCATAACACATTTTTGAAGGGGAAAAAATATATTCTCGGCAAAACATTTTTTGAATACAAAAGTAGGACATTTTCAGTTTTCTAAAATAAAAAAGAATAAAAACCCCAAAAAATTAAAATCTGACTAAATGAACTTTCTCACTATAACCAAACATTTAAAAAAAAAAAAAAAAAAAAACTTAAAACCCCACACACACACACCTTTTTGGCATTAAATAACCCACAGAGGTTGATATGCCGTTAAACACAACTTCCCTTGCCTCAGTATTTTTTGTTGACCATATGACCACAACTACACAGTGTTGATGCTCTATTTTTTTTTTTTTTTATGGTGACTCATTGCTAGCCTGGTGTGCTCTAAAGAGTTAAAAAGATGAAATTCTATTATTTACTCTTAGCCGGGAATGAATTTGTTCATTTCCAAAATGTATTGGTGCTAAGTTTATACAAATTTACACAGCCGGAGCTTTCTGAATTCATTCTCAGTGCTACCCACGCCTCAACTCAGAATTGATATTAATCTTAAATAATCATTATCCAACAAATTTATTGTTTTTATGACAAAAATACTTCTATTAAATATGAAGGGGCTGCTGAAAAAGTTCTTTGTCTAATCAAGAAGTTCTTTTGAAAAAGAACAATTAAAAAAAAAAATCCTCAGTTAGATTAATGAGAGTAGGGTTGTGAATTTTTTTTCTCCCAAAACTAGATTGTATATTAATCAATTCACCCTAAGCAAAGCAATAAATCCACAAGGGATTACTGATTGTTAAAGAATATGAGAAGAAAAACGATTTTAAGGAGATAATATAAAAGAACAGGAACTAAGAAGACAGTAGGTAATGATTGTTGTTGCATTTAAAATTTTGAAGATCAAAGTTGGCTGTGAAGCAAGAAACTTGAAAGTCCCACAAACAATAACTGCAATGGAAGCATAGAACTTATGTTACATCTTGCCATTTTAATTATAAAATGAGACCTTGCCATCAATGTAGTATTGTGCTTAAATTCATAAAGTCTAGATACCATAGAGCAAAAGTTACTCAGAACAATTACCATGAAAGTATTTATAGAAAAGGCAAAAGGAAGCAATGGTGGGAGAATGACTGAAGCCAAGATGTTAGGTCAGGACCAATAGCACATCTGTAAGATTTACATTTCTGTCAGTTAAGTGCCATACGTGATACACACTTGCGCGATCATGTCTCAAAAGAGTTATGACTAACTGGGCAGAAGATTATCCCGCAGTAGGTTGCCATTACTTTCTGCAGTAGACTGGTTGCTGACCAAGGCTATAGAACCCAATCTGTCCTGTTATTTAATCCATAACTGGAGGAAAGAGACAGATTAATACTTTTCTCAAATGTATTTGTGCGTAAGTGAATGCAATGAATTCAGCTGGAATTCGAACTCAGCTCCCTGGTTCCGTGTTCTGAGTCGATAAAAATCTCTAAAATAAATAATGAAATTGCAATAGGAAGTTTTTTTGTTTCTCTCCTTTTGATATCAGGCAATATAACTACAGGATTGTTGTTTGGCAATATACCTCAACCCCATTGAAAGTATGTTATAGTGATTGATTAAATGTCTTTAGATTATCATCACACTCTTTTTATTTTCCCAGATGATAGCTACCAACTTCGTTTTGGAAAAGAAGTGAAACGTATGAATTTTGATTTGAAGAATGCTTGGCGGATATCTTATATTAATGATGAATATGAGTAAGTATCAATTGATCTACAGATCTAAACATTGGAATGCATGTGGACATGTTCAGTGTACATTATCAGGGAGACTGGCTGGAACAAAGCATTTTGATATTGTCTCATGTTGATAACGAAAATTTGAACAAAAAGGTTTGTGAGTCTTTCAGAACTGATAATTTCGCCACAGACATCTAACTCTTCATCTCATATTTGATGTCACTAATATTGCTAGCCTGTCTTCTTCATCTAAAATTGGCCAACCATTGCTCATTACAGCTAAATTACCCTACATCATTATTAAATAATTGCAACAATATCAATCCTCTTTAGAATAGTTAAACTGAATCTATTATTCAGTTTGGTAATTACAAGTGCTGTAGGTATACATAATTGTCTGTCATGGGTGTCTCTCTCTTTCTCTCTTTTTATAACAATGTTCTGTCTCTCCCCCACCCCCAATGCACTACTTTTTGAAAATTATGATTCTGATACAAATTAGTATGAGAGTCTTGTTGCTTTTTGATTACTGACTTTGCTTCCTAAATATTCAAAATGCTTTGTGAATATGTTTGGAATTTATGATCTAAAACTCTCATACAAATTTTCCTTATCCTTAGTTTTAATATTTTGAACCCACTTCGGTTGTGCTATATGTAAGTAAATTTGGTAAGATTTTTTGGCAGACCTGAAAGAGACTACCACGACCGTTTAAATTTGTTGTTTTTCATTTTACTTTTTTCAGCTCAGTCTTATTGATTATTACATAAAGTTTCCGATTATCAAAAAAATTTAGAAAAATTTCAATATTTAAACAATTGGGAGGGTGCTCAGTTTTTCATACAACGTTATAGTAAATTGATCCTCCATTTTGGAACCACTTACGTTGGAGTTGCTTTTTTTTTTTTTGTGGGGGATGAGTTGTTGCTCTTGTTTTTGTCTTTTTCAAGTTTTCTTCAGTTCTTACGATGACATCTTCCTCGGAAACTCCAAGAATGGCTTTATTCAAAAATTTTGCAAAGGATTCAGGTGTTGAATATGCATAAGCAAAAACATTAATTGCACAGGATCGATTTACTATAAGGTTGTATGAAAAACTGAGCAACTGTTTGAATGTTGAAATTTTTACAAATTTTTTTTGTTTAGGGTTTATTCGGTAGGATTGCTCTGAAAAAAAAAGTAAAAAAAAACAAATTGATAATGTCATACCGGCAAGTGGTTCCAAAATGGAGGATCGATTTACTATAACATAGAAAAACTGAGTCCTCTCTAAAATTGTTTAAATATTGAAATTTTTTCAATTTTTTTTTCTTGTCAATTGGAAAGTTTAGGGTATAATTGATAAGATTGCATTGAAAAAAGTAAAAAACAATAACAAATTTAAAGGTGGTGGTAGTCTCCTTCAGGTTTGCTGATTTTTGTTTTTTGTTAGTAACTACAATAATTATACCATTTAACTGTTTTTCTTTTCTTAAATGTTTTTTCACTGTGTCAAACTTGTTAATTTTTTTTCACTCAAGTTTAATTTATCTACAATTTTGCTGACAGTCCATTACTTCATAAGCATTGCTCATACATCAGTATTCAGTGCATTTCTCTATACTACAGGGTACGATGGATATATTGTCTAAACTACACAAAAATGAAAATAACACTTACCTCTCATTTTACCAAAATTGCAGAAAAAATATCTTGAAATAATAAACAGTAAATTTATTCAATAAAATTACCATTGGTTTCAACCATGGCCTCCAGATGACTTTGGAATCACCTGCAAATCTCCTGGACAGTCTCCTTAAGTTGGTGAATGCTACCATAATCTTTGACTTCAGTTTATTTTTTGTTGGTCTCTTGCTCTTCTGCTCACCACACAATAATCTAGGGGGTTGCAATCTGAAGAATTAGGTAGCCAGATGTAAGGAGTGATGTGGTCACAGAAATTGTCTCACAGCCACGATTGGGTTCTCTTGTGTGACATAGTACAGAATCCTATCACAAGACAAAGGATCTTCCAGCAGCCACCCTCTTGACCTAGGGCAGCATTACTTCCTCAAGGCACTTGATGAAGACCTCTGTGTTAAGTCTGAGGCTCTGTGGGAAGATGAAGGTCATAATATCACCATCACTAGTGATCACTCCAAACACCTTCATAATCACCATTAGACTCCTCAAACTCTTTTGGAATTCTCTGTACTGTCCTCATATTGAAACCCAAACATTCTGTTTGTATTCGTTTCTGGAAAGAATGCCAAACAGTACAGAATTCTAATTTCAAATTTCTGGCAAGTGAATTGCATCATGGTGCTCTTTTTTTCTATCACAGGCTCTGCCCAACTGACCCCACTACACACTGCAGTCAACAAAATCAAAAGCGTGTATGTGCAAAATTAAAAATATAAACTGGTGATAATTTACTCATCGCATTCTGTATATACCTTGATAAATTTTCTTCTCAGCAACAGCCTGGAATAAATGTAAAATTGTATCAAAGGTCACATCAGGTGCAAATGAATATTAAAGCATTTTGAACTTACGTTATATCTCCTATAATTTTTTTTTTTTTGTTGAATGAATTCAAGGGTTTCAAAAGATTTGTTTAAATCTAAGTGAAACACATCTTTAAATTATTAAAACAATGATATATTCAAACTGATTTAACACTTACGCTAGCATCTTGTATTGGTTGGTCTAAATTTTATCTTTGTCTTAATAATGGTTTGTCCTTTTCTGAAAACTTTTTTGAAAAACAAACATTTGTTTTCATTTTAAACAGAGCCTGTCCTTCATATCCAGAGATTCATATTGTACCGGCATGCATTAGTGATGAAGACCTCAAAAGTGTCGCCAGTTTCAGATCTATGCGAAGATTTCCATCTGTGGTTTGGCGGTGAGTGATCAGTTACATTTAAGAAAATGAGACAAGTTTTTATTAAAAATGTTCTTTGAATTTAAGATTTTCTAACTTTTAGTTTGTTTCTTTTTGGCCTGAACTTTTGATATTGGGGATTTTAACTATTGAGTGGGTCCGGGCCATCAAAAATGACGGAAACATATTTATAAAACTGTGCTGTCTAAAATGTCATCAACATATATATTGAGTATCTTGTATTAAGACAAGAAAAAAAATAAACAAAATCCAAACTCCTGAGCATGACAGAAGGGAAATAAATATATATATATATATATATGTGTGTGTGTATTTATGTTTTTCACGCATTCTTGATAACATAATTATAGCAAAAAATATAAAATAAGACACTGTTAAAGATTAAATACACAGCAAAATCTTTAATAACTGGTAGTAAAAAAAAAAATGAACTGAGCCAACACTGCCTCGCTATTATTTCTCTTTCCATGAGCATAACAGTAGGGGAAAAAAAAAAAATATATATATATAGTGTATTTGGGTAACAATCTCCTTTTTATACAGGTTTCATTGCAGATGACAAAGTATTATCTTTAAGTATTTTATATAATTTTTCATGTGTTTGAACGCATGAAAAATTATATAGAAAAACTTAATGATAATAACTTGTCTGCTATTTTCAATGAAACCTCTGTGTGTGTATATATATATATATATATATATATATATGCACACACATACACACACAATGGTATTTATTATGAGAAAGAGAATTATTATAACTTTTTTTATCATCAAAAGCAAATGCTTCTATTGAATACAGCATTGAAAAATTTGACTTGCAGTTGCATAAAAATTGCGAAGACTGACATGCCTACAACGAATAAACAATAATCTGTCCAGTGACAAAAACTGCTGGTGACATCAGTGATCGCACTATTGTCTTAATCATGGTAACTGTGTTACTTTGGCTGATGAGTGCAGCAGAGTATCACTTGTGCTTTCATATTTATGTAGAAAAAATGGATTGATTTGTTCAGACAGATGTTCTCATCTTGATTGTTATTGTCAAGATTTTGATTGTTTTCTGATCCTCTTCTGTTGCCCGTCATAGTTGGTAGAATTATTGCTGCTAATTAACTAAGATATTCTAGTATGGACAGTGGAACAAGTCAGTAAGTTAAGAACCATATATGCTACACACTTGAGCAATCATGTCTTGAAAGTGACATGACTAACTGGGAAGAAGATTTTTTCCACAGTGGATTGCCATTACTTTCTTAGGTAAATTAATTGTCCATTCAGGCTATAGAACTCAATTTGTCTTGCTATTTAACCCATAGCTGGAGAGAGAAATGGCAGATTAATACCTTTCCCAAAAGTATTTGCACTTAAGTGAATACAACTGGAATTCAAACTCCTCATTCATTGCTGATATCCACTGCACCCCATGGACATCCTAGTGGAATGAGAGCAGCATTCTATATTGATGAATTGAATAAAATGTTTTGGCTTAGAACTTGCAGAAAGTTACCATAGTAAGGATAAGCATTTAAAGAAGAACATGGTTCAAAACAACGTAGACGAGGTCACAAGCTTGAAGAAATACAATATTGTTGCTATATCACTCGTATTAAAATATTTTCTACTGGATTGCATGGTAGGGGTTGGCTGTTAGAGCCTGTTAAGGCATGGCTTATATTTTCCTTGAATGAGATTGTAGTTTTAATCTTTTAAGTCACTAGTAATCTATTTGCAAAAGCCTATAGCAAATCTTTTTGAAAAAGTTTCATGTTTGACATTTAATAAATGATTCTTATGATTAAGTAGATCATGAGGCTTTTATGCCAAGTCATCGTCTTTTCATGCTATCTCTTGAGAAAATAAAGATTAGATTGAGAGTACCTATCTCTTTGCCAGACAACATGCAACAGATTCTACAGGGTTAAAAAAGTGAAGAATAATCTCCGACTTGACCCAGCCTGATTTATAATGTCAGACTGTAACAATCTGGGAGGGGGTAGTTGGGTGACTAGACTTTCATGTGATTGTATCAAGTAATCTTGTTTCAGGAACTTTTAAATGACCTAACTATATGCTAAAGTTAGCATTGTGATTTTAATACGGGTGATTAAGATCCTCATGAGTGAAACTTGAATCACTCCAGGATGCATATTAATGATAAACTGTGGTCTTAGCTTCTGATATAGTTGCGTTATGGTTCAAAATAAGTGATAAAATTGTCTGCTTGTCTACACATTTTGTCAGGACACTTGAACTAGTTTGGTCAAAATATTGTGCTAACATTGAGACACAATCTGTTTTTTAGTGTTTATGTGGATGTGCAGTTGGTGGTAAGGGATAGCTTCTCAGAATGAGAAATCAGAGCTAGGTTTGAATTCCACTTAAATTCATCACATTCATTTACACACCTTGAGAAAGGTGTGAATCCATTTTCTCCCCTTAATTATGGGTTAAATAGTAGGACTTGTATTTGGAAAACCATTGTTCACAAAAATAGTTAATGCAATATTCAGTAGCAAAAAAAAAAAATATTCTTGAAATTCAAAGTATATTTTGGCTTTAAGTATCACCCAGTGTTGAGTAAAAAAAAAATTCTTCAGCATTTGTCAAGTGTGTAATCTAAAAAAAAAAAAAATCTTATTTCTTGTACATACCTGTATCTTGTCAGGAAAAACAATTCTGAACTATTTTTTTGATTTAATATATTTTTTTTTATGTTTAAAAAGAAAGGAAAACCTTACGTGTCTTCTTTTATGCTTTGGACTAGCTTGCAAGGTAAAGGAACATTTCCTCATTAACACTGGTGGTTAGAATTCAAATCAAGGTAGAAGCAAAGGCTTTTTTTTTTATTATTCTAAGACAGTTCCTCCCCACTTTTCAGAATGAAGTACTTTAGCTTCCCTATGAGAAAGTGTCGTAAATATTCTGATGACTTGTAAATTAACTGATGTTTGTTTTCAGAGACCAACGCAGTGGAGCTGTTATTTCTCGCTGCAGTCAGCCTGAAATTGGTTGGCTGGGCTGGAGAAAGACAGAAGATGAAAACCTGTTACAAGCAATTGCCTTGGCTTGTGCAAAGAATCCAGGTACCAGTAGTAAGCCTCCTATCCATGCGGAAATTTCAGAACTGACAGATGGTACACAAGTTGAGAAAAGTAAGATGCTTTACGCCTTCTACTGTTTTCTGTATCTTTAAAAAAAAATGTGCTTATGTTAAATTAGGAAATAATTTTGTATTGTTAATGCTTTCTATTTTAAAGCTTATGATCAGATAATCTTCACTTACAAGTTGTTTAAGCTGACAGCCATATTGAAATACCTGCATGATCATGAAAGTTAAACAATGTTGAGCAACTGCTTGAGAATATCAGGTACTGTAAACTTGGATGTGCAGGGGGTGTAATGGATAATGGTTCGGAATTGTTAATTGGAGAGCAGAGTTCCAATTTCCATTGGGTTCATTATATTCACTTGTATGCAAATACTCTTGAGAAAGGCATGAATTCACCTCTTCTCCCCACAATTATTAGTTAGTAAAACTTGTATCACTAAATCGTTTAGTCAGTTATGTGTCATACATGATATTTGCCTGGATCAGAAATTTTTAGTTAATTTGTAAGATATATAAATTTAATGAGTGATAAATTTAAAACCTTGCTTTCCTGAAGGATTAGTGGCATGAACTAGTTAGACTTTGATTTTCTTTGTGAAGGTCTTTAAAAAATTTCAGTTCTAGGAATTCTGACTCTTCCTCCTTGTAATTTTTTTTAATCATTTCACATCAAGAAGACTAGGTAATGATTGACATTGTATTTAATTTTTGGAGATCAAAGTTGGCTGAAAAATATGAAGCCAGAAGAGAGTTCCGCAAGTGAGGAGAGCAAGAGAAGAAAGTTGGCATAATAGTTATGGTTGCCACTCACCAATTCAACTGTAAATTAATAAGATCTTGTTGCCATTCTACTTCTAAGTAGCATAATGGAAAGTTCATCAGAACAATTATCATGAAGGTATTTATAGAAAAAGGTACAGCGAAGGTATGTTACATCAGTGGGAAGGTGTCTGAAGCTCAGATGCTAGGTCAGAACCAGTAATTTTTCAGATTCTTTGAATTTTATCAATAATCTCTAAATATATAGTAGGAGCACTGACTATATGTGGCAGCAATATTCAAAGTATGAATGAATAGTAGACTTATAAATATGTAAGATAGATTCTGACAAGAAAAATTATTTAGCACGACATTATCATAAGATTTGCATCCAAAAGTCCTGCCTGTTGAAGATTTAAACTGTCAACAATTTTATTGAATCATGTTACTCAGGACTAATGGATCAAGTGAGCTAAATCCCATGGAGGATAATTCTTTAAGTTCATGGAGGAAAAAGCTACCATACAGTTGTCAAGGATAGCAGCAAAAATATATTTGAAAAAATCTTTGGTGCTAAATCTTTTAAATTATTTAATAATCAAAACAATTTTAAAGATTACCTTTTTTTTTTTTTTTATTGGTTATATAGATAGAAAGTATGATAACGAATTGAACATTTTTAAATTTCCAGATGAAATGACAATGGGCATGAGAGACAATGCAATTAATGCACATCGAATGTTGATAATTGATGCCAGATCGTACAGTGCTGCAATTGCCAACAGAGCCAAAGGAGGTGGCTGCGAATGTGCAGGTAAGTTTGCTTCTCCCACTTGAAGAATTGTTCTTAAAATTTTATTTCTTATCTTTCATGGTTTTCAATCATCTCGCATTCTCCCCCTCCCTGCTTGAGACTTGGTTTAATATATCTTTAGAGGTAAAGATTTTTAGCTTCATAAATTCTCGAGTTATTGCTTAATTTTATTATACATTTTTAAGGAAAACACAAAAACCCAATCTCTTCCAATTGAAAAATTTTATTTCTGGATTTCAATATTTGCTGTTAGCTAGTTACCTCTGGAGCCTTTTATAAATAAAAGAACTCTTTCTTCTCCTGGGTGGGTGTTTATATATCTACCTGTCATACAGTTTCTCCCATATGTACTGCTAAATCAACAATATATTTACATGTTGGGGGCAGCCACTGGAATAAGTGAAGTTCAAATCTGCACCCAGGGGCAAGGTCATTTTTAAGTCAACTCACGGATGCACCTGATATTTTCATAGTCTGGTTTAACATTGAGTGCAAAGTCTATTCTGACATCATCTAAGTTACAAACTATAATTGTTCTAGGCCATGTCATTTAAATCATAGGAAAAGTAGCTTGTCATCATTGGAGTAAATGCACACAATATTTCTATAAATTGTTGGAAATTGTAAAAGTGTTCTTGGATTGTATGTGTATTGGAGATCAAAAGAAGTGGACTGATAGAATTGTTTTTTCATCTAGATAAAAGCCAGTATGAGGATGTACAAGGTCCCGTCTGAAAAGTAACGGGACTGATGTCATAATTTATTTCAATCTTGGACAAAAAACTACATGGTTTCCCTTTCAAAGTAATCTTTCTTGAATCTCATGCAGTTTTCCATCCTTCTATACAATTCTTGAAGGATTCTTCTTGGATGCCTTTCAGCTCTGTTGTTATTGCCCTCTTGATGACCTTCATGTCTTCAAAATGCATTCCCTTTGGTTGGGGAAAAGAAAAGTCACACAGAGCAAGATCATGTGAATAGGGAGGTTGTTCCAGTACAGCAATGTTCTTTTTGGTCATGATCTGTCTTGCCATAAAAGCATGTGAAAAAAAAAATGCAACAGTTGCAGAAAGCTAATATTACAGTTATATACTCCCAAGATATATTAGATAACGCAATCTGCTTATCCCTTTTTCATCCCCACAGCTCACATAAAGCACACCCAGTCTTGTTATTCAAACAACTGTTCACAATATTTCCTTTTTTCTTCTCCCATCATCAACATAACTGCTTTTTTTCTTGCTTCTGATGAAGCATCAAAATTATGTCTTATTAATGCAAAATTACTTAAATTTTAATTTTAATCTTTCCACAGAATATTATCCTAATTGTGAGATTCAATTTATGAACTTAGCCAATATACATTCCATCAGGAAAAGTTTTTGTGCTCTAAGAACGCTCTGTGGTGCCTCTCCTGACCAGGCCAAGTAAGTCTTTCTTTTATTTATTTATTTTTTCTTTCTCTCCTTAAAACAAACTAGTTTACTAAAGCATACTTTTTATCTACTTTGATGTAGAATTGGAACAATGTCCTTTGTTCTTGTAATCTTGAATTTTTGTTGTAGTTATTTTAGAAGAAAGTTTGCTGTATCTAGAACATTTTTAAGCCAAAAAGAAAAGTTTTCATGTAATTTGGAATACTATATTTTGTAAGAGTAGAGGCAAACATTCATTTAAATTTCAAGATCAGGTAATGATTCTAATTGATATCTGATAAAAACAAGCTGATCTTCAAGATATTGAGTTAAAACTGAGCGTTTTAATAACCTACTTGATTATTTCAAATGATACCCTAATAAGATAATCTGTACTTAATTTTCATGTCCATGTATAAAACTTTTATTTTAAGCATAATAATGTATTTGTATTTTTGCAAACTAACTTTAAGATTCTCTTGTGTTTTAGTTGGCTCTCTGGTCTGGAGAACACAAAGTGGCTTCATCACATTGCTAACCTGCTGAAAGCTGCCTGCATTGTTGCTAATGCTATCCATAAAGAAGGTCGGCCTGTCTTAGTGCACTGCTCTGATGGCTGGGACAGAACCCCACAGATTGTTGCCTTGGCCGAGTTGTTACTTGACCCCTACTACCGTACATCACACGTATGCTCGAAAAGCCTTTTCTCCTCTTTTTCTCCTTTTTTTTCCTCTTTTTTTTTCTCCTCTTCTTTTTTTCTCCTTATTTAAAACCATTACCATATGCTTGGTTTACAATCCTCTTAATTATTCTGTGGATAGAACTAAATTAGATAAATTACTGAATCAGCTCCCAAAACCATTTATTTTAGGGGGAGATTTTAATGAGATGTACATTGTGGTGCAGTGAATATCAGCTTGGAAAGAGAAATCAGGGAGCTGAGTTCAAATTCCAGGTGAATGCTCTGCATTCACTTATGCACTAATACCCTTGGGAAAGGTATTAATCCGTCCCTTTCCTCCAGTTATGAGTTAAATAACAGGACAGATTGGGTTCTATAGCCTTGGCTGGCAACCAGTCTACCGCAGCAGGTATTGGCAACCTGTTGCAGGATAATTAAAAAAAAAAATGTCTGTCTATGTAGCGTAGGACTTGGGACCCTGCCCTTAAACAAATCCCAATGAATCTTTCTCCATAGGAGGAAGCTGGCTCAACCTGACCAGGGTAAATGCCGAAACAGGTACAGGTTACAGGAGATTTTAATAACCATAACATCATATGGGGTTGCAAAAATAAATACCAGAAGGGAAGATTAATGAAAGATTTTATCAATAGAAACAATATATATCTATAAAATGACAAGTCATATACCTATCTCCATCCATCAAGTGGTACATGTACAGCTATAAATTTCACCTTAAGTGATCCTGCAATGTACTGAGACTATAGATGAAAAGTACATTGGGATATATGTGGTAGTTATTATTTCCCAGTTGTGTTGGAAAATTCTGGAGCTTTGCCAGATGAAAGAATATCATATTGGAAAACTTAAGCCAGCTAGAAGGATTTTAAAAATATATGTGCACTAAAACTTACACCAGAAGCCAATATAGGCAACCACATTAATTTTACAAAAACACTTTTTAGTACTGCAGAACAAAACATATCAAAATCTAAACTTGTTAATCATGAGACCTTGGTTTAACAATGAGTGTTAAAAAGCGATCAGATTGTCTTGCAACTCTATGTAAGGTCAAATTAAATCCAGCCCAAGAAAATCTGAATATCTACAAAATAGAGCTAAAACAAGCAGAATAATTAAAGAATTTAAGTGATCCTCATAAAAGAACTTTGTATCCAATATTCTCACAATAAAACAAAAAAAAGTATGGAATATAATTCATGAAATCACTGAGGAAAAAATGCTTCATTGAGACATTTCTTTCAAAGCAACTGAAGAGGATATTGCAAATTTATTAGCACAAAACTTCTCTCAAAATTCTTCCTCAAATAATACATGTAAACTTTCAGAATATCAAAATAAATGAAAAGAAAAAAATTAAATTTCTACTCCTAACAATAAAGAAAATTCAAGCCAGGCTTGTACTTAACCAGAATTATGAGATTCTACAAAATTCAGCAGTTGGCCCAGGCAAAATTCACTATAAATTTCTAAAAAAAAAAAAAAAAAAACTACCCAGTTTTTCCTTGAATTACCTACTCAAAATTTTCAACAATATATGGATCAGTGGTAATATTCCCATCTAGAAACAAGCTACCGTATTTCCCATCCCAAAATCTGGAAAGGTCTTAGAAAATCTCTGACTCTCATCCAATTGCATTTACAAGTTACTTAGGCAAAATGTTTGAAAGAATTGTTAAGAATAGGCTTACTTGGTTTCTTGAGGTTAATAATAAAATTACAAATTTCCAATCTGGCTTCAGAAAGAACAAAAACACAATCGATCACCTGGTTTGATTGGAGTCTTTTAACAGAAATTCTTTCATTAAAAAGGAGCATTTAACATTTTCTTTGACTTAGGAAAAGCTTATGATACCTTATGAAGATATGGTATCATTGAAAAACTTCGATTAAACAGGTTTTAAAGGATGATTACCAATTCTTATCAATAACATTCTGACAAAATGATCTCTGTTCATGTGCGTACAACACTTACAGACCTATATGAGCAAGAAATGGGTGTCCCTCAAGAAAGCATATTTTGGTAACACTTTTCAACATAAAAATAAATGACATTATTAAATGCTTGAATCTTGCAGTTGACTGTTCACTGTATGTAGATGACTTTCTAACATGTCACAGATCAAAAAATATCTATGCTATTGAGTGGCAACTTCAACAATGTTTCAATAGGGTAAACAAATGGGTTACAGAAAATGGATTCAGATTCTCCAGACAAAAAACTCAATGCATACATTTTTGCCAACTTCAGAAGCTACACTGAACCAGTATTGAAAGATGTCGCTTACTAAGTATTAAAAGCTAAAACCTACATTTTAAGCTTTCAAGTTTTTACGATGATTTCATTGATTGGTTTAGTGATATGAATTATTTTGGTTAACTGTAATGCCTTCTCAGAAGTTCATATGGCTGACGTGGAAATAAATCTTTCATTTTAAACCCTGCAACACACTTGAATACACATTTGTTACCACTAAAGATAGTTGTAATCCTTAACTTGGAGTAAACACTACTAGTATTAAGATTAGTATAAAATATATAAAAATTAATATTAATTAAAGAGAAAAAACTGTCTACTGATAAATTTCTTATTTTGTTTTATGAAATATATTATTTTCAGGGCTTCTACATACTTGTAGAAAGAGAATGGCTGCAGTTTGGACACAAGTTTGCTGACCGTTGTGGCCATGACGTCAATACAGATGATCCTAATGAGAGATGTCCAGTTTTCTTACAATGGTTGGACTGTGTTCACCAAATTTACAGACAATTTCCTTGTGCTTTTGAGTTCTCTGAAGCTTTCCTGGTGAGTTTTCATGGCTTATGTATTTGGCATTTGTTTTGAATTGATTGTAGAAACAAAATTTTCTTGTTTTTAAGAAATCCTCCACTTACTTTTTTTAAAAATGTTATTGTACATCAAAACGTCATATTATACAATGTAAATATTCAGGTAGCATTTCTCATGTACAGGTTAAAGCCTGAAACTAGATCCTAACCTTTTTATTGGTGAATAAATAAATCTCATTAATAATCTAATAGGCTGGAGCAGTGGTTCCCAAACGGTGTGGTGTGCTGCACCTTATAGTTGCTGCAGAAGAGGATGTCAGTTGAGGCGGAATGATTGAAAGACAATCAAAGATTTAGAAGCAGTTTTGAAAAACTCATATTCCAAAAAATATTTCAAAATTTTAAGATATTATGAATGACTTGTAATTGCATGCATGAATCCCAGTATAAATAGTTATAATAATTGATTGATTTTATCATTGATATTTTTGCATCATATTAAGAATATGTTCGAATTCCAGTTGAATCCATTGCATTCACTTACGCACAAATACCCTTGGGAAAGGTATTAATCTCTCTTCCCTCCAGTTATGGATTAAATAGGACAGATTGGGTTCTATAGCCTTGGCTAGCAACCAATCTACCGCAGAAAGCAATGGCAACCTACTGCAGGATAATCATCTGCCCAGTCAGTCATGTTTCGAAAGAGACATGATCGCCCAAGCGTGTTTCACGTATGGCACTTAACTGACTGAACTAGGGTCTGCAAATTGGAGGAGAGAGTTAACAAGGATAATATTGACTGAATTAGCGATTATCTCCCTTTAACTCTTTCTGTTTGTATAATTTTGAATGTACTTTTTATCTCATAACTTTATTTAAAAAATGCAGGCCAGAGAAAAAAATGTTTGGGAATCACTTGGCTGGAGAATCATTTCTTAAATCAATTTGGTTGTGATTATTATTTCTAATTGCTAAGAATAATTAATGACAAAATAGAAAAGAAACCAGCTATTGTCACTTTTAAATTTGAATTGTTTTGTGACTTTTGAACTTTTGTGCTAGTTAAATGCCACTTGCCATTTAAAATGGTAACAATTTTCAGTTGATTTAAGTTTGTTTTATTCAGCAAAAGTAAGGTTTAAGCAAGGATTAATAATACAACTTCATCCCTGTTCACATTTTATCCCACTTCCAAATTGGTTTCCTAATATTTTGAGGTAGAGAAAGTAGGTTTTAATATACCATCAGACAATATAAAAATTCTTCCAGAAGAGCATTTCTATAAGAAATAAATTCAACTACAAATTTGATCTAAAGGCCACCACATATATTACTAAAAATTTACACCAGATGCTTTTCAAATAAACAGCCAGAATTCCATGATATTCATATTTAAGTTATCTTACTGCTGAAATCTGCCTTACTCTTCAGGCCAACATACCCATCTTGGCTGTTATATTCTCCAGACTTCTTTATGTGTCTGTCTGTTCATACTCTGTAACCTTTTTTGTTTAAAAACTTCTAAAAAAATTTCTGAATATGGACAGACACCTGAAGAAGGCCTAAGGTACAAGAGCCGAAACACTGTCAGTCTAACAACCAAAACGAACATGATAGTCTGAACAGCAAAGCATATAATAAATGAGAATTCCTCATTTCAGAAATTCTAACAGAAATAAGTTTCTTTAAAAATAGCTTTTTAAAATATTTGAATCAAAATTTATTATTATGCATTTTTTTTCCTATTTTTAAATTTTAAACAAATTATCTGAGCAATTCTTTACTAAAATAATAAACTTAAGTATTATCTATGCTATATACCAAAAACAAAACCTGCTTGAAAATGGCTAAAGAAGTGGCTGAAAGTGCTTGGAACAAAGAAAATTATGGAAAAATATCTATATATATTCTTATTCCAATAAAATGGAAAAATGTAATGATGCTGTAAAAATTAAATAAAATAAAATCAATTAAACTTTCCTTGTTTGCAATATGTAATGAAAGCTGTTTAAAAGAAAAGTTGCTGCCCAAATTTACATTAATCAAACATAAGCCTATATATATATATATATATATATATATATACACACACACACACATATATCTATCACAGCACCTCTCATATATATATATATATGTGTGTGTGTGTGTGTTGGATAAATTGTCTAAATTACAGATATATTCACCAAAATATCTTGAAATACTAAACAGTAAAATTTATTCTATAAAATTGCCATTGGTTTCAACCATGACCTTCAGATGATTTTGAAATTTTCTGCAACTCTTCTGGATGGTCTTAAGTAGTGACTGCTGCCATAATTCTTGCTTTCAATTTATATTTGGTGTTACAAGGAGTTTTATGGGTCTATCACTCAACTGTGCCCCTGGAGAGTTAGGTGGCCAGGTGTAAGGAGTGATATGGTCGCAGAAATTGTCTGACAGCCATGACTGGGTTCTTCTGCTTGGTGCAGAGTCCTGTTGCCAGACATAGGGTTTTCCAGCAGCCACTCTCTTAACCCAATCAGCACTCAAGGCTTCTGTGTAGATTTTGAGGACCTGTGGGAAGAAGGCATAACATCACTAGTGATCACTCCAAGTACCATGATTTAGACTGGATATTTGATTATAATCACTCTTGATACATATTCTTAGGTCATCCAAACACTCTGAAATGTTCGTATTGGAGCTTCTGGTGCGAATGCCAAGTAGTACATTGTCATTTCCAAATTTCTGGTGAGGTGAATTGCATCATGGTGCTTTTTGTTCTCACAGATGGTGACCAACTGACTCTACTATGCAGCCAGCTAAAGTAAAAATATAAAATGGTGGCAATTTGCTTATTGCACTTTGTATATGCATATTTCTGATGAAGGCCAGAAGGCACAACAGTTGAAATGTGATAACAGCAGTAAGAATATGGACAGTAGTTCAAATATAAATACTGTAAATAACTCCTCCTCCTCTTCAAAGAAATTAAATAATCATATAATAATTCTGCTTGTTCCTTCCTTAGTTACTTAGTTCGTCCGTCCGTCCGTTACGCCACTGAAGAAATATGACACACTTACTCTGTACACAAGCTTTTCCTTCTCCTCTATCTTTTTATAATCTATAAACACTGCTTTCCTCAGTCTTTCTCTCACCTTTGCCAAACGGAAGGGTAGTAAAGAGTGAGAGAGCAGGAGAAGAGAGCCTATAGCATTACCTTAGCAGTAGCAGCTTAAACTAGTGGCCGTAGCAGTAATTGTGTGTGTGTGTATATGTGTGTGTGTACAGTACAATTTAATAAAAATAGGTAGATTTGTTGTCGTATCCCACAACCTAATAATGAAATTTCTGGCCTCTACACCTTTGGCCATTACTCATTTGGTCTTTTCTGTTTACAATGGACACAGGAGCCATGATTTTTCAGTAATAAAAACAAAAAAAACAAACAAACATTTTCTCTTTCAAAATCTCTCACAAAATAGCATACAGTATTTTGGTTATGGTCTGTGCATATGCCGCTTAATGTAAAGTAGCTTTTATGGACATTACTTTTATAGATATTTTAATAAAATTACACTCTTGTGTTATCGTTATTTTATTATCCAATACCTTTGTTTGAAGACGTTGCTATCATTTGTAGTATGACAAAGTAAAATTTTCCAGGAAATCATAATTATCCTTCCGTGGAAATTCCACGGGTTCCGCTAGTTATAACTAATAGAAAAGTCTTGAAAGACATTTTAATTTCTCTTTGTAAATTAGATAATTCTTTTAGAGAAATTCTTCCATTTATTTAATAGTCTTCGGTGTTATAACTTTCCCTTCAATATTGGATGAACCATTTTGTTCTCTCTTTCTTTTTGCAGATAAAATTAGTGCAGCACACCTACTCAAGACTTTTTGGTACATTCTTATGTAACAATGCTCAGGAACGCAAAAAAGCCAAGTTGAAAACTAAGACTGCTTCTGTGTGGTCTCTTCTTTTGTCTGACAATAAAAGATTCACAAATTATCTTTATAATCCTTCAACAGACCAGGTAGGTTTTTCATTTTATTAAAATACAGCTAATAAGCTTACAATCGAAAGGCAACAAAAGAACTGACAGAATTGCTAGTCATTAAGAATCTCAGAATAAATGAAGTGATCTAAGATTTGAGTTGAAATGTGATCAGGACATTTTGCAAAGACAATTTAATAAAAAAATTTAAAAAATTACCAGTTACTGAGTAATCTTTCAAATTCATAAACTAAAAAAAAAAAATCCTTAGGTTAAATTTATTTCTATGTGCAACTCTGTCACTTTCCCATTGCCATAAGGTTGCCTCTCTGTCTCTTTTCTATAAATATCTTCATGATAATTATTCAGATGAGTTCTTTGCTAGACCTTTTGAATTTAAGGACACACTGGCATTGACATCACTTCAATTTACAGTTGAATTGGCTAGATATAGCCATAAGTTCTATAGTTTCTTTCCTTGCATTTATCGCTTGTCGAACTCCTTTCTGGTTCCATGCTTTCTAGCCAACTTTAATCTGCAAAAATTTAAGTGCAATATCAATTACTATCTACTGTCCTCCTTATTACTCTTCTCTTCCTGCTCATTATTAATGTTTCTGCAACTAATTTTCCTTTTTGTATTCATGATACATTTTTTAAAAATTTCTGCAAGTTTCCCAAATGCATTAGTTATACATAGAAATAAATTCAGCCAAAATTTTGATTGAAAGAACGCCATACTTATCAAAAAAGAAAGTAACAGAAAATTCTCAAGAGTGTTGTTATTGAATCTTACTCAAATATAAATCTGTGTCCTGGATTTTTTTAAATAACTGAAAGAATTACTTCTATCCCAAGACAATTATAAAAATATTTAAAAATTAAAAAAAAAAAATGGTTAAATTCATAATTTATAACCTCCCATTATTTTAAAAAAAAAAAAATTAATCATCATTAATCTTTCATTTATAAGACATTAAATTATGCCACTTTGTATCCTCCATAATTTAACTAGACTTTTTAGTTAGCATGATAAACATTTATGAGCGTCTCTTAAATTAAAAAGAACTTTGAAAAACTAACATTTTACTTTTGGTTATAAATATTTGTTGAAAAATAAAATCCTCACATTTGCCTTGATAAAGTCTGTGAGGATGAAATGTGTTGGCTAAGATAAATTCTTCTTTTGTCTTTATTCATATCTTGTAGTTCTGACTTTTTTCAGACACACACACACACACACCTGAACACACACACACACACCTGAATATAAAGATTAATAAAATTAGCTAGAATACCTGCCTAAACACATTTGAGAGAAAAAGAAAAAAAAATTAGTTTCAAAAGTTGAAAATTTCAGCATTTCTGTCAGTGTATAATCATATACAATAATTGCATTTTTATATTCTCCCTTTAACAAAAACACTGCTTTAGTCCAATGCAATCCTAAAGAAAAAAATGTTATACACACATTTTTCCCCTCACTTGGCAATTTATTTGCCTAGCGTCGGTCTGATATATAGAAATTTAGATATATTCTACATTATATATCTATATATAGTCATCCACAGACAGTTCTGTTTCACTGTATCACAGCGCATCAGTACAATTAGAATCCATTATATATAATTATTAACTAGTTATTGGTCAGAATTAAATTACACCAGTACACATTTGTATTAAAAAGTGCTCAATACATATATAATGTAGAGCTTTTAAGTATTTTCATTCAGAATTCAGCTAATTACGCAACCTTGGTTGTGCTAAGAAGAGAAGTTTGCCATAGCATCATTTTCAAAATGAGAAATTGTTGCTTAATGAAAAGTTCGCAATAATGTCTGGATGTAAACACATCAGAGAATAAATTTTAGGATCATACAAAACTGAATGAAAAATGTTCACAATTTTTGGGCAGCTCTTCCCCTATTTTAAACTTTGTTATGCGTTTAAAAAAAAACATTGGAAAATCAGTTGATATGAAATGAAGATAATGAAAGGTTGAAACGAAGGTTACATAATTCACTGAATTCTGAATGAAAAAAAAAATATATATATATATATATATATATCACATTTAGAATAGTGGAAAGTGTTCAACTTGATTAGAACTTTTTTTTTTTTTTTTTTTCTTTGAATTGAGGATTGACTGTCATAATTGTAAATTAC
The DNA here is from genome assembly GCA_037127315.1 of Ascarosepion bandense. Lineage (NCBI taxonomy): Eukaryota > Metazoa > Mollusca > Cephalopoda > Sepiida > Sepiidae > Ascarosepion > Ascarosepion bandense. Next base: position 1,467,314 of record JBBBDQ010000721.1, on the reverse strand, counting down.
CTTTCTCTTAGCTAATTAATGTTGCTTCTGGAAAAAGATTAAGATCTCTCTCACTTTATTTTCAGGTGTTGTATCCATCATGCCATGTTCGTAACTTGAGCTTGTGGACACATGTTTTTCTTTCCAACAACTCTTTCTCAACGAGCTCTGATGATCTGCCAACAGCAGGTACAAACGATCACTTTATTGATGAGCCAAAAAGTGACCACTGCAATCTTGGAAAAACCCGCTCATATGATGACCTGGTTGCTCTGGAGCATACAGCGAATCTGAGCAGACGACTGAGTGACCCAAACATTGCTATGGACAATCATGACCAGGCAATGTTTCAACCAAAGGACTGCACCAACAGTATGTACGCTATGGTGGCAGTGAATAGTAATCATTTAATGGCTGAAGTGGATACCAGCCAACCTGGGGAGTTATTTAACGGGAACCACCCAGCCTCTACAGAAGAGCAAGCAAACAACATCGAGGGTGACGACGACGATGAGCAACTCTTTCATGCGAAAGAGGAAGAGCTCATGAATGGAGAAATCTTAAAAAACTTTAAGAACTGTGAGGTAAATGGGAATTCTGCAATCCCTTCGTACCTAACATCAATTAGTAGCAAACCACACAGGACTTACAACAAATCTTCTCAGGTACCTGGGAATGAGACTTTTATCAGTTCAACAGAGACTATTGTGGACGAATCCCATAACAAACTAATCAATTTTAAAACTGACTGTACAACTAAGACTTCTGTAAGCACTGTGTACACATCTACCAGCACCTCTAACCTGTCAAGCAGTCTGTATATGAATGGTAATGTTGAACATCACAACAACAGCAGCAGCAGTAGTAGTAGCAGCAGCAGTAGTAGTAGTAGTGGTGAGGAAGATGAATACAATAATTCTAGGTGCAATGGTGAGAGGACTTTACAGATTTTCTCCAGTATTAGTACAAGCACTAGTGACATTAGTGACCCTCGGGTGGATGTTCACCTCTATAGTGATATTTCTTCCTCTGCAGCACTGCTGCCTGCAAGAGGAGACACGGACTATAAGTCTATATCTCGTTCATCGCTCAAGTTGAACTACTTGTTCAATGGTAGAATGAATATTTCCAAGACTGAATCTTGTCCCAGCACACCAAACTTCCCCATGGCACAGTGTCTGAAAAAAACCCTAACACCTGTAACACCGGGGGCGGATTGTAAGGTAAGTCGTCCAGTTGTCTATAACGTTGTCGATTTTGTTTTGATTCCCTCGACATATTTGAGCAGAAATACTTTTTTTTTAATATAACCACAAGCTTAACATGTAATAACATATGCTTAACATGGAATGACAAAAAAAAAAAAAAAACATAATTTCAGGGTCAAAATAAAAATAAGTTAATATTCTAAATCACCTCTACAACTTTTATCATATTTGTTCATACTTCTGAGATGAGGTATTGTAATTATTTACATTGTTCAGATTATTGTCCTCACCTGTTTTACCATATTCATGAGGTTTTGGCTGTTGAATGCTCCAACCTTCTTTAGGTGATTGGAATTTTGAACTGAACCCATTATTTTGATCACTAAGGTATGTTGTTCTCATTCTATGAGTCATGCCACTTCCGGATGCTTTACTTATCTCCCTTTGACTCAACTCTATAAGGTCACCAGGTATTGATTTTTTTGTTTCACCTGATTTGTTTTTTTGTTTCACCTGATTTGTTTTTTTGTTTCACCTGATTTGTTTTTTTGTTTCACCTGATTTGTTTTTTTGTTTCACCTGATTTGTTTTTTTGTTTCACCTGATTTGTTTTTTTGTTTCACCTGATTTGTTTTTTTGTTTCACCTGATTTGTTTTTTTGTTTCACCTGATTTGTTTTTTTGTTTCACCTGATTCTTTTTATTATGTAAATACACTGTAAAAAAAAAAAAAATACGCTCATCACACTCACACGCATTTTTTTTTTATAGCCTTTTTTTGAATATGTTTGCCTCTTTGGTTTATGCTTTTCAATGTAAGAATAACAAAGAATAATCTACAGTTGATTAAAATCTTTTGCTATGTTTTTAATAGTTTTTATACTAAGTGAAAAAGCACATCCACTTCCTTTTTAAGGCTTAACTTTGAACAGTGTTTAGGAAAGCTAGACAAATCAAAATGAGTAGTCATTAAATATATGGATGTAACTAAAGGGGAGAGTAGAGGGGAGATCCTTTTTTCCTATGAATTGTACACTTGATGAGAGCTGAAGAATGGTTTAGAAGAATCAACACCTGGACAATCTCAATTACACAAAGACATTCAGTTGACTAAACAAAATTTGTAATGTTAATGATTCCCCCACCTCTCTCTATTCCAAATGAGATTGGTTGATCTTGGCATTTTTATAATTTTTTTTTTTATAATCATATCGCCCCAATCAAGGCATTTTACTGCCACTGTTTTGCAGGGGGTTACATCGGAGGAAATCTGAGAATAAGTGACAAGTTATAGGGGGTGTCAGAAAATGGGTAAGAGAAGGATGATAATACTGATGAGAGTGGAGTGGATGGAGAAAGGAGCATTAGTGAGATAGATGACTATTGACTTTACATTTAAATTGTTGGAGATTGTAGCTGTTAGGGAAGCAAGTAAATGAAAGGGAATTCCACAGGTGGGAAGTGCGAGAAAAGAAGCTGCTAGAGTACAAGTTGTTTAAATTTTATTGGTTTCACAGTAAAAGGGTGAGACCTAGTTGCTAATCTTGTGGCTCAAGTAAATTCATATATAGGGGGCACCAGTGATCTAAGTTCATCGGAGCAGAAGCCGTGAAAGTATTTGTAGAAGAGACACAGGGAAGCTACATTGCACTGGTGAGAAAGTGAGCTGCCAAGTCGGGATTGATCACATTACAGATTCTCCATTGGATTTTGTCAAGGACCCCTAGGTAGATAACAGGAGCACCCGTATGGCAGCAGTATTCAATGCACTGGCGGATGGTAGACTTATATATGTGCAGGGAAAAACTTCATGGCCCTACACAGAACCAACTTTCTTAGCAGTGGATTTAGCTATGGATTCTATCTAGTCATTCTACTTGAGGTCTGTTGTGATTGTTAAGCCGAGGAGGCACAGTGTTTTGCTTTCAGGGAGACTAGCCTGATCTATGCTAATGGGGGGATGAGAGGGATTGTCAATAAATAGCAGCTTCATTTTGGAAGCATTAAAATTAATTATGCAACACAAGTTTCAAGTTCCGCTATACAATCTTTTTTTTTTTTTTTTTTTTTTTTTTTTTTAATCAACCAGAAAAGGTTATTTTCAGTTTTTATTATCAAAAGCTATTTTATTTGAAGCTGGAAAGTTTTGTTTTCGCTAATCTGTTTTTATTTAGAAATCAATTCTAACTTGAACTAATATCCAAAATCATTTACTCACTTTGCTATTTCTGTGTAATTTAATCCATAGTTTTGGCTACATTAATATTTAGTCTTCTTAACCCCCTTCCTTCCGACACACGCACTGGGTCAATAAATCTTTTAGTCTAATTCTAACTTTAACTCTTGGCAAACCTGTGATCTTGGGGTTCTGCCTGTTTGAATTTGCTTTAAACATCTTGTTACCAGTGTGCTTATCATATTTTGCTGCTTATCAAGTACTTTTTTTTTTCCTTATAAAATATCTCCAAAAAACACCTTATGTCCTATAAATCCTATGAAGGGGTCTAATGCATTCGGGGTGTCTTATAAGCAGTGAAATGTGGTAATAAAAACATCTTAGAAAAGGAATCTCTCTTATAGTTAAAAGAAATCTGCAAGCTTTACTTTTGCCATATGTATAGGGATTAGTTTTGATTAATTAAATAATGGTGCATATGAAGAACTATTCTATAGGGGTGTCAAATTCATGAGTAAACTGAGTAAACTTTAGTAATCTTCTGTAGCTACCTATTAAAGTGGATTAACTGAAATTTAATCACACGCACGCACGTGAACCCAAGGAAAAAGCAAAACCTGAATCCACATTCGTGTTGATGAGGAGTAATCTTGACCTTGATATTCAAGGTCATTGAGTTAATTTCGTCCTAAAAACATATCAAAATACTTGAACCCGTGATGGAATCAAGGGAGCCAACTCTTGAAAATGCTGAAATGTATTCAAAGTAATTTGAACAATGTGTGACATAGCTTTCATGATGAGTAAAATGATAACAAACTGAAATAAATATCTCAAGTAAATTCAGTGGATTTTAAGTTAAGTTTTTAAACAGATCAATACTTGAAAATTTCACTAACAAAAGTAAATTGATTTTTTTTATAGGCTTATCAAATTAAAATTATCAGGAATTAGATGATATCAATAATTCCATCTAAAGACATTAGCTTCATTCTCTCTCTCTTTATATATATATATATATAATGATTTGTACCCACAGAAAACCTTAAATAAAGTAGACGTCATATTTATCCCAAACCCGAGGAACCTTTCAGCCAACACTTATCAAGGGCTTCGTTGGCTGAATTATAAAGAGTCTAAGAAGGACAAAACCAAAGGATTACTTACAATACTGGGAGAAGATGGAACTTGTTTAAAAGTAAACTTTAATGAAAAAAAAAATATATTAAAATGTAAGTGGGGTGTATACATATAATTCCACAAGAGTGAAATAAAAAGGAAAAATGTGACACTCACAAACTCTCCAGTAATTGTAAGGAGTGAAGGAAATGCTCTTTCTGCCTGCACAGGCTCGGCTGCTCGATCTTCAGGCAAATAGCCTCCAAAATGCGAAGATGATATGCTGATCGAGCACTGTGCAAAGCAGAAAACCAATTGTCCTCATACTTGGAAGCACATGCTTGATTGTCCAGCAGGTGTTGGCCAGTAGCTGAATTCGGAACTGCTTGGGCTGTTCTTATAGTTCTGGGAGGGCTACCTGAACGTATATTTGTGGGGACGTGTTGCGCAACCTGTGTCTCCAACCTCAGATTGGTTCATCCTATATATGCCGCATCACAGCAGCACTTAAATTTGTAAACAACTGAACTTTTTCGAAAATAGGACAACCTATCATTGCTGAAGGATGGAAACACAGGTATTGTCTGAAAAACAACATGCAACTGCACTGAAAAATAACTGGATGAAACACATGCCGAAACTTTATCAGTAACAGTTTGACATTTTCTTCCAAGCCAGGGTAATTTTAAATACAAGGGACAGCAACTAGGTCCTTCAACTTTTGGTTCTTTAAAATGTTTGACCTTACTATCAATCACCCGTTTTACTACATTAGTTGGGTACCCGTTACCTTCAAAAATATTTTGCAAGCAAATTAATTCACTGCTCAAACACTCCGGAGAACAAGTGTTAAGGACACGGTGAACCAAAATTTCTATTAGACCTATTTTACGGGACTTAGGAACAAACGAGTTCCAATTGGTGTACAAACCAGTAAAGGTGGGTTTGCGAAAAACTGATGTCTCAAAAACCCCATCCCGGCACTGAACACAGACATCCAAAAATGGGAGACATTCATCCTTCTCTATCTCCATAGTAAACTGAAGGGAGGGATGTAAAGAATTTAACTGAACTAGAAAGTGTTCAGCGTCTGTAGTGTTATCAAATAAAGAGAAGGTGTGATCGACATAATGTCGATATATCAAAGGCTCGTCAACCTTCTCAAATAACAAACATTCATAATATCCCACAAAAATATTTGCAAGAACAGGACCCTAAAGGACTACCCATTGCAACCCCGTCAATCTGTGCATACATCTCACACACACACACACATATATATATATATATATATATATATATATATAGATATGTGAGATTTGGAAGTATGTTTTGTCCTTTAACACTTCATCAGACAAAATGTGTCACAAGAAAAGTTTTCTCACTTTGTCATACATTTTTCACCCCCAATATTGTTTTTGATATATAAAAATATATATCATATCTCTCTCTCTCTCACATATATATATATATATACACGCACACAGTATCAATGTATAAAATATAATAGGTGCCTTTTGACTGACACTTTTTCAAACAGCAATTGTCGGTAATAATTAAAACTAAGTGGCCAACCAAAAAATTTTTATTAGCTACTGAGTTTTAAAAAAAAATATATATATATATATATATATTTTTTTTTTTCTCTCCACTAAGTAATGGCTTCCCCAAAGAGGGCCAATTTAAATTTCAATTCTTGTATTCACAGAGCAGGCCTCCACATATTAAGGATAAGACTCAAGAATATCAAGACAACTGTTATTTGAAAAAGTGTCGGTTGAAAGGCGCCTCACATATTTTATGCATGGATACTTTTTTTTAATATGATCCTCCTTTTCTTAAGTGTTTGATTTCATGGTGTGGTACTAATATTTTGTTTAGAGAGAGAGACACACACACAGACAATGTTGTGAGTATTTTATAAAACAAAAGTTTGCATCTGTTAGGATTTCATCAGTCTGGGTTTGTTGACTGTGTTCTGATTGCACATCAATGAGACATGCTAGTAATTTCAACATTTCAAATGAAACAGGTCACAAGTTTTTACATTTTGTTTTTAAACTATACTCAATACTGTCTCTTGATATATAAAAATATGTTCTCTAATATTATACTAGTTTTTCTCTTTTCTTCTTTCTTTCTTTCCTCTTTTTCCCCTTTCTTTTTTCCATTTTTTCTTCTCTCTTCTGTCAATATTTTTTATTTCTCAAAAAGTTATTAAGAATATATGCAGTACATATGGTTTTATGAAATTTTGGTCTTTCACTGACCTTGGATGTCTGAGGACCTGTTTATTTGCATATCTACATCTGACTTTTCCTAAGTACTTTTGTATTAAAATTTTATTAAAACTGTCTGGCATTACAGTCAGTCTTTTGATAATACAAAATAGTGTTAACGTATTTGTGTGGTGTGCGTTTGTATAATATGCACATATTGTCTTTTTTTTTCTCTTATAAAAATTGAATGAACATAAATAAATTTACAGAAGACCATGTTTGGAGAATTCTTGACCCTCACCTCTAAGGTGTATTGAAATTTATAACTTATTGAATCTAGATTACTTTAGTTTTATTTTTCAAAGCCACAAAATGTACAAGTTAAAAACTACTTCATTTACAAGAACAGTTTAATTGAAGGCCCAAAAAGAAATACTCTTTGCTTGGTGATTTACTTGTCTCTCTTGTGCATAGAAAATGTTTGCTTGTTTTCTCAAATGTTCCATTTCACTTTAAATGACGATGTTTTGATTATAGGTTCAACCACTGACAAAACCATCAAGTATAGCACATAACCAGTCAAGCTTCAGTCTGACTCGGCACTTGGACCCTGATGGCTTAACCACCCACTCTGACACGGTTCAGCAGAGAGTGAATGAAATCCGGTCTGACTATCACCAAAAGATTGAACTTCAGAAGCGTCACCTTGAACAACTGACAACCATTTATCAAGCCTCGGCATATAATGGTACTGTCCGGCAAATGTATGACAGGGATGAGATGGTAAGGACTGAGGATTCATAATTTCATTTTCTTTTCTGAAAAATTAAAGTCCACATCTTATCAAAAATTGATTTTGACAATGATAAAGCAATACGACATAGTTCAACATTTTTAAGGTTAATATGGGGCGTGGGGTATGGTACGTGATTTCAATGTGCTTCAGAGTGAGTGCTTCATGACAAATTTTGAGAGGGTGGTCATATTATTTACTATTGTGAATGTAATCATCATGCATAAAGATTACATTTTTAATAAAGCCATAAAAATCTTTATTCTAGAGCTTAAAAGAAGCAATAGCACCAAACTCTTCTCACACTGGGAATAGAAATGATTTTTTGGTGAAATTTCAAATGACTATTTTTCCTTGCTGCTATTCTTTTTATCTGACAAGTCAGATCTCATTCAGAATAAAAGATTCATCTCTTATTAGCAAAGTTTCCATTATTTAATTCAAGAATTTAAAATTTATAATTAAGATTTTACCATTTGTATTTTGGTGTTTCCTTCCAAAAGTAGTTTCTAATGTAGGGCAGGATAAAATAGGTCCCTCTTTTATAATCAGTTAAAATGAAATAGACTTTCTCAATTGTTCTCATTTTATTCTGCAATGTATACCTTAAATTTTTTTACTGGCTACCTTCGCCTTTGCGGTAACACTGATTTAATGCAACACCTAATTTCTTTCTACTTTGTCGTGATTACAGTTTCTGTTCTATTTGATTAAGTTTGTTTTACCTCCTCGCATTTTCTGTCTAAATAGTATGAAACACTTCATAAAACAATGGCTGTAAATACTTTTTCTATTCAGATGTGAAAATAGGGACCTCTTTTCAAAAGGACTCTTTCAATTATTCAATGTTTCTATAGTTAAAAGTTTATTTGCTATTATTAACAAATTTAACTTTGAACTATGTTAACAATCTAAGGAAGCCTTTTATGATAAAAAAATATAGGAAGCATAAATATTTTAACATTTATAATAAAAACCAAATGAAATTTTGATATAATTATCTATTTTGGATATTAAATCTGGATTTCTTATTCTTTTGTCCAATCTCAATTCTTTAACATTGAGTCAACTCTTAAAATCTGCTAAACGACTTTGTTTTGCTGCATTAAAATCATGAAAAAATTTTCTTTATGTACACAATTTCAATTAATTTGAACAAAGAAATGTACAAAAATTCTTAAGTGTTTTGTAACATTTCCATATATACCAAGCCAAAGAGTACATTTATAAAGACTAAATGATTAACCATAGTTTTCATAATTTGGTAGTTATATACTATTTTCTTTGGTATAAGTTTTGTACTGGTTTTTAGAAATTGGATAAAAATCATAAGCTTTTGTTTTGTTTTTATGTGGATGTTGAGGTCAACAACCATTGGTGACAGTCTGTTTCATGCTTGACCTTTAGCACTCTGTAGATGGCTATTTTCACTAAGCAAAATATTAGTCCTGTCAGTGTAAGTTGAATTTGAATTTTTCAGTTCTGCAGTCATTTCCTTCTATGAAACACCTAAAACAATCTTGGTAGAAATTGAGTCAGGCTCCTGCAATTTTATATATAACACTATATTTTGAGGGTATTTCATATACAGCAAAAGGGGAAGAAATATTTATAAATGATGCAGAATGTTAAATGCAATCATCGGGCCTGGAATGCTGTTGCCGCTGAGTGTTAACACTTCAGTGTCTATTTTTATTGTTACATTATTTTATGGTCATTCCCTGATATCAAGCACGGAAATCCATAAATATAGCATACCTTAAAGTATATTTTTGTTATATATATATATATATATATATATATGTATGTCAGATTAAATAAATTGCAAACAATATGTTTGCTTATTTTTAATAAAATAGTTTTTCATGCTTTAACACGTGCATGACCATGACATTACAACATATAAAAAAATTATGGATAATTTTCATGTTCTAATGAACACTAGCAATTTGTCAACTGTTATATTTGAAGCAGGAAAAAAAAATGTACAGTAATTTTTAGCAAGAGTTTTCCGGTTACATTTGTTACTATAACTCACACTCCTGAAGATGACCTTGGACAGAGGTTGAAAGTATTTGGCTACCTTAAGAAATGAATGAAAATAACATTTGTCAACATTACAGCTCATTTCTGACATCTTTTGGTTGTAATACGCAAAAGATTATCTGTGAATATAAACGGATTTTATTAAAAATAAGTAAACATATTGTTTGCAATTTATTTAATCTGACATGTTTAAAAGAAAATTTGCTGCCTAAATACACAAATTTTAAAATATATATATATATATATAAATACAAGTTTGTCAGTTGATTGCTGTTACCTTCAGCATCCTGACTCAGTTTTGTAAGTGGGCCTCTTTGACCACTCTTCAGAGAGTATCAGCAAGGCGTTAGGATATTGCAATATATGGCTTGAATAATTAAGTAGCATGGCACTCTAGTAGGAATCCTAAAAGAGATATTGCATCAAAGGGCTGCTATTTTTAATAATTTTTCACATTTGTATGACAAGCATACATAAGTCTTGTATTCATATGCAATTTTCCACCATATAAATAGAAAAGGGATACAGCTGGAGGTTAAACTAATTCTAACCTTGAATACATAACTATGAGAGAACTAGAAGTAAATTCTTTTAACTAATTATAGTTTACATCATTCTATTCACTACTATTTCTTCAGTAGTTTTATCATCAAGGTTAAGATTAGGTTAGCCTCCAGCTGTATCAATTGCTTTTTATATGTGGAGATTTCCATAAAAATACAAGCCCTTTTTTTTTTTTTTTTTTTTCCCCCCTTTCCTTTCATCCATTCACACTTCATTCTGCCTTGGTACACTTTTCTCCTTCAGAAATTTCAAATAAATTCTTTTGAAATAATAATCCCCTATAATTTATAAAATACATCTATGAACTTGACGTACTTTGTTGAGTAATGTTTTACCTGCCAACAAGAGTTTGATATTATTTATTTTCAAATTATTTAACCAATCACATGACTTCCAAATATAATTTTAAAAATTTAAATCTTAGGAATTATTAAAAATATGTGTTTGAAGAGGATTTACAATCTTCTTGCCTTGTGTTCAAAATTTTAAAGCTTAACACTGATAGTTTAAAATATTCTCAATGACTGAATTTTATTTGATTACCCCACCCCCTTACTGTTTCTCAATGAGAAATGGTCAAGACATGCTTATAATTATTACAAAAATTCTTGTTTTTGTCACATGCCATACTCTTGCTAAAATGTCCAGATTTCACTTGCTGTATCAATACAAACTGGACTCAAAACTTTTCACCCACCTATTATTTGGGTCAAGTAACCTATCCCTTGTATTTGTAGCCTCCTTACACTGTCAAAAATAAATCCTGTTCCCTAAACACTTCAATGTTTTCTTGTTTCTAAACTTTACAAAAATAAACAATATCAGTAAGTACAAAAAAACTTTGATTGCAAAATTTTCTAATTTTTTACATTGATTATAATAATTATAATAAAATAATTGGAATATCTTTAGATAGAAACAAACAATCCCAGTTTTAGGTAATATTTTTCTTTCTGTGGGGGACACAAGATAAATTTAATTTAAAGCTTAATATTGATGGTCAATGTTACTCTTTACATATACCAATATTTCTAATTTTGATATCTCGAAAATTAGATAAAATTTTATCTTTTAATTAATACGTATTGCTCAATGTCACACTTAATTCTTAGCACACCTAAAGAGGTTTGGTACTTATTTACAATATAATATTTTTATTACAACAAATGTTAATTTTTGGTTTACGGCCACATCACGTTAAAATACCAGTTCCCGTATGCTCACTGAAGTTCAGCAACATCGTGCCTGGTCAGGTCAGGTGCTATTACATGGATGTGCAGGTTGTGTAATGGATACTGGCTCAAAATTAATTGGAGAATAAAGTTGTAATCCCAATCAGGTTCATTATATTCTCTTATGTGCAAATACCATTGGAAAAGGCATGAATGCACTTCTCCTAGCCCCAGCTAAGGGTTAATTAGTAAGATTTGTATCGCTAAACCATTATTATCTCAAAAATATTCTTACAATCTAAAATATTTTCTGGCTTTGAATGGTTAAGCCACAAAAAATAAACCAAATATTATTTTTAGTGGGATACCCATATTTGAGTAAATACTGTTTTTGTTTTTAAACGTTTATTTTGTCTCTCAGCCTGCACACTTGAGAAATATTAACCTTTAACACACTGTAGGTGATTTTCCTTGCAAAGCAAAAATTTTAACCGGCAACTGACTCACATGAATGAATAATGTCGTGTTTGAATTTTTCAGTTGTGTTGTCATATTTCACTATGGCAACAGAAAATGACCATGACTGAAGTTAAGTAGTGCATTAGGGGACCCTTAAAAACGACGAAGTGAAACGGAAAGTAGTAGATAATACAGGGTATTAAAGATTGATAAATGTGCCCTCTGGCAGGATTCAGTCCTTGGTCCACCATCAACCTTTACAGGAGAATCTCCAGCAGAAATATAGTAATGTAAATAAAACTGTACAAAATTATATGGTATGAAAAGATTATCAATGCACAATTATATATGCAGATACAGCTATTAAATCTTCTACAAAGGAGGAAAATTTTAACATTGTATTGAAACAAACAGCCATATTTTGTCAATGGTGAAATTGTGTTAGTTTGTTTTCTGCATTTTCTATCAAAAGAGGGTGGTATCAAATACTAACAAAAAATACAAGTTGCCAAACAAAAAAGTTTTTTGAATGTCTTGGCAGCATTTACACAGTATTTACCACAATATGATGACAATAGTTATGTCAGTGAACAAAGATTTTTCTTCTATAAAAGAAAATCTTTATTAATAATGTTCCACTTAGTTATTTTATTGGAAAACTCATTTTTGCTGAGGAGTGAAGGTAGTTAAAATAATAGTGGTATCAAAGGAAAAAAAAACATACTTTTGACACTGCTTTCCCTACCGAGGACAAAGGTCCAAGTTTGCCTTTTATTACTGACATTTAAAAAAAATCTTTATATAAAATCTCTCCTTTTTATCATTTAAGTTTTTGCTTCATGATTGGGCTGAGAATATTTCTGCATCCTCTCCTGAATCAAAAATAGAACACGGAACTGTTAGATTAATGAAACTTTTTTTTATACAGAAATATCTGTTGATTTGAGTTTGTCATCTGATAACTTTATATTTACAACAGAAAAACTAAGAATAGCAAGTTGAATAAATGTTGCTACTATTGGTTATTGCTATTATGATATAGTCTGATTTCTCAGGATATGAGGAATGCAAATATTGTAAGTGTTCAAATTAATGACACAGTTGAAAGTAGTTTTCCATTTTATGAATGTTTCATTACAACACTCATAGCAAGAGTTCTAGGTACCTCCACTGACAAAAGGTCTCAGACTTAATAAAAACAAACTTTTTCCATCAAAATGATTATGCTATTATTAAGAGGAAAGATCAAAGTATTTTTTTAATTATTTAAAAAAAAATTTTTTAATCCTTTTTAATACACTTGAAATCTTGGTTAAAATCTTTTTATTTTCGTTAGCGGGGAGACAAATTATCATTACAAGAGTTTACAATAGAAAATGCAATTTTACAAAACTCAGTTTTTTCTGGTGACAAACACATTAATTAGGAAAATCTTACAAAAATCAAATAATGGTTGGATTTTAATGACATTTTCAGGACTTATTTACAAATGAATGAAATTATTTTTAAAATCATTATTTTAAAAAAATCTTGGTTATTTTTCTTTTTTTTTCTTTTCTTTACGTCTGTTACCCCTCCTACACGTAAATTCATGAAATTTCATAAAATTAAATTCTATCGGCAAAAAGTTTTATTAGCTAAACGCAGGGCTCATTAGGGAATGTAAATCATGTATTATTTTTTTAAAACCCTTTAACCCCTTTTACTGAAAATCTACTCCGAATAGTAAAATAAAAAATACAATACATTATTTAATTAGACAAGCTTTTAATCGCTTTGATAAATAATATGAAAGGGAGACATCGTTTGAAGAAAAAATATTTTTCGATTAATAATGAAATTTTAAAAGTATTTTTATTTTTTTTTAAATTATAATTTATAAAGTTTCAAAAATAATTTTTAAATATTTTCTATTTTTGTAGATGTTAGGCTGGTAGGTTACATAGTGAAGATTATATTTACTAATCGAAAATTGAAGAGTTTAATACAATTATTTAGCCATCATATTTTTTAAATAATTTTCATTTTTATTTATTATTTTTTTGTGTGTATTTGAATTTTTTTTGTGGTAACTTCTATGTAAATTAAAAGATCATGTTTTTCAGGGTTACTCCCCTTTACTGGAAAAAATTTGTACAATTATGTCACTTGTGATCGCCAGACGCTTATCTTATCTCAATCTGTTAACACATTTCAATTACAGTGGATAGGTTAGAAAGGTCAACTTAGTGTTTAAAAATAATTTTATTTTAAATTTCATGCTATAAATAAGTAATACTCGTGTAAATCGAATTAATTTAATATTACATTTGCTAATTTTCCAAAAATAATGTGTCACAGATATATATTTTAATTTTGCAAGAATTTTAAAACCTAAAATTAACTTTTGTTTACAAATCTGTCAAGCGCTCAAAAAATGAAAAAAAAAAACATTTCAAAATTTTATATTTTAATCAATATAATTTCTGTTTGTTATACACCAGAGTATTTTGCTTACTGGAAATAGTAAATTTAATCAGTTAGCTTTCAATTAAAACCAAAATAAAAATTTCAAGAAAAATTATTTTTAAAAATTCAATCTAAAACTTAGATATTGAAAATGAGTGGAGGTACCTAGTTAAATCCTATCACTTAGACATAAATACTGTATATACTTTTGTAATATGTGATCTTGTATATTATGCAACCTACAAATTTTCATCCATAAAAGATGATTTTATCATGTATCTTGTGTATATATATTTTTTAATAATCATATTGCCCCTTTGCAAGGTATTTTACTGCCACTGTTTTGCAGGGGGTTTACATAGGAGGAAAGATATGAGAAAGAGTGACAGGACGTGGTAAGAGAAGGATGACCACAGGCGGGAAGTGTGAGAAAAGAAGCTGCTTGAGTAGAATTTGTGTTTACATTTTATTGGTTTCACAGTAAGAGGGTGGGGCCTAGTTGCTAATCTTGTGGCTCGAGTAAATTCATATATAGGGAGCACCCGGGAGCTAAGTTTATCGGAGCAGATCATGCGAGTTTCTTTTTTGTAAGACCAAATTACAATAGACAGACTTCTTCTCCAATTCTTTATTCCATCTTTTAGTTAAACAGGTTAAAAAAGTAAAAGATAATGATAAAAATATAGGAAGTAATGCTATGCTTGTTGCATAAACGCATACAGCCATAAACAGCTAAACATCTTACAAACATAAAAATGAAAAAAAACACATATTCACTATGTTTGTATTTTATAAGGCTATATTAATATGTGAGTATTACGTGCATTATTATTGGATACAGTTAAGTAAAACATCAGTTTCATCAAAATCATGTTTATTTTAAATAAAACTGTACTTGTTAAATACAGTAAATGGATATAAAGGTCTCCCTTAAAATTAGTCTCAAAATTAAATCTTCAAAAGTTACATGATACGCAAATATATACAGTACATCTTAATAATAAACTTTTCCATTACACCCAATGGTGTGTAGGGCAGCATTTTTGCTGTTTCCATAACAAACTGTTTTTTATTGGGGCAGGATTGTAAGGCCTGCACCCAACCCCCAAACCTGGAGGAAGGTATTTTTTAAGCGTAGCTTAGACATGACACACGGCTGAAAGTAGAGGGTACCTAGCAAGGATCGAACTCACCACTCAGTTATAATGATTCTAGGGAGACGAACTTGCTAACCATTACACCACACCGAGGTGCCCGTACATCTTAATGTTGACATAAAAACCAGAGCTTTTAAAACTAAACAAAATATAAAAATAAAGCAGAGACTTTTGCCTGACAAAACTTCACTTTTATTAATCTATATTGTATTACTAATAATTGGTTATATTTTCCTTTAAGTATACTGACCAGTCAGGATGTTTAGAATAGAAAGTCAGTCACAGCCGCTTCTTGACATTCAGCAATTATCGTAAGAATTAAAATTTTGCCTCATTTAATCATCAATCCCATGAATGTGTGTGATCATAGGGTCTCTGCATAACCAGCTAGTTCCTCCCATATATCTGAAAGCCAGAGAGGTATTTATTCATATGCATCATGTCTTGGGCAAGTAGAGACCATCTCTCCCCAGTTCAAACCACAACCAATGTCCTCCAATTTGAAGGCTTGCCTCAGTCACAGACATGTGGCTGTTGATTCCACCCTGGCCATGGACTCCAGTCTGGAAAGCCCTTCTGCCCTGGTTGTTGATTCCAGTCTGTGAAACCCTCCATTCAGCAGTGCCATGTGATCACCTCACTAACTGCTTACATAGCTATGTCTACCCCATTCTGGTAGATGGTCATTGACCCTACAAGAATGTTCATCTGTCTTTTGACAAGTCTTGACTAAACCAGCACGTAGTCCTAGGTTATATGATACCAGCAGCACTTAAGATATAAAATTTAACTCATTTAGTTCCTCTAAAGTATTCTAACTCAATTCTCCATATTTTTTCTCGGATTTTAAATGTCATCTACATTTTCTTGGACAGAATAAACTCAACCAAGCATTTTCTCTTTCTTTGGAAGTTGCTAATCAACAAGACAAGGCAAGAACAATTCTTACGTTCATCTATTTTAGCATCCCCCCTCTAGCAGAGAAATTAAATACTTTTTAATAAACATAAATGATAATAGCACCTTGTAAAAGTTGGCACTGATTTGTTTAAAAAAAAACCAAAAAAAAAACAGGTTTTTATTTATTTATTTATTTTTTTTTTTTTGTTGTTTGTTTCTGGTGCTAATTTCAAGAGAGAGCAGAGCAAATATAATGCAGGACAAATTTAAACTTGTTGATGATAAGCATTTCATATATCTTATTGTTGATTGGTTGATGATAAACATTTCATATATATTATTGCTGATTGGTTGTAAAATCTTCAACTGGAAAAAGTGCAGATACTGGGATTTATGAACGGTTTTCAGTATCATCAGCAAAGTTGGTATTCAATTTCTTCTTACGACCATTGCAAGAAGTTACTAAATAAAAACTTACAGTAACCTGACCTGCATAATTCATTCTCTAAGTTATCATTAGTAAGATGTTTTTTATTGCTATTAATTGGTGATGGAAAATAAAGCAATAAAAAGCAAAACCAAAACTTTTTGGAAAAACATAAATGCAGTTCTTTTGGTAGCACTTGATGTATTTATATTAAGTACTTCTACTTTTTCACTGAAAAAAGGCCCCAAACTTGATAAAAACAGTTTTATTGTCAAAATGTTTACTATCAAAAGAGGAAAGACCCCGGTATTTATTAAATTTTTTTAATCCTTTCTAGCTTTCAACATTATTTTTCCTCGGTAAAAAAACACATTGGTTTGGAAATTCTTTCCAAAATCAAATAATTGTTAGGTTTGAATGATACTTTCAGGACTTATTCACAAATGAATGAATCTTTTACATACATTACCCCAATTTTATGAAATTTTGAAAAATTAAAATTTCACCCTTGTTCATGTTTACATTAGACAAAATCAGGAACACCATTTACCATTTCTGTTCCATTTTAAATTTGAAGTAAATAAAATTTGTTTCAAATCAAATTTTTAAATCAGCTAATATTCCTTTAAGTTTCAGAAAAGTATATTTTAATTTTGGAACTTTTTTTTTTTTATGAAGTAAATTACACTGCGATAATAGACAGCTAAAATAGGGCCCTAATCAGCTATTTTAGAAAATATTTTAAAATCAATTCCAATCAATATAATTCATATTTGAAATACACCAGAGTATTTTGCTTACTGAAAATAGTAAATCTAATCCTTTAGCTTTCAAGTTAAAATGAAACTTTCAAGAAAGCTTTTTCATTGATTTTAAACCTTAGCTATCACAAACTAGTGGAGATACATAATTTATATTAAAGTAGGGCTGAAAAGTGCTTAGCCCAAACAGCTTCTGAAATTCTGATCAAATCTTTTTCTCTCTCCTTTTCCCTAAAAAATTGGTTGGGCCGAGAAATTTTCAACTGTTTCTAGTATAGATATTTACCTTGTCTCCCCACTTGAGATGTGATGTGTTACAAGGTCAAAATTAAGGTGAGGAAACTCAAGCACATATGCTCAGGCCAGGACCCAAAACTGCTCAGCCCTTAACAAACATCGATTACACTGGCTTTGGTGGTAACCACTGATTCACCCCTCTATTGCAATGGGGTGGTACAGCCTCGAGCAGCTGTTCCTCAAGACCAGGTACCTCTCAGTATTTTGTTTTTTTCTCAGCTGCATATCTGTTCTTGGACAGACACACAACTGAATGACACGCTGTCCGAAGACACACACACACAACTGAGAGATGATAATCCCTACCTGGCAAGTGACTTGCAGCAGGTAAGTAGCTGCCTCCAGTATAAGGAAAATATATGTGCAGTCAAATTGTGCACAGATCTCAACTTAGAATGACTGGATTATATATATATATATATATATTTATTAATCATTTCAATCCAAGCAAGGCATTATACTGCCACTGTTGTGCAGGAGGTTACACAGGGGAAATGTCAGGAGGAGGGTAACAGACGTACGAGGGAATACTGAGAAGGGGGGGTAGATGGAAAAAAACAGCTTGAGAGAATGGATGTGAGATAGATGTCTATTGACCTTACATTTAAATTCCTGGAGATTGTAGCTTTCAGAGAAGCAAGTATATGGAAAGGAATTCTACAGGTGGGAAGTGCGTGAAAAGCTGTTAGAGTAGAAATTGCGGTTACATTTTATCGGTTTCACTGTAAAAGGGTAGGACCTAGTTGCTGATCTAATAGCTCGTGTGAATTCATACTTAGGGTCACCAGTGATGTAAGTTCATTGGAGCAGAAGCTGTGAAAGTATTTAAAGAAGAGACACAGGAAAGCCATGTCACACTGGTGAGATAGTGACTGCATCCGAGCTGCCAAGTCAATATCGATCACATTACAGATTCTCTGTTGAATTTTGTCATTCACCCCCAAGGTGAATAGCAGGGGCACCCAACCATATGTGGCAGCAGTATTCAATACATAGGCGGATGATAGATTTTTAGTTATTAGTCTGAATGCAATAAGCAAAGCTGTTCTTGCCATTACTTCTAATCCTAGTTTAAGACTTTCTATAACAGGTGGAACACCAAGACAAATGTGCCTGCAATAAGACAGTGTTAAAAGGACAGTGTTTCCCATGACACCACTTTTTTTTTTATATATCTTCATTCTTCGGCAATGTTTGTTTTAAAAAAGCAATGTTTAGAGTTAGGATAGAGCCTAAACATATGAAAGTGAATTTAGATTTTTTTTTTTTTCTTTAAGAATTTCCAACAAAAATATTAAACCCTATTCATAAGGTGTACAAGGCGTAAGCTTAGATCTTCAGGTTGTGTAATGGATAATGGTTCAGAGAGTGAAGTTCTAATTCCCATTGGGTTTGTTATATTCACTTATATGCAAATATCCTTGAGAAAAGGTATGAATCTACATCTTCTCCTCCTCATCTATGGGTTAATTAGTAAGACTTGTATCACTAAACCATAATTATTTCCCCCCAAACAAAGAAACTGTTACAATCTAAAAAAAAGTTTTTGGGTTTTGAATAACCTGCGAAGGGTTAAGTGATAGAAAACAAATGACTCAAACATTATTTTTAGTGGATACCTATATTTGAGTCCATGCTCCATTTTTTTTATTAAACAGTATATAACTCTTGAAAAAAAAATATTTTAAAGTAAATGGAAAATAAATTCTGACAATTTGAGATAAAAAAATACTTGAGAAACAACATATTCCACACCTCCTATAATACCACCCCTTCATTTAATATAAAGTATATCTAAATTAATATATCACATAAACATCAACAAAACATAAATAATTACAGTAATATTAAAAAAAACATAGGTTTGTCTATTTTTTGTTTACTTGTATCTATCAGCGAACTATTTAGATTTCATCTCAACGACTTTCTCAATTAACAAAACTTTATAATTATTTTGTGACTGACATCATAGTTTACTGTAATTCTTTCAAGCAGCCATAAAACTTTAAGTTTTTATCACATTTCTAAATCTATTCACAAGCCGTAGCAACAAAAAAAACAAAACTTCACAATAGTAAATATAAGCCCTGATGATGGTTTTAACAACCAAAACATAACGCTGACTACCATACAATAAACCCATATTTTGTTGTTTCTCAAGTATTTTTTTATCTCATATATATATATATATATATATATATATATATATATATATATGTGTGTGTTAAAGAGAATTATTTACCCAATTTTAATCACAAGGCCTGAGTCAACTCATGGTATGGTTTTTAGGTGCTTTCCAAATGTGCCATATGCTAGAATTGCTTTCTTCAGACCAATAACATCAAGAGGTTATCTTCCTGACAAATAAACTATAAGATTCCCAGGCTTGTATGTGTTTGTCATATATATATATATATATATATATATATATATATACTAGTATCATAGCCCAGCGTTGCCTGTGCAACTCAGAACAATTTAGTAGTAGAAGATGCCAATGAGAGGAGTAGAATAAAAATTAAATATAAAGGCTTTTTTTTTTTTTTTTTTTTGGACACATGATTTGATTTCTGTGACATAATCTAGCAACCATCTTAGGTGTTTTACAGAGCAAATGTAAACAATCTGCACCATTGGCCAAAAAGGGCGAAAGGGAAAATTGCTGAACTTAAACTCAAAAGTATGTGTCAACCTGGCTTCCCTGTAGAGATGTATCCCTAAAAAGTTTAGATGGCGTAGCTTAAAAAAATGTAAGCGTGCATATGGGACAGTCTCACACAGACTCACAGATTGCCTTTTTATATATATATATATATATATATATACTGTGGTGGATAGGAAACAAAGAATTAAAAGCAACTCTCTTTTTCATGTGTGCAAAAATTCACAATGACATGAAATCCTGGTTTTGCCAAATAGAAAAAAAGATTGACCACGTGCTTGAAGAAAAAGTCAAAACCAGATTTTGCGAGCAGATGTTAAATTGATTTTCTGCCTAATGGAAGCGACTTGCAAGACCATAAAGACTTCGATCTAGTGCGAAAAATCTAAATGTTATAAATACTTCGGTCAGTGTCAGCCAGACAGATGGGAGCAGCGAGACGATGCACTAAAATGTAAGTCGATCCGTCGCACATTCGTGCTCTTTCTCCTTTCTCGTGTGCTGATTCCTTTTACTACTACTTCTCCATTCGCAACAATCCTACTAATCGATAACATGCATATTCACAGACTACTACGAACTCTACCCTTCTTAATAATATTTCCTAATGACATTAACTTTCTACAAATTCTTGTTATTCTTTTCCATCAATAAATTCCTATTTTAATATGCAAAATATTTTTATTCTTCCACTATTCCATGCATTCCAACCTGCTGATAATCTTCTGATGATGAAAATGAATAAATATTGTTGTAGGGAGTTCGGTTATGTATGACACAGGGTTGAATTAATAAACATTAATCATCTCCCAATAGCTTCAAAATATATATATATAGTCATTCGCAGACAGATCTGTTTCACTGTATCACAGTTCATCAGTACAGTTAGACAGCTGATTGCTTTTTAACCCAGGATTGAAACCCGACTGAAGTGGCGTCAGTTGGCGGTTCTACCTCTGGGCTATGGGCGCTCGGTAGAAGAAGGCAGACTTTTTAGCGTGCATGGAAAGTTCCCGAGATTAATGAAATGGAATTAACAACCGACATATTTATTTGTTTGAATATTGTTTGTAATTGATGCTCGTATTTAAATAAATATTATGTTTTTAATTAAACAGTATATTTATTTCTACCAGCTTGATTATTTATGAGAAATTTTGTTCTAAAAATGTGTCGTTCGGCAAGATTCAAACCTGCAACCCCTAACAACATAGGGGAAGCCACCAATTGATCTAGTGCATCTTAGACTGCTCGACTACAAATGATTTCACAGTTTAATCAAAGTTCAACCTTATATACACAATTTTCAATTTATTCTAATTAACCATCAGTGCTCTTAAATGTATCATAATGTAATGTGCATTGTGGTGCAATGGATATCAGCTCAGAACGAGAAATCGAGGAGCTGAGTTCGAATTCCAGTCGGTTTCATTGCATTCACTTGTGCGCAAATACTCTTGAGAGAGGTATTAATCCGTCTATTCCTTCCAGTTATGGGTTAAATAACAGAACAGATTGGGTTCTATAGCCTTGGCTGGCAACCAGTCTACCGCTGAAAGCAATGGCAACCTACTGCGGGGTAATTTTCTGCTCAGTCAGCCATGTCTCTTTCGGGACATGATCGCCCAAGCATGTATCACGTATGGAACTTGACTGACTGAATGTAAACAGACAAGGTTACGGAAAGTTCTGGAGATTAATGGAATTAACAACTGACAAGGACACATTTCTCAAATCACTTTTTTCTCCTAAGAAAACAGAAATTTGAACTTTTAATTTCTTATTTTCTTTTTTTCTGAAAAAATTTTAATTTAAAAAAAAAAAAAAATCCTGCAAAATTAATCTCAAAGATTTAAATTGTTTCTGGTTAAATTTGGTATGATTACATTTATGAAGCTTTTTTTCATGATGAATGCTTTTTTTATGACTTTGCAACAATTTTGTCAAATATTAGCTGCTGCTTCTTGTTTCATTTTAAGCATAAATTTCAGAATAAATGTAGAACTTGGCAAAACATTTTGAGATACCTCTCTGATAGAATATAAGCTCAGTTATCTTAAGAATATTCAAATAATGAGTGGGCTGATGCCATCTAAAATGACAGCAAAATATTTAGATCAATATGCTGTTTAAAACGAGTGCAACATATATATTGATATACCTACTATTGAGTATCTTACATTAAGACCTATGAAAAACAAAATAATCCAAACCTCTGAGCTTGACAGGAGGGAAATAAAATATATGCACACACACATTCACACACAACAGTTTTCATTATAATAGGATGTATATTCTTCACTAATCAACAACATAATTATTTTCAAAAGAAAAAGGTACTGTTAAAGAGCAAACAAGCAGTAAAAGCTTTAATAACAGGTCATAAATTTAATAGCTGGTAGTAAAGAGAATGAGCTGAGCCAACACTGCCTCACAATTGTCTATCTTACCATGAGTGACACCAGGGGAAAAAAAAAATATATATATATATATATATATATATATACACACACACACACACACACACGAGTATAGGGTACATATGGATGGAATAATATTCCTTGTCCAAAGAAACGCTATTCTTAAAGTGCTCAATACAAAGTAAAGCTAATAATATTTATTCAGAAATTATAACATGGATATGTTATAATATCACAACAAAAGTAGCTATTTTGTTTTGACACTTCTTGAGTCTTGTCAAGTGATGTGGTTTATTTTAATTTAAATGGTTTTAAAAGGTTAAAAACAAGCAAAACCCCTTTAATCAGGGAGGTATTGTTGTATGTACAATGTAGACCAATCAGGGTAAAACAACTTCTAATTTGGAGAATATGTGGGCAGACTTAAAAATAATCTTGGGGGGCATTAGTATTAATATTTGATTAAATTGAGATCAGCATTATTAATTAACTATTATATCTACTTTATTTTTGTTGCTAAATTTTAAAAAATTTTCTAAGTTTAACAATTAGATTTAGAAAGTTATACATATATTAAATGAGGAAGAGAAAGAATGCATACATAAATAAACTTACAAACATCCACACGTGGAAAAATAGATGAGTATATTCAAAAATACTGGCAGACAGACACATATACAGATTAATACACCCACACATATATACATACACAAATTACAAAATTTAGCTTTTATTGACTAGTCAATTTGTCTGTTAAATTTTAAAGCTCTATTTGTATGCAGACTAAATTGCTACATACTGGATACAGTCAAGGCGAATTCATAATGTGACCAGCCTTGAATGAATGAGATCAGGACAGACATAATCATATTTCAGTGCATGAACATATAAACAGAATTAGATATATACTTACACAAATACACATGCTAAAATTAAATGCGTATGCATTTGCAAAACTTCACACATATACATATATATGTTAAGCCCCACAAAGTTCATATGAAGTTATGCCTGTGAGCCCCAGTTGTCTAGCTTGCATGTGTCTCTGTGCACGTCAATGGTTATACAAGTGTTAATTTATGTCTGTGTTTGTATAAAAGGTGTCACAACAACAAATATTCCTCCCAAAGTTCACCCCACCTTCACAAAAATTCATTAATATACGCATCTCTACATATATCCAGTATTTTAAATAAAAAATAAAAGTTTGTTTGACGATCGAAAAAGTGTGGAACCCAGAAGAGCAAACTTACACCCATCAAACTAAATATCTGTCTATCTACATATACATACATATATACACACACACACACACACACATATACACACAAATACAAAGCGTATATACACACACACACACACACACAAACATATATAGATATGTTCAGATGCCCATGTCTGTATATATATATATATATATATATATATATTCAGATGCCCATGTGTGTGTGTGTGTGTATGTATATATATATATATATACCCATACAAAAGCATACAGGCATACAAGTATATATCTATCAGTAAGTAAAGCAAATATCAATATGTCTACTCATACAAAAGAACAGACGTACACTTATATATGGTCTTTATTATAGTTAAGAGGATGATTATTATATAATATTATATAAGCTCAGTTAACCTGGGGAAAAATAATCAACATCAGTTGATAGTAGTTGTCATTGAAATGTATCTTCTTTGTGCGGTTTCCCTTCAGGGCGTAGGCGATCATGGCCCACCACATCTCTCTTTTTTTTTGTTACCTTTCCCAAACACTGTTCTGCCACCCATTTGCTCAAGCCCATCAAGTATGTCATGCATAGATTTCCCCTGTCAGTATTTCCCTCTATCTGTCCCGTGAGTATCACATTCTCCAAGCCCTCCTTCCTCAATACATGTCCCAGAAACTTCAGCTGTCTTTTCCTGATGTTAAGTATTAGTTACCTTTGCGTTTCCATCCTCTCCAAAACTTCATCATTGCTCACATGTTCAGTCCATGGCATCCTTCTGTAGAACCACATTTCAGTTGCTTTAAGTCTTTCCTTCATCTTTGAGATTGTCCAGAATTTGCTGCCATATTGAATGATAAACATCGCATTATAATCCAGTACTCTTTTCTTTGTTTCCAACAAAATTTTCCTGTCTCTCAATACTCTGCTTAGCTTCAGTTCTTAGTTTTGCACTTTCCATCCTCTGTTAGAACACTTTTCAGTTATTTAAATTTCTGCACCTCTAAAACAGGAAAAAAAAAATCCAACTTTTGATAAAAAAAATAAAAATAAAAACTAGTGTCTTTTTTTTTTCTCTGTACATTTAGGGTACAAGAAATCGTGGTTCTCCATAGCTTTATCTTCAAATTGCCATACATTCTTATAGTGGTTAGGGTTTCCTGTGGCCTTTTCCCAGTTTTGGAATTCATAGTTTTCATTCTCTTAGGCTAAAAAGCCTAGTCTACTCTACTATTTAACTCATAGATGTTGGGGGAAAATGGGCAGATCCATATCCTTTTCTAAGAGTATTTCTATGAAAGTGAATACAACAGTATCATCTGGAATTCGAAGTCTGCTTGCCACACTGATGATGGCTCAGCATTTATGAAATTTTGAGGAATTAAAATTTCATTGTCGTATTTATTTTAGTTAAAAGCAGAACTATTTGGAGATTTAAATCATCAATTTGTTTTTGTCAAACAAAAAACACCTTTTACTGCTCTGAATCATAAAGTAAAAAATGCAATAAAACTATCTAATTATTTAATTAGAAAAGCTTTTAATTGCTTTCATAAATAAGATATATTAAGGACACTATTGTCTTAAAAATAATTTCAATTAATTTTTACAAAAACTATTTTCTTTTTTTTTTACAATTAAAAATATATAAAGTTTTCAATCTTTCAAATATAATTATTAATTGAAAACTATATTTACTAATCCTAAATGGAAAAGCTTAATACAAATCACTAAACACTAATATTTGTAAGAGAATTTGAATTTTTTTTTTTTTTTTGTGGTGGATTTCCTACATGTTTCTCGAGTAACCATGAAAAACACACTTCCCTTCTAGATCTCTGCTTTACTCCTCTCTGACTCTTGCCATGCCATGCAGCTCTGCTCTCTTAACAACTCTGATCGTGCTGTGGTTTCCTTTAATATCTCTTTCTACTCCCCTTCCTTTCAGCAACCTCTTACTGCTACCAAAGTGCAGACTGGGAGTCGTTATGTGATGTCCCTTGAAACAAAGTGTTTAGTCTCCATGATGAAGACTGTGTCTTTGAGGTCTTCTCCTGGGTGAAAGATGCTTTCATCCCAGCTAGGAAATTCTGACTTAAACCTTATTCATCTCCTTGGTTCTCTCCTTCTTGCTTAGCTGCCATTGCCCACAGGTACCACTTCTTCCAGTTTTACCAGTGCAACATGTTTGACTACAATAGGCACCTTTTTGTCTCTGCTCATAGTGAATGTAAGCCTGCTCTAAATTATATTGAACATGTTGTTTGCTGATAGAATGAAGTAGCGTATAGCATCTCACAAGTTTAGTGACAAAGACTATCGGTGGCTCTGCAAAAGTGTGCTAAACAGTAGCAAACCATCAGTCCATTCTCTCTTCAATCAATTTGAGGTCTTCACATCCACAGCAGTGCTTTGCTCATAAATTCTCTTCCAATTTCAGGTCTGGAGTAGCCACACCTGACTTCCCACCTAGAACCAAGGCCCAACTGAGTGATTCCTATATAACCCTATATCTAGTCTTTAACATCATTTCTAAGCTTGACTCTCATAAAACAAGTGGAGGTGATGGTATCCCAGTCATCATCCTAAAGAAATGTGTTCCTGAACTCTCTTCTGTCCTCTCCAAACTTCACAACTATTGTCTTGCTTCTTCCTGTTTTCCTGCTTGTTGAAAGTCCTTCTCTGTAGTTCCTGTTTTTAAGAACTCTGAGCAGGCCTCTAACGTCTCACATTATCACTCTATCAGCCTTTTACCACTTTTTGGGCAAAGTATTCATGGCTGTTATCAATGCTGAAATGACTCCTCTCACATTCCACAACCTACTCTCTGACAAGCAGTATAGCTTCCACTTTGCCAGGTCTACTGCTGATGTGCTAATGGCCATCACTGAATATATATATATATATATATATATATATATATATACACACACACACACGGCTCTTGATAAAAACAGCAAAGCTTGGGCTCTTGTCCTGGATAATGCTAAAACTTTTGACAAGGTTTGACATGCTGGCCTTCTGTGCAAGCTACAGGACTACTGCATTTCTGGATGATTGTTCAATTTAATCCGACCATTCTTATTTAATGATGAATGGAAAGTCATTTTGAAGTGGGCATGCTTCCAGATCCTTTCATCCAAATGCAGGTATCCTCCAAGAAGATTGGGTCTCTGTGCTGGGCCAGAAAGTTTTTCTTGTCAGAATCTGTCTTGCACATTCATACATCTACCATTTGTTCGTGCATTGAGTACTGCTGCTGCTGCTATATCTGGTCAGGTGCCCCTGCTATTCATCTCTGGGTTCTCGACGAAATCTAAAGTAGGGTCTGCAACATAATTGATCCTGATTTAGCAGCTTCACTTTACTTCCTCACTGTCAGGATGTAGCTTCCCCTTATTTTTTTCTACAAATATTTTCACAGCTTCTGCTCTAACGAGCTTCTTTCCTTGGTGCCATGACCACATGAATTTACTCATGCTACTAGATTGGCAACTAGGTCCCACCCTTTAACCAACAAATCAGTCAAATGTAACTGCCACTTTTACTCTAGCAGCTTCTTGCACTCCTCACCTGTGGAACTCCTTTCCATATATATATATATATAAAAACACGTTACAGAAATTAACGAAGATTAAGGAAACTGGTTATAAGCAACCGACAATTTAAAATGATTTGTTTGAACATTATTTTTTATCGATGCTCATATTTAAGTAGATATTCTGTTTTTAATTAAATTATTATATATTTATATCTACTGACCTAATTATTTATGATAAATTTTTATGACGAAAATGTGTGTCATTCAGCAGGATATTTAGAAATTATTTAATTCAATGTTTTTTTCTTTCTCTTTTTTAAAAATGCCAGAATTTTACAAATATCTTTGTGAAAGTTACCAGCTTTATGGAAAAAAAAAAAAAAAAATTTATTACCATGTATAAGACAACTTCATGTATGGTGTGACCCCCTGACTTTTTTTTAAGCTCTTCAAAAAAATTAGCTGTGTATAGTGTGTCCCCTCACCATATTGTTTTTTTTTTTAAATAAAAACTGATCATAAAACCTTACACTACATATATGCAAACACCAACCCACCTCCCCATCCTTTGAGATTTCACTAGCCCAATCAATTGGGCAATTAAAGTTTATTGCTTTCAGGTCAACTAACATTTGAAAGAAAGAAACAAAAATACATATGCTTCTTTCAACCATGCATTTTTTTTACAGAAAATAGTTGAGAAAATCAGATTTGTTTTTATCGTCTATGAGATGGAGGTTGTAGTCAAACAGAAGAAAGAACTCCACTCAATTGGCAAAAAAAAAACAAAAAAAAACAGCATATGATGTTAAAAGGGCTCAAACTTAATACAAACTAGGTTTTATCATCAAAATGTTTATGCTATTATTAAGGGAAAAGATCAAATTTTGTTATTACTTTTTTTTAAATTTTTAAATCCTTTCTAACATGTTTCAAATTTTAATTAAAATTTTTTTTTTCTGTCAGTGATTCATGCTATGTTTACATGAGGTGTCTGTTAAGAAAATGGAGTCAGTCGAGTAAAATGATTTTGGGGCGAGTAAATTTTCTCCCGCTCTTGACTGCAGGCTGAGTGATATCTTTTTCAAATTTCAAAGGCTGATCCCCCCCCCCCACAACAAAGATCTTAAATTTTCTTCATTTCTCAATCATCTCAGAGAAATTAACATCAGCTTTCCTGACTACTTCTCAAAAAGCTATTATTACTACATTTACAAATCTAAACTTATTTATAAATGGAACTTTGTGTGTGTCCGTTACCTATAGACTCCGAAATGGCTGAACCGATTTTCTTGAAAACTTACACAGTTGTACTATTAGTGTCTGTGAGTGTTTTTAGCTAGGTTTTGTGTCGAGGTACCAAAGTTAAATATCGAAAATCAATAATCGAAAAAATCAGGTTATAGGAGTGGTCCGATTTTAATCACATTTGATACACACATAGACAAAGACATAAGAATCGATATTAAGAAGTTTCAAGGTTGCAGTTCTTACAATAGTGCAAAAAATCGATAATATATATATACTAGCAGTATAGCCCAGCGTTGCTCAGGTGTAATGAAAGCTTTAAAACTAATCCATGGTCCTGGAGCTCAGACTCTTTGGACGTTGGCACGAAAGACTAAAAAGCAATAGTTGTTTCCAGTTAAAGCGACACCATAGACTGAAAGAGAAATGAATGGATGTAAGTCAAATTTTCATTTCCTGGTATCGATATCAAATAAGTTTTTTTTTGTCATAAACTGAATTTTGAAGGCTAAATAAGTCCTCTGAGTAAATGGTATCATGGCTGAGACTAAGAACTACAATTATATCTACTTAGAGCCAAAACTGAAGCAAAAACTAAAATAAGAAGGCTGAAAAAATACAGACATACAGGCAGATAAACAGACACACACACACACACACACACACACACACACAAACATCTTGCTTTTTATATATACATATTATCAATTTTCTGCACTATTGTAATAACTGCAACCTTGAAACTTCTGAACATCATTTCTTATGTCAAATTTTGTATCAAATTTTATTAAAATCGGACTACTCCTTCTATAACCCGATTTTTTTTTTATTATCGATATTTATCAGGGGTACCTCAACACAAAACCTAGCTAAGAACACTCGCAGACGCTTATAGTACAACTGTGTAAATTTTCAAGAAAATCGGTTCAGCCATTTCGGAGTCTATAGGTAACAGATACACACACACACACACACACACAAAGTTCCATTTAAAATAAGTTTAGATAAAAGGCAAGATGTTTGTGTGTGTGTGTCTGTTTATCTGCCTGTATGTCTGTATTTTTTCAGCCCTTTTATTTTAGTTTTTGCTTCGGGTTTGGCTCTAAGTAGGTATAATTGTAGTTCTTAGTCTCAGCCATGATACCATTTACTCAGAGGACTTATTGAGCCTTCAAAATTCAGTTTATAACAAAAAAAACTTATTTGATATCGATACCAGGAAATGAAAATTTGACTTACATCCATTCATTTTTCTTTCAGTCTACAGTGTCGCTTTATCTGGAAACAACTATTGCTTTTTAGTCTTTCGTGCCAACGTCCAAAGAGTTTGAGCTCCAGGACCATGGATTAGTTTTAAAGCTTTCATTACACCCGAGCAACGCCGGGCTATACTGCTAAATAAATTAATTTAGACTTTACCTTTGTTCATACAACTGTTTGTTTTGTAGATTTTACCCCACTAAGAAACTTATTGAATAATTACAATAAATCCACTTAAGGCCTAAGTTGTTACTGAGTGTTAAAAAATATGAGAAAAACAAAAGAATAAAAAAAACACTATTAAGGAAAGAGATAACAATAAAAGAATAAGAATTAAGAAGACGAAACATAATGCTTGACATTACCTTTAAATTTTTGAAGATCAAAGTTGACTGGGAAGCAAGAAGATAGAAGAGAGTTCCAACTAGTGAGATGTGATAGAAAAAATTAGCATAGAACTTATGGTTACATCTAGCAATTTTATCTATGAAATGAGACCTTACCACCAATCTAGTATTATGCTTAAATTCATAAAGTTCATCCAAACAATTACCATGAAATGTGACTGAAGCTGAAATGCCAGGTCAGGACCAATAACATTGCAGATTCTTTGGATGCTATCAAGAATCTCTAAATATATAGCAGGAGCACCAAACCAGATGTGGCAGCAATATTCAGAGCAAAGATGAGCGGTAGGCTTATAAATATGTAAGATAGATTCTGGCGAGAAAAATTGTCTAGCATGACCCAGTGAACCAACTTTTCTAGCAGCAGACTTAGCAATTGATTAGTTATAATTTTTCCACTTGATGTCAGCAGAAAATGTTAGTTTGAGAAGGCACGGTGAGTCATTCTCCTGGAGGTTAGCATCAGCCACATGGATGGAAAGTAAAATGGTAAAATACTCTCAGATGATCAAAAGAGCAGTTTCATTTTAAAGGCATTAAAATCAACAAGTCAGTCCTTGTCCCAGTTAACAACAGATGATAGTTCATTCAAATAACAAAAAGCTAAGTACATACCACAAAGTACAATTTTACATGAATAAAAACTGTATGGTTGAGAAAAATTTATACAATTTTTTTTTTTTGTTGTGATCATTGTTTTTTGTGGATTTTGTAGGCTTTGCATTTAGCATTGTACAGGAAATAATTTAGGTATCGGAGGCTTTTATTTACAAGCCCTTAGAATCTATAGCCCCCAGTTCTTGCTCAAAGAAAAAAAAGTTCATTGAAAGCACTTTCAAGTTCCTTCAATATCCAAATTATTTCCTGTCCAATGCCAATCAAAACCTACAAAATTTGCAGAAGAAAAATACAATTTCTGATATAAAAATTTCTGAAAATACCATTGAGTTCATTCTGTTGTGGAATGTGTGTAAATATATAATGGGACCTTCACCCATCTTTCTACCAACTAACCAATGACTAGTTTTTGTTGCATCTTTTTCATCTAAATTGGGGTGCACCAAATACTGGGAAAAGTCCGCTTAATTGTCACTAGGAAACATGAAAAGGCAAATAAACCCATACCAAGAAATGAAAATTTGAACCCTATTTCTAATATACTACTTGACCCCCAGCTCCTCTACACATCACAACATGCAGCTGATAATACAAATGGATGACATCAGAACTACCCAAGAGACAATCTGTCTCCAGTCAAGGACAGAGAGCAAAACTGACTTCCTTAATCCCAAATATGAAACCAGAAATCATCAGTATCTGGGTTTATTGTCACTTGACCCCAAAATATTTCTTTTCTTCTTCGGTAAAAGTGGGGTGCTACCTAAAAGACCTGACCTCAAAGATCCCATCCACTGGCCATCAAGCAGAAACACTTAAAAACAAGATAAAATTGCATTTTTTTCCTATGTGTATAGTCAAATTCATAATGTCACAATCCATACACCTAGAGTGAAATACTTAGGCATGTTTTGTACAGCCAGTTAAGTTCAAGAGCAAATCATAAAGCCAAATTTTTTTTTCTCTCTCTCTCTTTTTTTTTTCTTTTTATAGATAATAATGGTTTAGTAATACAAGTCTTATCAATTAACCAATAGGTATTTGTCTATATTTCTGAGATGAGGTAGTATTTACAGTATTCAGACTATTGTCCTCATCTTTGTCGCCATTTGTACGACATTTCAGCTGTTGAACGCTCTGGCCTTCTTCAGGTGCTAGGAATTTTGAACCAAACCCTTTATTACAATCACTGGGATATATCGTCCTCATTCCTTGCGTGAAGCCTTGCTTGGAAGTCATGAGTTATCTCCCTCTAACCAATGTCTATATCCACTGTAGATATAGACGTTGGTTTGTTCCTGTGATTTGACCCAAAAAGTTGTAAGTTCAGTACCAAGCTATAGCAGTGGTGAATAAGTAACTTGCAGGGTTAGAGGGAGATAACACATGACTTCCAATTGAAGCTTTATGCAAGGAATGAGTATGATACACCCCAGTGATTGTAATGAAGGGTTCGGTTCGAAATTCCTAGCAACTGAAGAAGGCTGGAGCGTACAACGGTCGAAACTTCATACAAATGGCAACAAAGATGAGGACAACAGTTCAAATAATGTAAATACTGTAACCAATAGCTATTACTTTTGCACAGTAGTGTGTATGTCTGTGTGTTAATAATAAAATAAAAAAAAAATCTGAATATGTCCTTTTGCACCCAGCCTGTTTAGAAAAATTGATATTGAATTAAGGATTTTCTTTCCTTTAGAATTATTATCATTTAGAAAGTTCAACCTGTAGATGCTAAACGTTAATGAATATGAAAGTCAATTGAGTGATGGTTAATTTTTTTTTTTTTGTTCCTCAGGTGTCTCTTCCTGAATCATCAGGCAGTGGAGAGCTTCATTCAATCGGTCACTGCAGCAATGCAGCTTCAGATGTCAGCTGGGAACACATAGATGAAAAGGACTCCAAAATGACCTTGTGGGTGCCCGACCATGCCGTGACGCACTGTGCTGGTTGTGAAGCTGCTTTTTGGTTTGGCAGACGCAAACATCATTGCCGGTAAGAAGTCCCTTGTGTTACAGAAATTTCCAAGTTAATGAATAAAACAGCTGATGGATAAGTAAGCTTTCTGACTGCTCTCTCACCCCCGCTTTTTTTTTTTCATTTCACCCCAAGCAAGGCAATATTGCCACTGGTGTGCAGGGGTTAGTGAGAGGAGAGCAGAAAATAAAAGAACAGGGGATGTCGGGGAAAGGATGAGAGAAAGATGGGAATCAAGGAGATAAGAGATGGTAATTGACATTGCACTTAAATTTTGGGAGATTGTAGCTATCAGAGAAGCAAGTATACGGAAGGAAGTTCCACAGGCAGGAAAAGCAAGAAAAACTGCTAGAATAGAAGTGGTGCTTATATTTGATTGTTTTGACAGCAAAAGGTGGGACCTAGTTGCCAATCTAGTAGCACAAGTAAATTCATGTAGTTGGGGCGCCAAGGAAATAAGCTTGTCAGAGCAGAAGCCATGAAAATATTTGTAGAAAAAACAGGGAAGCCAGGTCCTGTTGGTTAAAAAGTGACTGAAGTCGGGCTCCCAAATAAGGACCGATTACATTGCAGATCCTTTTTCGGATTTTGTCAAGAATCCCGAGATAAATAACAGGAGTACCTGATCAGTCATGGAAACAATATCCAATTCATAGACGAATGGTAGATTGTGTATGTGCAAGATGGTTTCTGATGAGAAAAACCTCCTGGCCCAACACAGTGACCCGACTCTCCTAGCAGTAGGTGTAGCTATCGATTTGATGTAGTCTTTCCACTTGAGGTCAGCTAAAAGTGAGTCTGAGGAGGCACGGTGTATTGCTTTCTGGGAGGCTAGCATGATTCATACTGAAGGAAGGTAGGAAAGGTTCCCTGTGGTGGTTAAAGGAGAGCAACTTAGTTTTGGAAGCATTAAAATTTACGAGCCATTTCATACACCAATTTATACATTAATCTATTATAACAATATTTTTGATGCGGAACGGCCGGCGATAATTAATTTTATTAACTGATTAACTACAACTGGAAAATCTTCTAATTATAAGTCAGGAAGACAAAAAAAAAGACATTATCTTTATTCTCCGAATAGGAGTGAAGAAAAAGGAAAACAAAAGCGAAAGATATCAGATGGTATTTCTCGGTTGTTATTTTAAACAAGAGAGAGAGAGAAGGAAGAGGAAGAAAAGCGAAATGGATTTGTTTAATATCATAAAGTCGATTTTGGCCCACCTATGAAGGCTAACAATTGTCATTCTAAACCTAAAAGAAAGATAGATTCAATTGTTACTTTTTTTTTTCCAGGCATTTTAGGCCAGAGAAAAGAAAAAGAAAGAAAAGACTTAAATTTGTTTCAATGCC
Source organism: Ascarosepion bandense (assembly GCA_037127315.1). Taxonomy (NCBI): domain Eukaryota; kingdom Metazoa; phylum Mollusca; class Cephalopoda; order Sepiida; family Sepiidae; genus Ascarosepion; species Ascarosepion bandense. The sequence goes on along the minus strand of JBBBDQ010000721.1, from coordinate 1,432,872 downwards.
ATGAAACAATAGATTTCGATTTCGGCCCACCTATGAAGGCTAACAATTGTCATTCTAAACATAAGGGGAAAGACAAATTTAATTGTTATTTTTTTTTCTGGATATTGGAAAGGGAGATTTCATTTTGTATCCGATTGGATTGTCTCCTAGCATGAATCGTGAAAAGAATTAAGATAACACTGGTCCCGAAATAATTTAGAGAAAGAAACATTTTCACTGACATCATGGTAAGACAGATAATGAAGGCATTCTTGTCGCTTGAAAATATGGGTGACTCAAAAAGGGATATTAAAAACACAGGTGAAAATTTTTTATCTGGGTAACAATGTCAACAGAATCGTGTCAGCTTGTTTTGGGCGAAGTCATTTCAAAAAGGTTAATACCTATTGTTTTAAGAAGAAAAAAAAATCCCCAAAATTGTTTTGTGAGAAAGAAAATTTTGAGAAAGGAAATTAGTCGATCAAGTCCAGCCAAGAAAAAGGGATATGGGACGATGACATCATAAGATTGAAATTCCATTGGTCCTGTAAACAAGCGCCGAAAGGGGGAGACAACCAACAATTGACGTCATGGAAAACAGATTAATCCCATTCGGTAAACCAGAGGCAACAACGAGTAGCAGATAGACTCAGCATTCTATTGGTTGCCAAAATGATGGGTTAGTAGTTCAGTTCCAGTTAGTGGCCTAAAGATGTAACGATGAAGATAGGTGCCATGTTGTTGGGTGCCAACTGCTGAGCCTGCTGGCCAACCAGAGTTAAAGAAGAGAAGTGATTTTGTAGACAAAGTTTTTAGTTCGAGTTTCAGAAGAGTCTGGAGACAAGACCAGTTGGATTCGAGTTGGATCGGAGAAAGTTCCAGTCCCAGTGGCAGTTCAGTTTCAGTTCCCGGCTTAAGGATGTAACGATGAAGATAGGCACCATGTTGTTGGGTGCTAACCGCAAAGGCCTGTTACCAGCCAACCATAGTTAAAGACAGACAAGAAGTGATTTTGCAAACAAAGTTTTTGAGTTGAAGTTCAAGTTGGAGCACAGTCCAGTCAGTGAAGTTTTTGAGATCGACAACTGAATGCAGTTTTCAGTTGCAGTTGGAGTTTGAAGTCGAAGTCGGAATTGCAGAGAGTGACAGAGTAGTTGCAGCTCGAGTGGCAGAGAGTTTGATTTCCTAGTCCAGAGACGTAATGATCAAAGACAATTCCCAGCCAAAGAAGTAAAGAGACAGAGAGATGATTGCCATGCCATTGGGTGCTGACCATAGAGAAGCCTTTCGCCAATCAACCAGTCTGAGTTAAGAGACAGACAAGGAGAGAATTTGCAGACAAAGTTTAGAATTGCTAAATGAAAAGATTAACCCAGCACTTTGGCAATTTCCTTAACATTCCGGAAAACAAGCAACAAGTTGACTAGACTTATAATGAACTTAAAACTCTATTTGGAGCAGCGAGCTGCGGCCAGCCAGATTTCTCGTTATTGCTTAGGAGAATAATTCGATTTGCTTAAGAAACTTCCGTTCCACTACCAGTTTGATAGAAGCAGGGATTGGGAATTATCCAAGAGACTATTGTGTATATTCTGTTTATAAAGACGTTATTTTACAACACTCTTCAGACGTCGGTCCACTTATTTTTCTTGGTGTTATTTTTTTTCTTTTATTACTCAATTGTGTGCACACTTCCCGGTTTGGTTTAGTTCGGCAGAGAGACAGCTAGTGGAGAACTCACGTGACTACCTTGTGATTAATCAACACAATGTGGGACAAGGGAGATCACCGTGACGGAGTCAATCTATGACCAGCTATCTGGATCAAAACCAACAGCGACCGGCCGGGTAGTGGTATACTATGCTGTTGGTATATAATGCTTTCAAGATGTACTTCTACATCTTTATGAAATTTAAGTTGTGCTATCAACATATATATATATATATATATATGAACTCAAAAGAGTAAGAACTCAAAAGAGAACTTTGATTTATCCATGGGTGCACTGGATTCAGCAGAAGCTTCGGATCTAACCGGATTATTCTTACTGTATAACTTAACTGCATATAAGGAAATAGAAACGAGCAGGATAGGACTGTATAGGGACGACAGACTGATGATAATTGATAAATCTACTGGAGGTAAGGTTGATAAAACCAGAAAATTAATCCATAGTCTTTAAATCCTTTGGCCTTAACGTAGTAATTAACCACAATATCAAGCAAGTAGACTTCCTAGACATAACATTAGACCTAGTATCGAACACTTTCCAACCTTACATGAAAGACAACGCTAGCCCAATATATATAAACCCCAACTCTAATCACCCACCATCCATTATTAAGCACATCCCATCATCAGTTGAACGTCACATTAACACACACTCATCCAACAAAAAGATATTTGATAAGCACAAGGTAATTTATAATAGAATCCTCAATGAAAGTGGGTATAAATCATCAAAAATCAATTTTGTGGAGAAACTCAAAACTCCAAAAAGCAGAAATAGAAGCAGGAAAATAATATGGTATAACCCTCCATTCAACCAATCAGTTAATTTCAAGCTGGGACATAAATTTCTTAAATTAGTAGAGAAGCACTTTCCCAAAAATAACCCTCTGAGCAAAATCTTTAATAAAAATACCATAAAATTAAGCTATAGCTGTTCCAATAATCTAGAAAAAATAATTAAAATGCATAACACTAAAATATTAAAAATACACAGCAAAAATAAATCCAACACTAATACAAGTCCGTCCCATGATAACAACCTCTGTAACTGTAGAAACCCCAACCAATGCCCCATGGCCAATAAATGTCTGACGAAATCTCTGATATGTGTTCGATCTCATCCTTAGAAAATCCTAAAAATGAAAAAATATATATTGGGAATACCATGAACATATTTAAAGTGCTTTTACAATCACCTCTCATCCTTCAATAACAAAGAAAAACAAAACATGACATCTCTCTCCAAACACTTTTGGAAATTAAAAAACGAAAATAAAACATCTAAGGTCAAATGGAAAATTCTCAAAAAAGCAAGAACAGCAAAATCTATAAAAGAACCATGCTTTCTTTGCCTTCAAGAAAAAATAGAGATCCTTAAATATATAAATAGTTAACAAGCTCTTAAATCAGAGACACGAAACCACAGTAAACTGCAAGCACATTAGGAACCTAACCCTACAATCATGCTAAGAAATACTAATAGTTTGATTAGATATTCTCATTATAAAAGATAAAAAATGCTATAGAAAAAATCGATCCAATAAATCCTCAAAGGAAAGTATCACTAAAGCCTTACACCAATAACCTTACTTAACACAAAAATATTCCATACTAAAAAAATCAAAAATTAAACAAATGGCTTCCAAAATTGAAAAAGAATCAAAATTCATATATTCAAAATCAAGATTAAAAATATACTACTTCAGAATAATTATATCATACACAAAAATAAACTGTAAGCACACGTAAGATCTAACCCTACAATCACACTTGAATCAAGATTTTTATTATTATAAAAGATAAAAAATGCTATAGAAAAAAATCAATGTAATAAATACTTAAAGCAAGATCTAATGCCCGCAAAAATATCTAAATAAATAAAATATATAAAAAATCAAAAGAAATAAATAGGATTCCAAACGATAATTTATAGAAAAAAGAATATAAAAAAAATTAAAAGAAAAAAACCAATCCTCTAAACTTAAAATTAAGATTAAACATACAACTTTATACAAACAACTGATAAAACGCCAATTTGCATTTACTTCCTAAAAAATACAAATTTAGATTTCTTGAAATAGCTTCACCTAAATACAAAAATACTCCAAACTTCAGTATAAAATATTAAAAAAATATATTTAAAAAAAAAACACTATAAACTAAAAATATTCCATACCGAAAAAATCAAAATTGGAAAGAAAAAACACCCCACCCCTATCATGTCTATCTAAGAAACCCCAAAGTGAATACATGAATTAGGTCCACTAACAGCAGACATCAATCAATTAGGCGATAGCCAACCATAAAAATGACAACTCAACATGGCTGCCCTCTGAGAAACTCTAACCAAAAGATATACCCGACCGACCGAAAAAACATACATTCCAACAGATAATACAATTAATCAACAATTTCACGCTTACTCACCAGATTCTTCAAAAGTCTATAACAGTCAAAACGAGAAATACATTCACTTAATTACCAATAACCCCAACCAGCCCTCACAACAACAACGAACCAAATATAAACAGAATGATTACAAACCTTTACTTCTCCCGATGATGTTTGAAGTTCAAACACTGAAACAGCCATATGATTGTAGAGAAGAGGACATATATCGAAGAAATTATGTACATGTTCTAAAACATAATTTATAATAAATATATATATATATATATATATATATATTCTGCAAAAAAAATGTGTACACACTTCAAGAGAGGAAAAACTTGTCTAGATATTGTAGTAATAAATTTATTCAGACATGAGATAAATAAAAGTTACCTTTTGGACTCTACAATCACAAGTTGTGCCCAAAATGGTGGCCTTTAGCTTCCAGACATTTCAGTACAATGAACTACATCTTGAGCAACGTTAGTCAAAGTGTCCAGTGCAATTGCTGCATATGCATTTTCAATTTCTCTCAGGGCTGCCAATGTAGTCAGATTTTCTGCTATGAGAAAATATTGCACTACAGTAAATAGTGTTATCACAATTTGATAAAACTACGAAAGACAATTTTTTTTCAAATTAAGCTTATAACACAATTTTCAAATTTGTTGTAATAACCATCTCTACTCTGAAATGTATCATAATGTCAACAAATGTAAACATGTGACGGAAATTAACGAAGATTAACGAACCTTGGTTATAAACAATCGACAATTTGAAATGATTTGTTTGAACATTATTTTTGATCAATACTCATATTTAAGTAGATATTCTGTTTATAATCAAACAGTATATATATTTATTTCTACCAGCCTGATTATTTACGATAATCATCATGTTACGGAAATTCACGAAGATCAACGAAACTTGGTTATAAACAACCGACAATTTTAAATGATTTGTTTGAACATTATTTTTGATCGATACTCATATTTAAGTAGATATTCTGTTTATAATCAAACAGTATTATATATTTATTTCTACCAGTTTAATTATTTACGATAAATTTTTATCACGAAAATGTGTGTCATTCAGCAGGATTCGAACCTGTGACCCCTATACACATAGGGGAAACCACCATTTATGGCACGTCTTAGACCTCTTAACTTAATTTGACTTCATTTAGACTGATCATCATTTGTGGTCGAGAGGTCTAAGACATGCCAGATCACATGGTGGCTTCCTCTATGTGGATAGAGGTCACAGGTTCAAATCCTGCCGAATGACACACATTTTTGTAACAAAAATTTATTGTAAATAATCAGGCCGGTAGAAATAAATATATAATACTGTTTGATTATAAACAGAATATCTACTTAAATACGAGTATCGATCAAAAATAATGTTCAAACAAATCAGTTCAAATTGTCGGTTGTTTATAACAAAGTTTTGTTAATATATATATATATATATATATATATATATACATATATAGTTAAACAGTACATTATAATTTTATTATAATAATGTCAAACAAATAAAAATTCAAATATTTCGGCTAATGCCAATTTCGGAAATTTCTGGACAATTCAATAACATTGTCTTCGGTTGAGTTTATTTACATACAATACAATCTGAGCAGATATTAATTGTTCAATAAAAGAAATCAGGAAGATAACTATATAATGGTTGAATTGAATCTTGTCTAATATCAAATCTTTCGTGGTTTGATTGGTAAGACACTTCTGATCTAAGGATGGCATCTTCCTGGTGTTGGGAAGTATGCAGGTTCTATTCCTGCAGGAGGATAGATATTTTTCGAACGATTAGGGCCAGTGGAAATTATAATGTACTGTTTAACTAAATAAATAAATAAATAAATATATATATATATATATATATATATAACAGATTTGGCACTCTTATATGAGTATCCATTAAAAAATAATAATGTTAAACAAATAAAAATTCAAATATGTCGGCTTATGTCAGTTTCGTAAATTTCTATAATTTCGTAACGTGTGTGTGTTATTTATTTTTCTTACATTAAATCACCATATTTTTCATTTATTTTAGCATTTTCTTATGTACAAGCCTCATTAATAGTTCAGATATTTATTAGTTTTATTAACTGTTAAATCCCCCCCCCCCCCACTACCAAATTAGCCTGCTAAGTTGCCAGGGTAATAATTTTAACTTAATTTTTTCATTTGTTTTTATGTAATTGTATGAAACATTAGCAGCAATAAAATATCAAACTCCAAATTGTTTTCAGGTCTTCCATCTCGTGTCAGTCAGTTTATGAAATTATGTTATGGACAAAAGTAAATATTTTGGAAATTTCTGTTAAAATCGACCTTTTCTTGCCTCTCTTAAGAAATTTCTAATTTTAATTTTATTTTCTTATTTTTTTCCTCTCACTCTCTCTTTTCAGCAACTGCGGACGAGTTTTCTGTGGAGAATGTGCCAATGCCTACATGCCTATTCCACACCAGCAGTTGACAGAGCCAGCTCGTGTTTGCCGCAGTTGTCTGCCCATTCTGCAAAGTTCTTTGGCAGACAACTGTGGGATGATGGGTTTAGAGTTGGAGAAGCCCCTTGTTGCAGCCGCTGCCTCATCCAACTGAGCTTGCTCTATTATTCACTCCTTTCTCATTTGGACAAAGCCTACTTTTATCCACACCACATTTTTGTGTGTGTGTGTATGTATGTATGTATGTATGCGGGTGTCTATACACACACACCTTATAACTCTTTCTTTTTTTTTCTTTTTTTTTTTTGTAATGTAGGTATATGTGTACATATGTGTATACCTATATGGAATGCAGACCTGATGTGTAATCCAAAGACTGGAGTGTTGCAATGACTGCTGCTGCTGCTGCTACTACTACTACTACCCTTGTCACTGCTGTTATTGGTACTTTTACCCCAATTGACAACTATAGTAACATATGCCCCGGCAGGCAATGTAGCAATAGACAGCTATATAACAAATGAGTTGGAAAACTGAAAACATTTTTAACAACTTTTGAGAAAGCAAACTTTAGAATACAAACCTTTCTTTGTCGTCCCCAGGGCACATTTATCTTTGCCAAACAAAATCTTTTTTACTATGGGAAATAATTTTTTTAAATTCAGTTCATTAATTCATTTTATTGTGTTTATAAATGTATATTATCACTTTTCTAATTTTCTTTTTTTCTTTGCTCTAAAAAAAGAATTTAAATTTTTTTCAATAACTTATTTTGTATTTTTTTTTTTGTTTGTAATAATAAATTCTTTGAATTATTTTTAAAACGAAACTTTTTATGCCTTGATTCTTTCAAACCAGTTTTATTACGTTTGTTGTCATTATCATAAATGCTTTGGCTATTGTATTGTCGGTTAACAAAGACAACAAAGCTGGTCTGAAAAAAATCTATGCATATTGATAAAAGATCATGGAAGAAATTTTGACAAAAAAGAAAAGTTCCTTGTTTCTCTTATTAATAAATTATATTTTACCATAGAAAATACAAAACATTAAGTATTTTATTTTTAGTTTGATCTTTAACATAAAAATCATATGTTAATTTGTTTTTGATTGATTGTTTTTAGTTGCTGAAACTTAGTTTTAAATTTTGCTTTTAATTTCTTTTCTCTTTCATTAATTTAAAAAAATCTGTAATTTTGTTATTTTGATGATTTTAGGTGATTATTTCACTTTGTTTTATATTTAAAAATATAAACTGGATACAAACTTCTTAATTTTTTTTTTTTTTTTTTTTCCTTTTATTTCTATAAATTTTTTTTTTTACTGTTATTTTTGCTTTCTCCACTTCTGATTCCTGGTTTTAAAACTGAATTTTTTAAGCAAAGATCGAAGAACATCTAAAAGTTGTGCTTTCGTTTTTATGATATGGCCAACGACCACAAACAATTACTAACGTCAAATTTTCTCATTTTATGACTTTCTTTTGTTCTGTTCGAAATGCAAAAATAAATTTGAGATAATAAACAAACATGAAAACCACAAAAGATTTTGCCCAAAACGATTAACCAATTTTCTGGTCCTCCAGGGAAAATGGAAAAAAAAAAGAAAATAATCAATTGAAAAAAAAAATGATTTCATTGATCCAGCTGATACCTGTACATAGATTTTTATGTATGTTTATTGCCTACCAACTATTGTGTGCTAGGCATGTTGACATTTATATGAGAACAGCTGGATGTAAAAATTAGTCCTTGTTGAAATGATCAATGTGTCACATCACCCAAGCTCCTTTTCTTCCCACTTTTGGCGGCCCCTGTATCATTTCCTAACTTTTGTTTCCTGGGATACAAAATTCCAGCTAAAATGCCCAATTCTTTTTGTATCTCATTGACTTTTGGGATTTCATTTGTTTTCCTAATAAACATAAGTGAATGTCTTTTAACACATATGTATATAGTATGTAGCTATACATAAGTTGTAAATAGGTCAGATATATGTGTTTGCTCTCTCTCATATATATATATATATATATATATATATATATATATATATACGAGTGAATAAGGAAACAAAGAAAATTTTTTTTTTTTTACAACGTCCAAAATATTAATTTAAAACATTGCTCGATATATAATATAGAGCTGTGAATATTTATTATAAATTATATTTTAGAACATGTACAAATTTTTTTTATCCACTACAAATTGTACATTTTGTTTCAGCATTGAAATTACAATGTCTCATCAGGTGGTGTGGAAAGGAATGGCCTGATGAGACACTGTAATTTCAATGCCGAAACAAAATGTACAATTAGTAGTGGATAAAAAAAATTTGTACATGTTCTAAAATATAATTTATAATATATATAAAAACAAACTTGAAACTTGGCCATTACTATTAAGTATGTTCCTGATGCACTGTTTAAACTGGGCCTTGTTGACTTCCTGATCTTTTTGGAGTTGCCAGTGAATGAGCGAGTCATTTTCTTTTGCACCCCAACAACAGTAAAGAAATGGGACAAGTTTTTGTGGTACTTCTTATACACACACACGTGCACACACTTATATATATCAAAATTTTTTCTTTTGCTGTCCATTGAAGGTGATGTTGGGGTATATATATTTTTTTTAATGCACTCTTTAAAATGTGCTGTTATTTGGAATTGTCAAAAAAAGAAGGGAACTTTTTTTTTCTTTTTTTAATCATTGTTTCCCATCTTGGTATTTGTCGGCTGCCTTTCTCTGAAAATTTAAGGAACTGATTGCAAAGAACTGATGAAAAGAAGAAGAAAAAGAAAATTAAGAATGAGAAATCCCTCCCAGAGAGAAAATATTCCCAGAAATTTTACTGCGTACAGCTACCTGTTTTGTTGATTGGAGAACTTTCATTTCGATGCATAGCTCTTTGGACTGTGCACTCATATTAAATGAAACAGAAGACCACAGTGGCTTGATTATAAATCCCCTGAGTAGAAGAATTTTACGTATTTCCCCTTTCCATACAAGAAGTTAATATATACCTGCCTGTACATAACACACACACACACACACACACACACACACCCATAATATTTTTATACATGCGTGTATTCCCATATCTATATTTATTAATTCATGTACCTATATATATATATATATATATATATATATATATATAATTATTTTTAGTGGATACTTGTATTTGAGTAGATGTTTTATTTTTTATTAAATAGTATATTTATTTTTGTCTACTTTTTATTCCAGAAAAATATGCTTGAAAGTGCATAATTTTTCTCTAAGAGTTCTTGGATATTCTTGGATATTCTGGCTGATAGACAAAAATAAATACATTGTTTAATAAATAAATGTAACATCTACTCAAACACAACATTTAAGAAAAATTTGTTGAATAATGGAATCCATCCCTCCCCATCCCCACATTCACAGGGGTGCGATGGATAAATTGTCATCTAAATTATGAAAAATTTAAGTAACAATGATGTTTTTGAAATACTAAAGAGTAAGTTTATTCAATAAAAATGCCATTGGCTTTAACCACGGCCTCCAAACGACTTCAGAATCTCCTGCAACTCTTCTGGACAGTCTCCTTGTTTAAGTTGGTAAATGCTGCCATGATCCTTGCCTTCAGTTCATCTTTGGTGTTACAAAGACTTTGGTTGGTCTCTTGCTCAACTACACCACACACAATAATCAAGGGGGTTGCCACCTAGGGAGTTAGGTAGCCAAATGGTTGCAGAAATTGTCTGACAGTTATGACTGAGTTCTCCTGTTTGTGTGGCATGGTGCAGAATTCTTTTGACAGGGTTAGGGGTCTTTCAGCAGCCACCCTCTTGATCCAGGGCAGCACTACCTCCCCAAGGCACTTGATGCAGGCCTCCATGTTGAATTTGAGACCCTGTGGAAAGATGAATGGAGGCATAATGTCACCATCACTAGTGATCACCCCGAACACGATGGTGACTGGATATATCATCCAACTCTTTCCGAATCATCTGCACTGAATCAAGATTGACACCCAAACTCTCTGAAATGTTCGTATTGAAGTTTCTGGCATGGATGCCAAGCAGTACACCATGCAGTTTCCAAATTTCAGGCAGAGTGAATTACTTCATGGTGCTCTCTTTCTTACAGACGGTGCCCAACTGACCTTACTATACTGTGCAATCAACAAAATCAAAAACAAACAATGCACAGAATTAAAAATATAAAATGACAATTTTACCCATCATATCATGTATGCGTGTGTACACACTAATGTAATAAATAGGTGCCTGATAAATTTTTTTTATTTTTGTTTTATTCAATTAGATTTTCATTCAGTACCAAAAGAGTGTGTGTGTATGTGTGTGTATATATATATATATATATATATATATATATATACAGGTTTCATTGAATAATATAGACAAGTTCTGTCTATTTATTTTGTGTAAGATCCGTTCATATGATCTGATTAGCTTGATAATGTTGTCATGGAAAGATGACAAAAAATCGCAATAATTGTTGATTTTTTTTATCAGGTCTGAGCTTTTGGCTTACATAAGCATTATTTTTAATGCATCCTCAGATTTGAGTAGATGCTCTCTTTTTATTATTTAACAGTATATTTATTTATTTCCATCTATCAGCCTGAATATTTGGTAAATCTTACAAATATGCATTCTCTTGCAAGGGAAACCATCATTATTAGACTTGACCACTAAGTCTTTGTGGCCGAGACATCACAGCACATCAGATCTAATGATGCTTTCTCCTCAGAAAATGCATATTTTTCTCAGAAGATTTAACGCATATTCAGGCTGATAGATTTAAATAAATACATTGTCTAATAAATAAACAGAGCTTCTACTCAAATATGGGTATCTACTAAAAGTGTTTAAGCAATTATATATATATATATATATATATATATATATATATATATGCGGTACTTATTTGAAAGTGTGCAATATCAGAGATAGAGCTGACATATTCATATAGATAGGTGTGAGTTTGTGACCCTTGGTTTCACGCTCTTGTAATCATCAGACAAACTGATTAATTTTTTTTAAAAATTGGCTACATGTGGGGTTGTGTATATTGGTGTATTTTATGGAAGTGGGAGGAAAATTTGTCCTGACAAACGCTGACATATATACACACTTGTACACCAATGTTTTTTACAAATTAATCAGTTTGACAATCACAAGAGCATAAAACTCAGTGTCACAAACTCACACCTATCTATATGAATAAATATATATATGAATAAATTTAAGTAAATATGGATTAGGCTTGGCATTAAATAAAAAAAACAGATGAAGGAAAAACTTCTGATGGGTCTAAAATATAAGCAAAACATTCAATCAATAAATGTTTTCCTATTTGTTCCGTCTTTAGTCATATACACACACACACACACATTAATATATTCCTTTAATTACAAAATTATCATTTCTAAGTACTTACAATATATTACAAAATCTCTTTCTTGGAAACAAACTAAAAGAGAAAGAAAAACTATCAGTAATTCAAAGCGGAACCTTTTCTTTTGTTTTCCACTTTTGTAATTTGTTGTATTTATTTGGCCGTCTGCTATTTGGTCTTTTGCCCTCAGCTGAAAATACAAAACTCACCTTCTGCCTCTCTCTTCTTGTCAACTTTTGAACCTATCAAAATAGTCACAATTTTTTTTTTGTTCCACTGATTTACACTTAATATATTATTTAAGAGCAAAGACTGAAATATTGTGCAACTCCATCTGAATCTGAGCTTGTTCAATTTCAAGTTTGCCTTAAGACAACAGTAAACAGTTTAAGCAAACATCTCTTTCACCAAATCTCCAGATGCCAGAATCACACAAGAATTGTACAAAATTCAACCCGATTTTGTTTTTTATTTTTTCCAAACACCCAGATGCCCAATCAATGCTCCCTTACCTGCTTCCCTCCCCACACACTTTTCAATATAACCCCACTTTCTTTTCTTTTTTTTCTTCTAAAGAATCTAATGATTCTTTCAGCTCATTAAGCCCTCACAAATTTTTGGGAAGAGATTTTCCTACTCTTCCATGCCTAATTTTTTGTAAGTATAAAATGTAGCTTTACATGCTTTCACTAATAAATATATAAGCCTTATATATATATATATATATATAGATATGTGTGTGTGTGTGTGTGTGAAAAAAAACAAAAAAGGAAAACTTATCTTACCCTAGCATTTAGTTCTCTAGCAAGTTGTTTTTATTCATATTGTCCATTTACAGATATATAGTTTAGTTATGTCTGAAATTTTACAGACAGAAACACACACACAGTAAGATAAGAAGCAAATGAGAAACGTTTAAAAATCTTTTTAAAATGAACATTTCACTTTTATTAAAGCTTCATCAGTGAAATAAGTGCAACCTGTTAGATTTAAAGATTTCTAAATGTTCTTCAGCCTGTCAGATTCCAATCCATATTTGATCTATTTTTGATCCCAATTTTTATGTATGTATATATATATATATATATACATACACACACACACTCACAATATTGGAGAAAACTTTTATAGACATTGTGCAGATACAGGAATCAACACTGCATAATGATTTGGTCTGAAAATTGCACTGAAGCACAAAACTGGCAGTCACCATGAAGTGTTGATTCGTATGACCATACTGTGTGTGTGTGTGTGTGTGTGTGAATATTTATACATAAAAACAAACACACATGTACACACACGCACACGCGTACTCTTCAGTGATGGTTTTGTGAAAATGTAATTTATGGTCGTTTTTAAACTTATAATTTTTTCTGTCCTAATTGTCACCATGGTTTATTTTTTATAAATTTTATTTTATCTATATTTTGCTTAGTATATTCTCAAATCAATTTTCTACAATGGATTTGTAAAATATGGCACAGTTCCTGTCAAAATAAACCAGAGCATCAAAATCCTCACAAAAAAACAAAAAAATCCTAAAAGAATTATTCTACCAGTTTGAATTTATTTTCAACAGTATGTCTATGCATATACGTGTGCCTATGTATATTTGTTCTTGAGATAGTAATAAGAAATATATATGATTTTTAGTTGGTACGTGTGTGAGTTAGTCCTCCAGTTTTTCTTTTTCTCATAAACAGTGAAATGAATGACAACTGACCAAAATTGTGAAGTCTTACTAAAGAAAATTTGTGCCTTCAACAGAAATTGAAACTGCATCCCTTTTTCCATTTGGGAACACATTCCTATATCCAAAACATGCTGTGAGCAAGATAATCTCCCATGTGCCAAATTGGTAGCACCTTTCAGCTATGGGAGTTGTTTTCTTACTGGAGAAAGGGATATAGGTTCAATTCCTGTCAGGTGGTACACTTTTTTTTGGCTATGATTTTCTTTTCTTTTTGCCATTTGTTATTAATTTCACTGTTTAAAACGAATGAAAAAAACCAAGGATATTTACTCTAACTCATGTACCCACTAAAAATAAAAAAAGGGTTTATAAAGTCGGTCAGTCAGTTTAGTGCCATACGTGATACATGCTTTGAGCGATCATGTCTCGAAAGAGACATGACTGACTGGGCAGAAGATTATCCCGCAGTAGGTTGTCATTGCTTTCTGCGGTAGACTGATTGCCAACCAAGGCTATAGAACCCAATCTGTCCTGCTATTTAACCCATAACTGGAAGGAAGAGATGGATTAATACCTTTCCCAAGAGTATTTGCACATAAGTGAATACAATGGATTCAGCTGGAATTCGAACTCGGCTCCCCAGTTTCTCGTTCCAAGCTGATATCCATTGCACCACAACGCACATCCTTTATGAAGTAAGAAGAAATAATGTTGAGTCAAAAATACTTTTAAAAATATACATATCTCGGCAATTAATGGATGTTTTTAATCTCATTTTCTTATTACAATAAACATTATTACAGAAATTAATGAAGATTTACAAAATGGTTATAAACAACCGACAATTTGAAATGATTTGTTTGAACATTATTTTCGATCGATACATGTATTTAAGCAGATATTCTGTTTTTATAATCAAACAGTATTATATATTTATTTCTACCAGCCTGATTATTTATGATAAATTTTTGTTAGAAAAATGTGTGTCATTTGGCAGGATTCGAACCTGTGACCCCTATCAACATAATTATGTTATATAGGCTTGATTTGACTTCGTTTAGACTGTTGGTCATTCGTGGTTGGAAAGTCCAAGATGCACCAAATCAATTGGTGGATTCCCCTATGTTGATAGGGGTTGCAGTTTCGAATCCAGTCGAATGACACACATTTTTGTAACAAAAATTTATTGTAAATAATCAGGCCAATAGAAATAAATAAATATATATATTTATATACTGTTTGATTATAAACAGAATATCTACTTAAATATGAGTATCAATCAAAAATAATGTTCAAACATAATTTCAATAAACGTTATATAAGTCTGCCTTAACTTGAGTTTAACTTAGGGGAATCTATTTATAGCAAAAGCCTTATGGTAAGGCACACTTAGCTTGACTCTGTCATTCAACCAGCTCAAACCGGCCCCCATATTAAAGTCTCACTTCTTGTGTTACTTCCTGCATTATTTGTGATGTCATATATTACGGCAGAGTATACATGGGGGTGGGTTACAGCAGGTTGAATATTGGTAGCCAGGAGTTATGGGGTGGGTTGAATGCTAGTCAAAAGTGGTTTACCTGATTGTAAGAAGGGATACAGGTTTCATTCTTGTTGGAAAATACATTTTCTTTAGTTATCTCAATCTCTAGGCTGTTTGTTTTTTTTTGTTTTTTTTTTTTTTCATTGTTTAAAAGGAAAAAAAGACAGGACTATTTACTCAAATATATGTACACATTAATTATAATGTTTACACAACTTATATGTATTTGTTGCTTCGAATGTTATTATAGCGGTTGATTATTATTTGAAATAGATGCCCAATTTTTATTTATTAAACAGTGTGTATTACATCAATCAACCACACATTTGGGAAATCTTAGTAAAAGAAAACGTTTCACATTTTCTTCACTGAGATTTCTTGAATGTCCAGGCTAATAGACATAATACACACTGTTTAATGAATAAAAATGGGGCGTCTGTTTTAAATACGAGTATCCACTATATTAATCTTTAAAATAATAAAAGAAATGTCAGAATAAAAATAAATCCAGTAATTCTTTAGTAACTATGCATATATTCTTTAGTAGTGTGTATGTATGTATGTATGTATATATATTATATGCGAAGTAATTAATTTTGAGGATTCAGATCTTGCAACATTGTTGTCTTGAATACTATGCAAGCTGACAGCTAATTTATGCTGTTAGACCTAGGAGTTTAACAATGCGGAAAAAGTTAGATAAAAAGGTATTTATTTGTCATGGCTATTGTGTCTTTGCATATTTCAGAAGTGTTGTGGACCCAGAATGGGTCCGGAAGAAAACTCGAACTCGGGAATTAGTGGAACGTATATATTAAACGGAAAACAAATACAAAGAGTGTTACACGTCAATCTAACTGCCAAGTATTAGACCAGGGTGACTCAACCCAACTCCACTCCACCCCGAGAGGCATATTCTCCCGGTATTCATAATAATCGGAAGAATTCATTATAGTCCAAAAAGAGTAGGTCCCATAACAAGAAGAGAGAGAAATTGCTTTATCATCAATACATTAAAGCGGAGACCTCTCTTCTGTCTCAATTGCTGGATTGGTGAGTCTTGTTACTTGCTATTAAACTTGTTTTATTTTGGGGGGTGGGGATTTTAATGCTTGCCTTATATGAAGAGCTACTTTATGGGTGTGGGTGTTTTGTTTTAATAATGAAATGAGTGAAACAGTAGAAAAGATATGTCAGTAGGTAACTATGTTAATTTATAGAGTTATCTTAAATTTAACATATAAACTCTATTTTTATTTACTTATAAAATTCCTCAGCTTTAACTTAATGTGATACAAACAATTAACCTGTATCCTTCTGGTGTTAGTTTATACTGGCACTGACCTTTTTTTTTTCCCCCCTTTTTTTTTAATATATATTTTTACTATTTTGCTTAAAGTTTATATTTTTTTAGTTTCAGATGAAAACTTGAAAATTTTCTAACATATTTCAATGAAATTTTCCCTTTGCAAAATTTTAGTTTAGATGTAATTTTCTCGAAGGTGTCAGCTTAAAGTGACTTCAGTAGGAGGTGGATTAATGCAATTTTAAAAAGGAAGTTTTTAATATGTAACTTCTGCGTATCACGGTGTATATATGTATGTACATATATTCATTATAAGATATATGGGAGGATGCTTAAAAAAATTCAACACAATCCATTTTTTTTTTTTCCTTTTCCTCCTAAAGAACTCTTTGGTAGGATGGGCAACTTTTCAGCACCTCCTCTTGTTCATTATCTTGACTTTTTAATGAATCATTTCTGTTAAATTTTTTTTTTGTTCTTGCTATTAATAATAGAGAAAAATATAAGTTTTGCACATGTCATTCTTATCCTAACAAAACTAAGCTACGGGACTGGTTAATTGTTGACTTAAGACTGAATGGTCTGACGTTCTGTTTAAAGTGCCAGTTGAATTAGTACAGATCAATATTTGTTTATATTTCTGAGATGAGGTAATATTTACATGATTTACATTGTTTGGACAATTGTCCTCATCTTTACTGCCATATTCACGTTTTCAGCTGTTGTAAACTCCGACCTTCTTAAAGAAGACATAGCTTACAGCTCTTTATTGTTATATTCATGATCTTTCAGCCGTTGTGTGCTCCAGCCTCCTTCAAGAAGGCCAAAGCATAGAACAGCGAAAACATGAATACGGCAATAAAGATGAGGACAACAGTCCAAATAATGTAGAACAGATCAACTTTAAAGAAAAGTTCAAACAGGTGCCATTTTTTTTTTTCTTTCTTTCTTTCTTTCCAAATTTCTGATACACAATCCACTACAGGTATACCTCATCTTACGTCAGTAATTTGTTTCAGGTGAAGCAACTTAAGTCAAATTTATTTATCACTAGGCTAAACCACGAACAACCCTTCTCATTTGCGTATTTTATCTATAAACACATTTTTAATAATATATGGTCAATAAGAATCTATTTTACTTGTCTCCGAATTTACTAGACACTAGGCTGAACCACAAATAACACTTCCTAGCACAGTATTTTACTTATAAATGCATTTTTAAGAATATATGGTCAATAAGCTTACATGCAAACAAATTTTAGTTTTTAATATTGTGCAGACAAAAAATAATCTAAATTTATGAATACATGTTCATACATACTTGTAAATGTAGATGTTTACAATTTGGCAATCTTTACTGTACATCGAGCGCTCTTTTTTTGTAAATGTGATTTGCTCTAAGACATAAAACAATTTTGTAAGGTTAAATAACAAATACAGTTATTAAAATTATTATGCAATAGCAAAAGATAAACTTTACCAACATTTATGTTGAACATTGAATTTTATATTCGTATTTTAATGATTTTTTATATACTTTTATTCTTATTTATTGTCCAGTAACATTTTATATGCTTTTAACGCTTTTCTAGTGACCTTACGACGTCAATATTTGTGGCAGAAAGACATAAAGTCAAATGAATTGATTTTTATGTTTCCATTTTTTTTTTTTTTTTTGACAAACAACATAACCAAGAACGATGTAACTCGAGGTATATCTGTATATCTCTGAGGTAGAAATATCAAATGTTTATGCATGTGATATGACACTAAAAATTATGGTTGTATTTATACATATATGATATTGTGTGATATCAGGGTTGTCTGTCTGTGATTTAAAAGCTTCACCATTTTTCTGAATGTGACCTTTCCTTTTTCTTTTTTTTCTTTTTTTTTTTTTTTTTTTTTTTTGCGAGTTACTGTCAATAACAGTTCTAGAATGTTTATATGTTAATTTATAAATGTGTGTGTGTGTGTGTGCGGGCATTACTATTCACTGAAGATTTAGTTTAAATTTTAAGATAGTGAAAAAATTGCACATTTTAATTTACAGTTGTTGGCGAGTAAATAGAACAATGTTAGTTTATTCTACCCGATATCTAAAATAAGGTATTTTTTTAACAATATTCTTTTTCCCAAAAGAACCAACTATTTAAAAGTGATGAACAATTATGTCAGTGATTTATCCATTGAAAATTTTCCAATATTTTACTAATGAAGAAATTGAGCAGGATTGGGATTTTTTTCTTCCCTCCTTAAATCATATTATCTCCCTTTTCTATTCCTAGGGGCTGTATTTGTCCAGAGACTACTGGAAGATTCCAGTTCTTTTGGGGCTGTAAATATTTTTATTCTTGTGTTGACCACTGTGGTTGTGTATGTTGGTCCACTCCTTTACAAATTTCTGCTCCCACCCTATTTGCACTGTTACGACCTGGTTTTTGTTCATCTACTGTTCCCTTACAATGGTACTCAGTCTCTATTTGTCTTAAGATAGATCCAAAGCCAAGGCATGACTTACCCAGTGCAACATAAAAAAACAAACAACCATTTCATGGCCTCCTTCTACTCCAGTTTTACAAAGTGGGTCGCATTTTGTCTAACTTTGGTCTGGGCAATTCTTTCCTGCTTACATCTGCTCCCTCCCCCTGCCCCTTCCTTACCCACATCTACGGTCAGTTCATTTGTGTGCTTTTAAAATTTGCACTGGTGTAAATCTCGACCATTACCCATCTTGATGCCCCCTCCCTCTCTCTTTCTCTCTTCACAACCACACCCCCAGCTCAGCTACCTACCCCCCAATTCCTATCCTATCAACAACCCCCCCCCAAATTTCCACATCATTGTAAGAAATGAAATATGGTGAAGAAGATGGTCCCTCTTTTAGGGACAACTGTGAACAGGTAGCTGTTTGTCACCATTTAAATTTGTTGATTGCAATTACGAATAAAGCTTCTGTATAATGGTACTTTACGATGGCATTTGTCTTTCTGAATTCATTTTCACTTGTTGAACTCTTTTTTTTTCCTTTTTTCTTTTTTTTTTTCTTCTTTTTTTGACCAAAGAAACCTATCAATCCAGAGATTATCAGAGATCTCTCTTTACCTCTGATAAATATGGTCTGTTATATGTATTCATGTTTTGAACAAAGGGCTCTACATAAATAGACTGGTCTAGATGTAAAATACAGGGAAACATTCATTCAGAGAAATTTTGTACCTTAGCATTATTTAGACCCTTTTTTGAGGCAGAATCCAAAAAATTGCTTTTTTTTTATATTTTTTTCTCCACTGTATTCAAATATTTGTGAAAATAGGGAAAATTTATTTTTAAATGGTTATTGTATATCAGCATTTCTCGACCCTTTAGCATTCAGTCCACCCAAACCCTCCTCCGTAAATATCAGTCCTCAATGTTCAAAACATCCCCATGTATAATATATATATATATATATATATATATATAATGACATCATTGCAAATAACACGAGAAGTTGCGCAAAAAGTGTGACTTTAAAAGCCAATATTTACAGAACGTAAGTGTGCGGAATGCCAAATGGTTACACTTACCCTAAACTATGACTGGTTAAAATTGAAAAAAATTTTCTTTATAAATTTATTTAGAATGGGGTTTTTTTTTAATCATATTTAATCATATTTTTAATCATACAGTATCAAATGTTTTACAGTTATTGGACTTCCCTGTCTTGCACCCAAAAACAGACTTCTTTTTTTTTCTCTCTTTTTTTTTCTCTCTTTTTTTTTCTCTCTTTTTTTTTTAGGTAATATACAAAAATTTCTTTTAAATTAAAGAACAAAAGTTTACATCAATTAAAAGTATGTATCCATTTATCCATTTGCGTTTAAAATAAATACTAACTTCAAATGTTTGTACTTCCAAAAAAATCCCATACAAAATGTCATAAAAAAAAATATCAATGTTAGTACAGCTTCAAATTTGACATTTGTTTAAAAACAAACAACAAACAACACAGCCTAAGTTAAAGAAGTTTGTAAAAGTTAGATATTGATTTGACACTCTTTATATAAACAATCAGTCAAGTGCTCATACGTGATACACTCTTAGGTGATGTTGTCTCAAAAGAAACATTACTGATTGGGCAGATTTTCCCAAAGTAGGTTGTCATTACTTTCTGTGGTAGACTGGTTGCTAACCAAGGCTATATAGCTGGAGGGAGAAGTGACGAATTAACACTTTTCCAAAGGGTATTTGTGCTTAAGGTAATGCAACGAATTAAGCTGGAATTTGAATTCAGCTCTCTGGTTTCTTGTTCCAAGTCGATATCCACTGTACCACAATGTGTAAGTCAGATATTGATTTGACACTGGAGTGATGTTATAAATAGTACCCCTCTTTAAGTCATTAAAAAAAAATCTATTTTTCAATTCTGACATGTACCTAAAGAATTTTAACGCAAAAAAAATGTTGTTATTGTTTCCAAGTGGATCAGTCTTTTTAAGTAGTGCTGGTCAAAATAACAACTGGATTCTGTTTTTAATCATTTATTCAGCTTAAATCTGGTAAAATGTTTTAAAAAAGAACGTTGGGGGTGACAACTGAGTGAGATGAATGTAACAATATTTAAACATTTACATTTTATTCGACAAATGTTTGTTTTGTTTTGTTTGTTTTTTTCTTTTCTTATAGAGGGGTAGGATATTCGTTTCACCCCAAGCAAGGCAATAAAGGCACTAAGATGCAAGGGGTTACTGAGTGTTAGAGAATATGAGAAAAATACTCTTAAGGTGACAGAAGATAACAGTTGACGTTGGATTTAAAATTTTGAAGATCAAAGTTGGCTAGACATGAAGAGGCGGGAAAAGAGTTTCCACAAGTGGGAAGTGTGACAGAAGAAAATATTAGCATAGAGCTTTCGGTTACATTTAGCCATTTTGATTGCAAGAAGTGGAGACCCTGATGCCAATCTTGCATTGTGCTTAAATTCATAAAGTCTTGCTACCATCGAGGAAAGAGGAAAGTTCATCAGAACAACTACCAGGGAAATATTTATAGAAACGGTGCGTTACAATAGAGGGAAAGTGACTAAAACTAAGATGCCAGGTCAAGACCAATTATATTGCAAACTCTTTGGATTTTATCAAGAATCTGTAAATGTAAAATGCAAGGTTGAATGGTAGACTTATAAATATGTAAGAGATTCTGGTAAAACAAATTTTTTAGCACCTGTTATCAATGGAATAAACAAAACAAAAAAAACTAGACTAAATCACAACAAATCATCTTAAATATAAGATGAAGCCTGCAGATGTTTTGATGCAAACTAACTTCTGTTTTTCTCGAGCAAATTTTTGGATGGCCAAGTCTAAAAAATTCATTTTTACTGGTTAACTTCATTTTTTTTTTATTGTACAGAACTTTGGGTAGGTTACAACCATATCACATTAAAACATTAGCAATGTTGAGCCTGATCAGTACCTAGAGGGGTGGGGGGATCACTTGGTAATACCAAATGCTGTAAGCTTGGATGTGCAGATTGTGTAATGGCTTGGAATTGGGAATCAGAGCCAAATTCTAATTCCAGTCTGTTTCATTATATTCACTTAGGTGCAAGTACTCTTCTCCTACCTATGGATTAAATAGTCATACTTGTATCACTAAATAAATATTTCTTTAAAAAATCCTTGCAACCTAAAAACATTTGACTTTAAATAACCTGCAGGAAACAATCAGAATTTGAGTATTTAAAAGAAAAAAATGACTACTTTATAACAAGATTTCCCATAATGGTAATAACTGTTACTTTATAAGGAAACATTTGGTATTCATTAACTGTGCAGCCAGTGCTACTGTTGGTTGATATTTATCAAGTCTTTTGCTTCAAACTTTTCAAGAAAATGGATTTCTCAAGTCCAGTCGTTATTGCGCTTTCCAGTATTGATGGGTGTTTGTTTCTTTGCCTTTTTTGAATAGAGTGGAATGTCAGCCACTTAATTTTGCAATTAAATCTGTGAAAAAAAAAAAAAATGCAGTTTAATTTTATAAATGGAAAAAAATATAAATTCCTCGAATATAATTGCTTTACACTGTTTGCATTCGACATTTACAATTGAAAGTAGTTTGTCAGTAATTTGATGTAGTTTGGGTGATGCAAGTGATGTGCAACATGAAATATTCCACCTGGGCAGTAAAAATGATGAACAGTATCAAGAAAGAAGGGGGAAAAAGAATGGTAACCGACTGGGATTTAAAGTGGTACAAATCTACGAAGAATTTATGAAAATCAAATGTGCAGAACTTCTTGACATGACAACCAGTGACTCTCAGTATTTGAATTTGTTATATTTTTTTGTATTTCAAATGAGCAGTGATCATATCTTTCCTCACATTTAGTTACAATGCCATTGGCAAGC
Source organism: Ascarosepion bandense (assembly GCA_037127315.1). Lineage (NCBI taxonomy): Eukaryota > Metazoa > Mollusca > Cephalopoda > Sepiida > Sepiidae > Ascarosepion > Ascarosepion bandense. The sequence continues at coordinate 1,409,957 of JBBBDQ010000721.1, read as the reverse complement.
CACTTAGAAAGGGACGTGATGGTTTTTATGTTCATTTCAAGTGTTTCTGTTTGATAGACCAGCAGATGGTTTCTTGGTTTTTTAAATGGCATCCGCTTTATATTGGAGGGGGGAGCGGACCTGAAGGAGACTACCACCACCGTTAAATTTGTTGATTTTTTTTTTTTTTTTTTTTTTTTTTTTTTTTTTTTTTGTTACTTTTTTCAGTGCAATCTTATCGATTACACCCTAAACTTTCCAATTGACAAAAAAAAAATTATAAAAATTTCAACAATTTTAGTGGGGGCTCAGTTTTTCATACAACATTATAGTAAATCGATCCTCTATTTTAGAACCACTTGCCGGTACAAAATTACCACCACCTGTAAATTTGTTGATTATCAATTTTTTTTTACTTTTTTCAGTGCATTCTTATCGATTAAATCCCTAAACTTTCTGATTGACAAAAAAATTTGTAAAAATTTCAACATTTAAACAATTTTAGGTGGGGGGGACTCTCATACAACCTTCTAGTAAATCGATCCTGTGCAATTAACTTTTTTTGCTTGCACATATTCAACAACTGAATCCTTTGTGAAATTTTTGAATAAAGCCATTCTTGAAGTTTCCAAGGAAGATACCATTGTAAGAACTGAAGATAACTTGAAAAAGACAAATAAACAAGAGTAACAACTCATCCCCAAAAAAACAAAGCAAAGCGAACCCAATGCGAGTGGTTCCAAAATGGAGGATTGATTTACTATAACATTTTATGAGAAAGTCAGTCCCCTAAAATTGTTTAAATATTGAATTTTTTTCAAATTTTTTTTTGTTATTGGAAACTTTATAGAATAACCGATACAATTGGGCTGAAAAAAAAAAAATGGAAAAGCACAAATTTAAAGGTGGTGGTTTCCTTCAGGGCTGCCAAAAAAAAAACAAAATGGCAACCTGATCTTCTCTGACTTACTAATTTGATATTGGCTTGTGTTAATGAGTTTGCTTGGAGAGAGTAAAGAAATATCTCCACACTCCCAGACCCACCTTATGCATCAGGTATCAATGATACCTGATGCATAAGGTGGGTCTGGGAGTGTGGAGACATGACAGAAGGAAAGACAAAGTAAAACTCAAAGAAATTAATTCAAAAACTGGTTGTGTCTGAAATCATTTTATACACAGCATGAGAATTTAGAAATATATCATACATGTTATACATATATGAATATATTTATTACAATTTGTCCTACACAGAAACTGTAGGGCATATGGAAAAAAAAAAAGCAAGTTGTACATCAGAGAAATATAAAGTTCTTGTAACATTTTGAGGCAGTAGATGGTCAGCGCGGAGAATATTTTTGATGTCTGTTTCAAGACCAAGTTGGAATAAGATGACCAAGAAGGTATCTGAGTGTCTCGCATGAAAGGAACAAACAAGACTGTAATCTAAAAAATGTAGGCAAGAAGGAACTGATTAATTAAATGGTTCAATTTGCTTGAGAAGTAATTTTGTCTTTTTTTCATCCGTTACACCCAATCGTGTGTAGGGCATCAACAAAGCTTCTCTACCTCAGCCTATCTTGGGCTAGACTAGTCAATGGACCCCAAGAGTGCTGCATGGCTTTCATCTCATTCTCCACCGTACGTCTCCATATCGTACTTGGTCTTCCCTTCTTTTTTTGCCATCTGGGGTTCAGTGCAGTGCTGTTCTTGTAATTGACTGGATCTTTCCGGAGCACATGCCCAATCCATCTAAATACTGATAAATATTTTATTTGTAGTGATCATTAACTAAGGGAAGTAATCAATCATGAATTTACTAACTTAAGCTGATTTACCTCCCTTGGCAATATATAAATAAATACACATTGATAATTGTTGTTTTGACATGAAAATCATTAATGTCTGTTGGGTTTTAAATCAACCAACTCTTTCTTCTTTATTAGCTATGATTCTATCAATAAAAACAATTAGTCCCAAAAAATCCTTTTGAAGGATGAAATACATTACACAGGATTTTTTTTTACCATATTGTCATTCAATTACCAATGATCAGTCAGTTAAGTTCCATATGTGATACACGCTTGGGCAATTGCTTTCTGCGGTAGACTGGTTGCCAGCCAAGACTATAGAACCCAATCTATCCTGTTATTCAACTCATAGCTAGAGGTGGAAGAGATGTGTTATATTATTAAGTACTAATTAAGGGGGGGGTCAGTTTGTTACTCCACAACAATAGAAAACCGGTCCCCTGCTTTATGTCCAGTAGAAGCTATAATCATGTTTCTAACTATTATATTCAGTCAGTCAGTTAAGTGTCATACGTGATACATGCTTAGCAATCATGTCTCGAAAGAGACATGACTGACTTGGCAGAAGATTTTCCCGCAGTAGGTTGCCATTGCTTTCTGCGGTAAACTGGTTGCCAGTCAAGGCTATAGAACCCAATTTGTCCTATTATTTAACCCATAATTAGAGGAAAGAGACAGATTAATACCTTTCCCAAGGGTATTTGTGTGTTGTGGAGAGCAATGAACGTCCATGTCCTCAAGGAACATGGCATAAAAAATTGAACCAATAAAGGAAAATTGTATTTATCATGATGTTGATTTTTAGGACGCAGTTGAAGTATGTTGTTGTTGTTGTCGTCTTCTTTGTTGACAGCGAGAATGGTGAGGATGAAGAAGAGATAAAGGAAAATGGCAATTGAGACGAGGAACGAATGTGTGTCGGGATGTTATGTCCAGGTTAGTGGCTTGAATTTTCTTTTTTCACATCTTGGCAGTGTCTGGTCTCGCTTCCATCTGACTGATTCGATTTTTTTACTCTTTTTGTTATAGCAAAAGCATTTTTTCACACTGGCTCGTGAATTTCTCTCAAGCTTTGTAAATCGCTTCCTTTCCTTGGTTAGAAAATTAGTTTAACATCAGACCACGATATTTGGCTTCATCTTTCTCTTTCAGTATGGGGTAAATGCTTCATTCTGTTTGTGAAAATTAAGATTTCGTACTGGATTGCGAAATTTGTAAAATGTGAAGAGAAGAGTTACTTTTAATTCCCTGTTCACCACCTTTTCGTGCTCTTCATTTTTTTTTATTCTTTTGCACTCAGTAACACCTTGCGTCCTAGTGGTTTTATTTCCTTACTTGGAGTGAAATTATAAGAAGGTGAGGAGACTTCTTACGCCCCTTTCTCCTTTTTTGAATTTACTGAATTCATTTGTTATTTGTGTGCAAGAGTTTTGCTTGCAGTATAACTTCTGAATTATTCTGATACTTTCTCAAATAAATCAAGTTCAACCGAGAAGAAATTATTTTTTGTAACAATTTCTAATGGTCTATCTGCTGATGGAAAACATTTTCAAGGGAAGTAACTTGTATGTAAATAACTGAGTTTCCTTGTATTTTTATTTCTTAATCCCCTTTTGGAACGATGGTAATCATAATTCTCCAGAACTTTATCTATAAATTACCATGCTTTCTTAACAAAGATAGTGCAGTGGGTACCACCAAAAGAACCATTCTCCCCTAATATTTAACTAAGAGAGAGGAAATAGATTTGTGCCTTTTCCGAGGTCATTTGTGCTGTGCTGGTTGGCACATAATGTTAGATTTTGTATTCAAAATGGACTATCACTTAGCGAACATCGTTTTGAAAGGTTTATTTAAGTGCTTCTTAAATATGTGATCTGTGTGCAGGATTAGATTTGATTCTTATTGGTCAGTAGATCAGTCAGTTAAGTGCCATACATGATACACGCTTGGGCGATCATGTCTCGAAAGAGACATGACTGACTGGGCAGAAGATTATCCTGCAGTAGGTTGCCATTGCTTTCTGCGGTAGACTGGTTGCCGACCAAGGCTATAGAACCCAATCTGTCCTATTATTTAACCCGTAACTGGGGGGAAGAGACGGATTAATACCTTTCCCAAGGGTATTTGCATGTAAGTGAATGTAAGAAATTCAACTGGAATTTGAACTCGGCTCTCCGATTTCTCGTTCCAAGTCGATATCCACTGCGCCACAACGCACATCCGGTCAGTAGATATGTGTCACGTATAATACAGCAATAGACGATTATTTTAGATGTAAATGTTGTGGGGGGCATTGAACTGCAAGGTAAACTGGGAATAATTTCTCTGTTGAATTTCACCTGGCACAAGGCCATTTCCAAAAGGGACTTTCTACCTAAATCCTTACAACCCACCATTATTTTTATAAGCATTGAAAATCCATGATTAAACAAGTAATGAGAAATGGAAATGAATTTGTAACAATACAGTGTATTAACAAATATTTAACAAGAATACATAATAAACAAAGATGTTGAATAATATGTGAAATTTGTTATTTGAAATTGTCTGCATGAAAATTACTGTTATGGATTTTAATATAAGTTTGAATGCTCATTATTGTTGAAAGAATTCACACCGTGTTAAGGAAATTATGTATGTAAATGTTGCTGAGAGGAATTGTTCAGGTATGAGAGTTCATGAATAATGTTCATGGTGTTGTGCAAAAGATAGAATTTGTATATCAGAGTGAGTTGGGCAATTGGTCATGTAGAGTTTTGACATGGTGTGTGCCTGGAGATTGTCAGCACCAACTAACTGAAAATGCGTGGCAAATTGTATATATAGGTGTTCAAACACCCTCACAATTTGGCAGTAAAAATGTTGTTCACTTACCTTGATTTTGATTGGCTATCTCAGCCCAATCAGCAAGCAGCTTACATTTATTCAAATATACATTGATTACATCCTGAACTTAGTTTGCAATTGAGTGAATGCGTAAGTGAGTGCGTGTGAGTCCACAGTGTATCGTATGTATAAATTTTTTTCAACTCATAGATCATGTACTTTGAGTGATGCCATGTTCTGGTAGATTAGATTTGGAAGGGTAGATTATATACTTAGCACTGTTTATTTTATTTTATTTTTTAATAAATACAAATTGTATCCTTTTTGGGTAATGGTGTTTGTAGCTCATGGTATGATTGAACATGGAAGGAGAGAGAGCAAGAGAGAGAGAGAGAGAGCAAAACCCCCTATTTCCTTGTAGCAGACAGTCATTCTAATTAGTTTGTGGTGGTGAGAGAAGTGGAGCAGCCTGTTCTGCTTTCTGGTTACAAGGAGCACAAAACTGACTTTGAAGCCCTCTTTTTCTGGGTTTGTATTGAGGTTGGTGAGTGCAGTAGGATTGTCCTTTGATTTGGTACTGGGTCTTTAGTCTTTTTTTATCTTATCTAGTTTCAGAATTAGCTGACTGACCTGTCCTAAAGAACCCATCAATATAGCATACTTTATAACTATATATTCATCCTCTCTCTCTCTCTCTCTCTCTATATATATATATATATACGTGTGTGTGTGTGTGTGTGAGAGAGAGAGATGTAGAGACAATGGGACAAAATAAATGGTATTTTAAGTGACATGTTTCACCACACCAACATGTGGCAGGTTTGGTATTAAGGAAAATGTATTGGAATTACCAAAATTATCTTTAGTGCCATTGACATAGAACAATATGTATATTTATTAATATCTATATATATATATATATATATATATATATATATATATATAAAATAGCCCTGTTAATACTACATTCAGCCTTGTTTCATTTACACCTTATACTAATATTATCCATGTGTGTATCTTCATGTGTATATTCATTAATTCACATAACTATATATATATATATATATATATATATATATATATGTTTTTAAATTAGGATATAGAAATCCAGAAAGTTTTTAAATTTGACAAGTAGAAACATTTCATGAAAACAGATTTGATTAAAGAGATTTGATTTGTGCATTTCTCCATTCAAAAACGTAAGAATAAAATTGTGTGTGTATGTTTGAATAATGGAAATTTTTTTTTTTCAAAGTTGGCATTTCTCAAGATTTAAGAAGAAAGAAAAAGACTTTTAAAAAAGTCATTAATATCGATTATTACAATTCTTAATTCAAGTCAAAAGTTTCAATGTATTTTTTCAAGCTTTTTTGATTGATTTAAAGGGAAAATCTTTTGCTTATTATCAAAATGGCTAGAGAAATGCCAACTTAGGCGAATATACTAAGAATCATTTTTTAAACATACACACACATACACATTTCATTCTTACACTTTTGGATCTGATAAAGCCTTGAATGGCGAAATGCATAATCAAATCTGTTTTTGTGAAATGCTTTCATTTGTCATATATATATGAAATGATTTGTTTGAACATTATTTTTGATCGATACTCATATTTAAGTAGATGTTCTGTTTATAATCAAACAGTATTATATATTTATTTCTACCGGCCTGATTATTTACGATAAATTTTTGTTATGAAAATGTGTGCCATTTGGCAGGATTCGAACATGCAATTCCTATCAACCTAGAGGCATCCACTAAGGGATCTGGCACGTCTTAGACCTCTCAACCATGAATGAAATGACGATCAGTCTAAACGAAGTTAAATTAAGCCTATGTGGTCGCAGGTTCCAATCCTGCTGAATGACACACATTTTCATAAATAAATACAGTGTAACCCGGATATAAGAGAGTTTTAGGGACCATATAAATGTTATCTTATATCCGGGTTTTGTCTATTTTATATACATTACAACAGGGTCTAATTTGGCACCAGGGAAAATCTCTCTCATATACGGGTTTCTCTTATATCCGGGTCTATTATGTCCGGGTTATACTGATATAATGCTGTTTGATGATAAACAGAATATCTAATTAAATATGAATATCGATCAAAAATAATGTTCAAACAAATCATTTCAAATTGTCGGTCGTTTATAACCAGTTTCATTAATCATCGTTAATTTTCGTAATATATATATATATATATATATGAATAACTTTCTTATATATATATATATATATATATATATATACTTTCTTATATATATATATATGTATAACTTTCTTATATATATATATATATATATTTAAACTTTCTTATATATATATATATATATATATATATATATATATATATATATATATATTAACTTTCTTATATATATTCTTATATATATATATATGAATAACTTTCTTATATATATATATAACTTATATATATTCTTATATATATATATATATGAATAACTTTCTTATATATATATATGAATAACTTTCTTTCATATATATATATGAATAACTTTCTTTCATATATATATATATATATATGAATAACTTTCTTATATATATATATATATATATTTAAACTTTCTTATATATATATATATATAACTTTCTTATATATATATATATACTTTATTATATATATATATATATATATATAACTTTCTTATATATATTCTTATATATATATATATATGAATAACTTTCTTATATATATATATATATATATATAATAACTTTCTTATATATATATATATATGAATAACTTTCTTATATATATATATATATATGAATAACTTTCTTATATATATATATATATGAATAACTTTCTTATATATATATATATATATATGAATAACTTTCTTTCATATATATATATATATATATGAATAACTTTCTTTCATATATATATATATATGAATAACTTTCTTTCATATATATATATATATATGAATAACTTTCTTTCATATATATATATATATATATATATATATGAAAGAAAGTTATTCATATATATATATATATGAAAGAAAGTTATTCATATATATATATATATATATATATAGAAAGAAAGTTATTCATATATATATATATATATATGAAAGAAAGTTATTCATATATATATATATATATGAAAGAACGTTATTCATATATATATATATATATGAAAGCAAGTTATTCATATATATATATATATATATATATATATATGAAAGAAAGTTATTCACATATATATATATATATATATATATATATATGAAAGAAAGTTATTCATATATATATATATATATATATATATATATATGAAAGAAAGTTATTCACATATATATATATATATATATATATATATGAAAGAAAGTTATTCATATATATATATATATATGAAAGAAAGTTATTCATATATATATATATATATGAAAGAACGTTATTCATATATATATATATATGAAAGAAAGTTATTCATATATATATATATATATATATATGAAAGAAAGTTATTCATATATATATATATATATGAAAGAACGTTATTCATATATATATATATATGAAAGAAAGTTATTCATATATATATATATGAAAGAAAGTTATTCATATATATATATATATGAAAGAAAGTTATTCATATATATATATATATGAAAGAAAGTTATTCATATGTATATATATATGAAAGAAAGTTATTCATATGTATATATATATGAAAGAAAGTTATTCATATGTATATATATATGAAAGAAAGTTATTCATATGTATATATATATGAAAGAAAGTTATTCATATATATATATATATGAAAGAAAGTTATTCATATATATATATATATATATGAATAACTTTCTTTATATATATATATATATATATATATATATATATGAATAACTTTCTTTCATATATATATATATATATATCAATAACTTTCTTTCATATATATATATATATATATATATATGAATAACTTTCTTTTATATATATATATATATGAATAACTTTCTTTTATATATATATATATATATGAATAACTTTCTTTTATATATATATATATATATGAATAACTTTCTTTCATATATATATATATATATATATATATATGAATAACTTTCTAAATCTAATAAATTGTTAAACGTAGAAAATGTTTTAAAAATTTAGCAACAATAATAAAGTAGATCTAATAGTTAATTAATGATGCTGATCTCAATTTAATCAAATATTAATACTAATGCCACCCACCCGCAAAATTATTTTTAAGTCTGCTCATATATTCTCCAAATTAGAAGTTACATACAACAATGCCCACCCCTGATTAAAGGTGTTTTGCTTGTTTGTAACCTTTTAAAACCATTCAATTTGAAATAAACCACATCACGTGACAAGACACATGAAGTGTCAAAACAAAATAGCAATTTTTGTAGTGATATTATAACATATCCACGCTATAATTTCTGAATAGATAATATATATATATATATACACACACACACAATTCAACTATTTATATAACTGACATTATTTACAGTGGGTATCAAGAAACAAGAAATCTGAGAGCCGAGTTAAAATTGCAGATGAATTCGTTGTATTCATTTATGTGCAAATACCCTTGGGAAAAGTATTAATCAATCTCTTCTCCCTCCTTATGGGTTAAATAGCAGGACAGCTTGAGTTCTATACCCTTGGTTGGCAACCAGTCTATCATAAAAACTAATAGCAACCATCTGCTGGAAAACATTTTGCCCAGTCAGTTATGTCTCTTTCAAGACATGCTTGCCCATCATGTATCATGTATGACACATATGTTATACGTTTTGGTCTTGTTCAGGTGATATTTGTTTGAATTTCAAACCAAACCCTTTATTTAATCCATGGCGGGGGGTAGATTGTTTTAATTCTAATGCCTTTTTTGAGTCGGGGGATATCTCAAGTTTGGTTAATTCTCTGTAGCTAACAAAATCTGATAGTATTTCATTCTTGATAATGACCCGGTCAAAAATTACTTGAGCAACAACAGAACAAAACATGAATTTTGAACAGCTTATCCACAATACAGAGTTGGATGCACAACAACTTATTCAAAATTTTTGAAAATACGAAAAGAAAAAAAATTAAACAGAACTTGTCGGTTTAATTTGATAAAATTCAAATGAATGGATTATTTTGCATGAAAAATAACAAATCAATATCTTTCTTGAGTCTTTTTTTGCATTCCTTACCTTTCAAAAACTACGTTCGAATTTTATCTGTGGCCCATAAATACATTCATTTGTTATTATTTAACTGTATCTCATTCAAAGTCGCAGCAAGTTCAAATTTGCCATCGTTTACAGCTCTCCAGAATTTTAAGATAAATATGAGTTGCCTCCCTTAGACTTGAAAACAGGCAGGTCAATTAAGATGAATTTTTTTACTTTTATATAACTTCTCCCGGTTTCCGTTTGGTGTGTGTACACACACACACACACACACACACACACACATACACACACACACATATATATATATATATATATATATATTATGCAGGTTTCATTGAAAATGACAGACAAAGTATTATCATTAAGTTTTTTATATGATTTTTCATGTTTGCTTCGGATTTTTTCTTTTCAGAACACAAATTATATAAAAATTGTCAGAAGGTTGGTTTTTTGAGCATTTTCAGCTATACCTTTAGCCATTATCAAGGATAAATTTGGTTTTTTACTTGTAAATAAATAAGTGCAAAGTTGATGCATAGTGTCATATGTATGTTAAGTTCCAAACACAGATGCACATTGTTACCATGTTCATAATGGATGTTATTAAGTGCAAAATTTCTCTTTTTTTATTAACAATGCACCCATTATTTTTAATCTTCTTTTGCATGTCGATGATTCTGTTATGTACAGATTGTCAACATGTACACTACTGGCCAAAATTATTAGGCCACCCCAGTTTTTTAAAAGAAATGATGTATTTCATACTATTTTTAGTATTTATTGCCAAGTGGATAATTCTAAATGAAAATAGAATGGTTCATTTTTAATACTACACAATAATATGTGCATCAAATGAACTGTTCTGGTGTCCAGTTTTTGTGCTCTCTTCCCCATACTAGACTCTTCTTCTTATTGGCTGGCCGAAGCAAAAGCTTCCTGCCTGCCTTGTAAAATTTTGCAAAGTAATAATAACAAAAGAACCATTGTATTTTCATTTAGAATTATCCACTTGGCAATAAATACTAAAAATAGGATGAAAAACATCATATTTTTTTAAAAACTAGGGTAGCCTAATAATTTAACACACCTATTCCTCAGATAATGGACTCTCCCTCCTATATGAATAAGAGTTAACAGGAAGTTAACTCGAGAAGTTCTTGGGAAGTTCATAGGAGTTCTAGAGAGTTCTTTAGAGTTCTATTGGAGTTCAGTAGAGCTACTAGGTAGTTGATATTAGTTGGCAGTTAGCCGAATACTAAGGAGTCAGCTTTCAGTGGAAGATTACCAAGTTCCTAACATTTTGGGTGCGTTAACTCGATTAGCGTCTACGGCTGTATAGTGTTGAATGCACCGGTTCCCGTCTGATCACCGAAGTTAAGCAACATCGAGCCTGGTCAGAACTTAAATGGGTGACCATTTGGGAATACCAGGTGCTGTAAACGTAAGGACCAAGAATTTCCACCGGTCCTCCAGGTTTGAGGGTTGGGTGCAGGGCTAACAATCTTGCCCTGTAAAAAACAGTTTGTTACAGAAACAGCAACGAAAAGTTGCTGCCCTATGCACCATTGGGTGTGATGGATAAATGATGATGATGATGAAGTCGATTAGCATCCGACATAGCACGATTATAACCTTCAGTGCGAAAACTACTCCACAACATAAAATTATACATGAATATTTTATTTAATTGTTATATTTGCTGTTCAAAATGTTTGCCTTCTTTTTCCCAAAGACATTTCAATTCTGTGTCTACAGGATTCATTAACTCGCTGGAGAGTTTTCTGTCATTTTGATATTTTGATATTTTATTCTTTCATTAAGTTCCTCAATATTTCTTGGGCACGTCTGATAACTAATTTCAAACAGCTACACAGGAAAAAAATCCAAGGGTGTGAGGTCCGTTGTCCCTGGTGGTCACTCAACAAGATCTTTTCTGCCTATTTATTATCTGTAATGGTGCAAGATTTTGGCCTCGTCCGGCATAACAAAAGTTCAAAAACTATTGTTAAAAACAATGGTTTTAGTAGCTTCTCTCTCTATTCAAGCAAAAAAAGCTTAGACTAAAAACCAGGTTGTATTTTGTTGCTGTATTTGTTTTGTAGTAGTGACTACATGTTAACAACTCACAACTCTTTGGGTCAACTAACCAACATGTATATCCACTGGGCCATGTGTCCTTAAGGACGAGAACAACTGAATTTTGGGACTTATAAATCTAATGTCCAGTAACCCTTTTTTACCAGAGTTCGTATTGAAATTTTTTGATGTTAATGCTTTTCTCTAGTATTTTTTGATGTTAATGGTTGGTTACTTCCTGTGACTTGACCCAAAGAGTTGTGAGTTCAATACCAGGTTACAGCAGTGGTGAACAAGTAACTAACAGGGTTAGAGGGAGATAAATCATGACTTCCAAAAGAGGCATTACTATGCAAGGAATGCAGTTCATATAACCCAGTGATTGTCATAAAGGGCTCGGTTTGAAATTCCTAGCATCTGAAAAAGATCAGAGCGTACAATGACCGAAACGTCATATGATGAGAATAGTTCAAATAATGTAAATACTGCCTCATTTCAAAAATATAAACCTACACACACACACACACACATATATATATCAGTCATCCACATACAAGCCTGTTTTGCTGTATCACAGCTCATCAGTGTGGTCAGACACATCCACTTGCTTCTGGCTGGTATCGAAACTCAACCAATTTGGTGACAGTCCGAGTCGCTACCCACTAAGCAATAGGTGCATGGAATCAGAGAAGGGGAATTTTAACGTGTTGTATATAAGCAGTGTATTAACACGCCAGTCACTGAAAGAAATATATGCACCACTGTAGGAGCATTAGTTGTTCTGGATTCTTATATTAAAAATCAGATCATTCAAAATAATAAACCATGAGTATTTTTGTAAAATAAATCATTTGTATTCAAAAACATTTCTACATGAATTCAAAAGAGTTAGAAAATATTAAAAATAGTCTTTAGTTGAGTTAAAGTTTTTGGATAGTTGATTTACAGAAGTCACTGATTTAGACAAGACTTAACTATATGGTCCACCGAAAAAGCTGTGGTTGAAAAAATGTTTTTATCGCTAGCAAAAATTTACAGAGTGTCTTTGTGGTTGTTGTTGGAGATGATTCATTTGAAGTCACTGATTGGCTGCCCTTACTATTGCTGGAGAGGAAGTTACCAACATATTTCTTTTGGGGGCATGGGGAAGAAGCCATGTAGCCAAAGCATAGAGACAATCACAACTTTTCTCCTTGAAAATCAACATCTTTGGATTTTTATAAGAAATTACTCTCTGAATGTAGACACAAGAAAAATGTGTTTTTAGTTTTCTCTGGTGAAATGTTTCACATAGTGATGTTAATTTCTAATCGATAGACAAATGGTGTGTGTTGCATTGCTGAATCTGTTTGACATGCCTATAATATTGTTTGTTATAAGGTAGAAAATAAAGTTGGGTATATCTTAATATGATATCCATGTGGGTATGTCATTTGTATTGGAAATTGTGCGATTCCTTAATAGCTAGACTGTTATCAAAATCCTGTCTGTGAAATAATTAGTAACAAAGTACTCCCAGTGAAGTTGCTTCTATGAAAATCATGTCTCATCTCAGTGGGTGCAAAAACACAGACTGACCCTCTGTCAGTGCCACACCCTTTGCTCAATCTCTAAAATTGAGCTGCTCTGCGCATGTTAGTTTTTTAGACATTTAAGTGCCATATGTGATACACGCTTGAGCAATCATGTCTCAAAAGAGACATGACTGACTGGGCAGAAGATTTTCCCACAGTAGATTGCCATTACTTTCTGCAGTAGACTGGTTGCCAGCCAAGGCTATAAAACTCAATCTGTCCTGCTATTCAATTCTTTTCAGATCAGTCAGTTAAGTGCCATACGTGATGCACACTTTGATGATCATGTCTCAAAAGAGACATGACTTACTGAGCAGAAGATTTTCCCACAGTAGGTTGCCATTATTTTCTGCGGTAGACTGGTTGCCAACCAAGGCTATAAACCCAATCTGTCCTGCTATTTAACCCATAGCAGGAGGAAGAAGTGACAAATAGATCTTTAATTGGAGTAGATAGATCTATCTATCGCCTGGTTCACACTCCACCCTCATCTATTGAACAGGTTAAGAGGCTCATCCCTTGTTCCCTGCTTAGGATGTGGTTTCCGGCTTTCTCTTTACCAATCTTTTCACTTTTTTTTTTTTTTAATTGGAGTAGATAGATCTATATATTGCCCGGTTCACACTCCACCCACGTCTATTGAACAGGTTAAGAGGCTCATCCTTTGTTCCCTGTTTAGGATATGGTTTCCGGCTTTCTTTTTTCCAATCTTTTCACTATTACATAGCCCCCTGCACATCAGTGGCGTTACCACCTTGCTCGGGGTGATACGATTAAAAAAAAAAAAATATCTTTTCTTAGGGTATTTGCACATAAGTGAATGCAACAAATTCAACCAGAATTCAAACTCGGCTTTTTGATTTCTTGTTCCGAGCTGATATCCACTGTACCACAAAGCACATCTTTTAGCAGGGCACCCAAAAGACATCTGGTGGCTGTCTCTCTTTATAGGACATAATTGCTTGTAGCTCTCCACAACATCCTACTCTTGTAGCTCTCAGAAAGACTTGTTTGTTTGCCATTCATCCCACATCTCATTTTGCCATCCATTTACCCAAGCTTGTCAGTTAGATAGCCTGATTTTTCTCCATGTCCCTTTTGCCTTCAATATGGCCCTGTTAGTATCAAATAGTTGCCCTTTTTGTTTCTATTTTCTTTAAGATTTCCTCGGTGCTTACACCCTTAGTCCATGGTATTCTCAGCATCCTTCTGTAGAACCACTTTTCAGTTGCCTCCATTTTTCACTTCATTCGTGAGGAAATTGTCCATCATTCACTGCTATATAGGAGGATTGATATTGCATAACAGTTCCACATTCTTATCATGTCCAAATTACTATATTCTCTTGAATTCAACAATTATACAAAAAAAATCCATATTCAGGGTGCGGCATAAATGCTGTTATAAAATTTTGAATGAATTCTACTTCTAAATTTTTGGTCATTACATTGTTGTTCATGGTTCAATACTCACCCAACATATACTATTTATTTTTTCAAAGTATTTTATTATCTCCTGGCAACAATGTCTATAGAAATAAATTGAAAATCTATAATTGAGAAACATGAAAATGGACAGACGCTACCTGGGATTTTTAAAGTTAGAAAAACAACCTGGAATCAATAGAACGTCTATCAAAATGGAAATTGGTCAATACAAAAAGACTTTCTCCATGAATGGTTTGCCAAGACCAAAATGTCCTTGCATCTTCAGAATGTCATAACTTGTTAAACTGTTGCATGAAAAAATCAGGTGTAATCCAAGTAGATTAATGAGAAAATTGGGAAAAGAGGCCAAAACACTAGAGTGAACCACGTGGAGGCTATGTTGAAATAATCTAAGAATGTTGCACTTACAAAATAAATGAGGGTCAGCTTCTTTCAGCAGCCACAACATGAATTAGGCTTCAAAGAAGTAAGCAGTTGCTGAAATGAATTTGTTTTTTAATTCTTTCACCTTAAGCAAGGTGGGACCACCACTAGTATGCAGAGAGTTATAATGAAAGAAAAGACTGGGTACAGTGGGTATTGAAGAAAGGATAAAAGATGAATGGGATTCAAGAAGATAGAAGATGGAAATTGACATTGCATTTAAATTTTTGGAGATTGCAGCTACCAAAGAAGAGCAAAGATTGGGTACAGGAAATATTGAAGAAAAGATAAAAGATGAATGGGATTCAAGAAGATAAAAGATGGAAATTGATATTGCATTTAAATTTTCGAGATTGTAGCTATCAGGTAACCAAGTAAACAGAATGGAGTTCCACAGGTGGAAACTATGAGAAAATAAACTGTTTGAGTAGAAGTGGCAGTTACATTTAACAATTTAAAAGGTAAAAAGGTGGGACCTGGATGCCAATCTAGTAGCACGTTTAAATTCACATGTTGGGGCATCAAGGAAAAAAGACTGTTTGTGATGGCATGCTGCAAAACATCATCTCCACTGGTAAGAAACCGTTCACTGTTGAACAGACTCTTAACCATCAAAATGATTGTGCTACTTTTAGTCATCAGTCAATTCTTGCCTCAGAACCCAGAAAATGGCATCAGTTACAGTTTGGCCAGCCATTTCAGGAAGAGGAAAATCTCCTCTTGTTTTCGTGCCTCAAGGGATGAAGATCAACAAGGAAGTGTATAAGGAGGACTTTTTGAAAAGTGCAATGGTGATGAGCACTGAACACTTCGATCCAAATGGAGCGACAAGCTGTAATGCTCATCTAATACAGCAGTGATGCAGGGACAGTTGTTCTGACTTCATCACCAAGGACGAATAGTCACCAGATATCGACACTCTTGACTATAGTTTGTGGGCAGTTCTTGAGGGTGAAGCATGTTCTATTCCATGCCACAATATTGAAGCTTCGAGGTCAAAATTAAAGAGAGTATGTAAGAAAATCGCCATGTAAAATGTGCCACCATCAATGACTTTTCCCAAAGACTTCAACATGTAGTGAAGGTTGAAGAGAACCATCTTGAATGAGATTTTCTAGTGTTATTTAAAAGATTAATATTACTTTGTGTTAAAGTTGTATGCTGACATAATACATTTTTGAGAAGTTATGAACATTTTATTTTGTAACAACACTGATGCCACACTCTGCATATGTATATATATATATGTGTGTGTGTGTGTGTGTTTCTATGCATGTACTTATATAAAGTAAAATTTTTTTTATATTTAATTACCCACTTATTGTCTGTTTCATGCATAGCATTTTTCAAAATGGACGTTTGTTTATCCTGTGACATATCTTTATTCATTCACAATTTACTAAAGGAATTTGGTACTCTGGAGACAGTTTGAAATACTTCCTTCTGTTTATTAATCTGCTCATGTTTTTGAATTCTATGATTTACAGTTTCTTCTCCATACTTTGTAGATTTCAATTTCTTTCTCTTTCCAAGGCAAACAAATGCCCATTTTTAAAAATTGCTAAGCAGGAAACAGGTTGTAAATGGGTAGCTAAATAATAAAATGTTATTTTTTTATATGTATTAAAAAGCTCTTTTGAAAAGATTTAAAATTAAACGATAGAGGCAAGTAAGGGGCAATAAAAACAATATCTATCTATCTATCTATCTATCTATCTATCTATATTTAAATTGTGTGTATTTAGGCAGCATTTTTTCATTAATGCATGTTTCATTAAATAATATAGACAAGTTTTGTCGATTTTATGTAAATGTTTTTCTAATTATCTGACAAGCTTAATAGCATTATCATTAAATGAAGAAAGAAAGTTGCAATATTGAAATATAATTTTTAATAATTCAATCTGAGCTTTATGTATCAATATTGTAATTTTCTTTCTTCATTTAATGATAATGATATTAAGCTTATCAGGGAATATGAAAAAAATTTACATAAAATAAATAGATAAAATTTGTCTATATTATTTAATGAAACATGCATTAATATATATATATATATATATATATATATATATATATATATATATATAAGAACATACCAAGTACCAAGGATTCTATTTTATATATAGAAGCAAGTGGTTGTGTCTAGCCACATTGATGAGCTGTGATACAGCGAAACAGGCTTGTATGTGGATGACTAATATATATATATATATATATATATATATGAATTGTGATCAAATACAGATTAAATATGGATTGGAATCTAACAGAATAATGAAATAAACAACAAATAGGAAACGTTTATTAATCTAATATGTTACCATTTTATTAAAACGTCATCAGAGAATGAGATATGGAGAAAAAGAAGAAAGAAATCTATGATAAGATAAAGAACAAATAGGAAACGTTTATCAATCGAACATGTTTCAGTTTTATTAAAGCTTCATCAGAGAATGGGATATGGAGAAAAAGAAGAAAGAAATATATGATAAGATAAAGAACAAATAGGAAACGTTTATCAATCTAACATGTTTCACTTTTATTAAAGCTTCATCAGAGAATGAGATATGGAGAAAAAGAAGAAAGAAATATATGATAAGATAAACAACAAATAGGAAATGTTTATCAATCGAACATGTTACCATTTTATTAAAGCTTCAACAGCAAATGAGATATGTAAAAAGATTTTCTGTTATTTATATATTTCGGTTCACTTGATATTCATTGGTTAAGCATACTTCATGTGCTTTTGACTTGTCAAGCAGTATTTGTGTGTTTAAATTATGTGTGTAAGTGTATCATATTTCTAGTTTGTCCATGTGAGATTCAGATGATAATGTATATTTGTGTGTGTGTGTGTGTGTGTAGTAGTAGTAGTAGTAGGCCTTGTTTATGTTTGAAGGTTGTCCACATGTTGAGTTGGAGACATGTATATGTTAAATCCTTCAAAAATCTATCGCTTCATATACTGTTAATAAGTTTGAATCTCTATGTCAGGTCAGAAAGTTTTTCTTATCAGAATTAATCTTGTACTTTTATAAATTTACTATTCATCCATGCATTGAATACAATTGCCACAGCTGGTCAGGTGCCCCTGCTATTCATCTTAAGGTTCTTGACAAAATCTAACAGAGAATCTGCAATGTAACCGATCATTGTCGTAATGTGGCTTCCGTCTGTCTCTTCTACAAATACTTTCACAGCTTCTGCTTCTACGAGCTTAGCTCCCTGGTGTCCCCACTGCATGAACTTACTTGAGCTACTAGACTAGCAATTAGGTCCCACTCAGCGAAACCAATCAAATGTAACTGCAACTTCTACTCTAGGACCTCCTTTTCTCGCACTTCCCACTGTGAAATTCCCTTCCGTATACTTGCTTCCCTAACAGCTATAATCTCCAAGAATTTAAATGCAGTGTCAATTGCCATCTCTTATCTCCTTGACTCGCATCCTTTCCCTGACAACTCCTTGTATCATGTTCTTCTTCCTTTCCACTCTACTCTCATGCAGCTCTCTTCGCATCAGTGTTCTCATCCTTCTCTTACCCACTCTCTCTAACTTGTTCCTCTTTCACATCACCCTCCTCTTATGTCATCTCCTGCACCCCAATAATGGTATTGCCTTGCTTTGGGGTGGAATGGTTATAAAACAAAATTCAAAGAAGGATCTGCAATGTAAGTGGTCCTCACTTGACATCTCAACTTCAATCATTTTCTCACCATTGTGATGTGGCTTCCCTGGTGCCCCAGCCACATAAATTTAAGTGTGCTACTAGATTGGCAATTAGGTCCCACCCTTTTAACACTGTGTTGTGGAGGAATATCCTGTCCTACCCAGGAATGGGTATGGCCCGGGTTATAAAAGACCTAGATTGGAACGAACTACAGAGAGCACTCGAGAGAGATCAAGTGTGTTTGTGACTATACGAGAGTCTTCGTCATTACACGGGAGTGATCAAGATTATTCGTCATTATACGAGAGTCGACAGCCATCGGCCTTAGACGAGAGTTAGACGTCACTAGACAGAAGCCTACTTCTTAAGACGGATGCATACGTCCTATACAGAGACATTGCCTTCTTAATTGTTATTCATGTTAACTGTTCGTTGGGTGTACTTGTCTTTGGCTTATTGTACCGAGGTATAATAAATCTCTATTTATATATTCTCAGTGTTAAGAGTTATTTCTTGCACTATTCTTTCTCTGTTTATCCCCTCCCGGGATACAACACACTGAAATAGTGAAATGTAACTGTCTCTTCTACGACAACAGTTTCTTTTTTCACATTTTCCACCTGTGGAACTAACTGCCTTCTGTTTACTTGCTTCACTGATAGCTACAATCTCCAAAAATTTAAATGTGACAACAATCACCATCTTTTATCTTCTTGAATCTAATTTATCTTTTATCGTTTCTTCAATAGCCCCTGTACCAAGTCTTTTCTTCCATTATCACCCACTGAACACTAGTGACAGTGCTGCCTTAGGGTAAAATGATTTTTAAAAAGAATGGATTTAATAAAGATTGGTGATGTAATATAGTGTTTTTGATGTGTGTTTATAGTTGGTAAAATTTTTATCTTGACTTCTTCAAAATCCAAAAGAGAATCATGTAATCAGTAATCAAAATGTAATCAGTTTTATATACTTGTCTATAATCTGTTGAATTTGGTTTCAAATCCTGCTAAAGACCACATATTTTTCTTTAAAATTTTCTCCTTGAACATTCAGGCCGGTAGATGAAAAAAAAAAAAATACTGTTTAATAAATAAATGGAGCGTCTACTCAAATACAAGTATTTCTTTGATAAGACTTCTTGAACATTCAGGCCGGTAGGCAAAAATAAATAAATATACTGTTTAATAAATAAACGGAGTATCTACTTAAATTTGACTATTTCTTTACTAAAATTCCTTGAATGTACAGGCCAGTAAATGAAAATAAATAAATATACTGTTTGATAAATAATGGAAGCGTCTACTCAAATACATGTATTTCTTTAATAAGATTCCTTCAACGTTCAGGCCGGTAGATGAAAATAAATAAATATACTGTTTGATAAATAAACGGAGTGTCTACTCCAATACACGTAATTCTTTAATAAGACTCCTTGAACATTCAGGCCGACAGATCAAAATAAATAAATATGCTGTTTAATAAATAGACAGAGTGTCTACTGAAATACACGTATTTCTTTAATAAGATTCCTTGAACATTCAGGCCAGAAGATGAAATTAAATAAATATACTCAGATACTGTTTAATAAATAAATAGAGCATCTCCTGAAATACAGGTATCCACTAAATATAACATTTAAGTAATAAAAATCTGTCAGATTAATAAACAAGAAAAATTATGCTTTTCTTTAAAAATTGTTTTGTTTACGTTAGGATAACTGACTGTGTTGACAGGTTTAAACAAGCGCTCCAAAGAGGCTGGGAAGTCTCTCAGAAACCACAGGCAAAGAATTTAAGTAAGATATTTGACCGAGAGTAATTGACCAATTTAGGATTTAAATATAATTGTATTCTTCATTAATCTGCATGTTTTATTATTTTACTGTCACACCCACTTCATCATTAAGGGCCTCACTTTCATGACCTTGTACCAGATTAATTTAAGCTTAATAAATATTAAGAAAAAAATATTCTTGAATACCTGTCTATATTTCTGAGATGAGGTATAGTAATGACACTATATTGTTCAGACATGGCTCAGTGAATATAAACATTGGTTGGAGTAATCCAGTGACTTCATCCAAAGGGTTGTGAGTTCAATACCTGGCCTCAGCAGAGTTGAATTAAAACTTGGAGAATTGGGTTAAAGGGAAATAATTGAAACTGAGATATCCGGAAGAGGCATGGCATGTGAAACTAGAACAGTCTAACCCCAAGGACAAAACAAAGAGTTTGGGTCAAAATTTTAATCATCTGAAGAAGGCCGGGGCATACAATGACTGAAACATTGTGTATATGACAACAAAGATGGACCGAAGCTATTGGGAGATGGTTAATGTTTCTTGGTTCAGCCTTGTGTCAGACATAACCAAACACCCCACAGCTTACAAGTTTCATCCAAACTCATCATCATCAGAAGGTTTTCATCATCATCAGAAGATTGGTTTTTGGCAGGTTGGAATATGGGGAATTGTGTGGAATAAAAATATACATTTTTTATCTTAAAATAGAAATTTACTACAAGGAAAGAATAGCAACAATTTGTGGAAATTAATATTCAATGAGAAACAAATATTGAGTTAAGGGTATCAAGAGTTGTAGAAAATGTTCATAGTAGTAATTGTTGAAAGAGTATATGCATATGTATGTATGTGTTTGTTGGTAGGAATGTCTTTTGATGGAGAAGAAGAAGTAAAAGAAATCAGCACACAAGAAGGAAAGAGAAAGAGGACGAATGTCTGGGTCACTTGAAGCTTCTCCTGTTACATTTTAGCTTGTGTCTATGCTGCTTCCATGTTTGACTGGTCGTGGTTGATACTGACCGGGGGGGGGGGGTCTTTTATAGTATTCAGATTTTCGCACTGACTTGCGAAGTCCTCAAGTCCTGCAAGTTGCTCCCATTGGTCAAAAATCAATTCAACACCTACTTGCGAAATCTGGTTTTGACTTTTTCTTTAAGCACATGGTCAGCCCTTTTTCTATTTGAGAAAAACCAGGATTTCACATGTCATTGTGAATTTTTGTGAAAGTGAAGAAGAAGGTTGATTTTAATTCTTAATTTCTTATCCACTACAGGGTAAATATAAATAGTGTGAAAATATTCTTCTACTATCTTACGATTCTCCTTTGCTTAACTCGATAATGGCGCAAAGTATTTCACGAAATACTTTCGAGTAAACATGAACCTTTGTGCCCGCAAAAAGCCTTGTGTGAAAAGGAAATTTTTTTTTCCCTTGACACCACCATTATTTGGAATACCTTCATTCCTTGGCAATGTTTTTATTGTTTTAAAAAGCCATATTTTCATATGCGTCTTCTTTGTTTACATATGAACATGCACATACCTATAATACCATCAACACGCTACAATTAAATTCCCTAATTATTTAATATCTATAGACTACAAATGAATTTACTATATTATTATATGTACAGGTATGTCTCTTTAAAGACATGATCGCCCAAAGCATGTGTCACGTATGGCACTTAACTGACTGATACCTTGGGTTACATTGTTTTGAGTTCAGTTGTTCTCGATTATATGTCGTTTGTCATAACAAAATATATGGAAAAATAAACATCAATTATAAGTCATTTTATTCAACTTTACATCCGTCAGCCACAAATATTGAAATCATAATATCATAAGAAAAGCATTAAAAGCACATAAAATCATGTTACTGGATAATAAATAAAAATAAAAGTACATAAAATCATATTAAAATATGGCCGACCTGAAGCAGACTACCAACACGTTTAATTTTGTTGTTTTTCATTTAGTTTTTACTTTTTTCAGTGCAGTCTTATCAATTACCCCTTTAGCTTTATGATTGACAAAAAAAAATTTTGAAAAATTTCAATAAAACATTTTCTGTAGGGGAATCAGTTTCTCATACAACGTTATAGTAAATCGAGCCTCCATTTTGAAACAAATCGCCAGTATGACATTACCGCCACCTGTAAATGTGTTCATTATCAATTTTTTTTTACTTTTTTCAGTGAAATATTATCTTTTACATCTTAAACTTTACGAATGACAAAAAAATTTGCAAAAATTTAAATATTTAAACGATTTTTGGAGGGAGACCAGTTTCTTATACAAACTTATAGTGATTTGAAAATGGAGGATCGATTTACTATGATGATGTATGAGAAACTGAACCCCCACAAATTTGTTCAAATATTGTAAATTTTCAAACTTTTTTTTTTGATAATCAGAAAGTTTAAGTAACAATTGATAGAACTGCACTGAAAAATGTAAAAAAAAATGAACACGAGTGGATTGAAAATGGAGGATTGATTTACTTTAACGTTGTATGAGAAACTGAAACCCCACAAAAAAAATTGTTTAAATATTGTAATATTTCAAAATAATTTTTGATAATCAGAAAGTTTAAGTAACAATCGATAGGATTGCGCTGAAAAAAGTAAAAAAAATTTTAAAAAATGAAATTAAACGTTGTAATAGTCTACTTAGGTCTGCCTAAAATATGTATGTAAAATTGAATGTAAATATTGGTAAATTTAACATAAATTAGTATATTTTCTTCTATTGCAAAATAATTTTAATAACTGTACTTGTTATTTAAGTTTACAAAATCATTTTATTTTATAATCTTAGAATAAATCACTGTCATAAATCAAGTGCCTGTCACATAAAGATCGCCAAATTGTAAACATCTACATTTATACTATTGCAATCAAATGCATAATAATTACAAACAAGATGAAAAAACTCTCAAAAACATAATACGTAGAAATGTTAAACCAGTGGATAGTAATAATCAAATTAAACTCATTATATATGATAAAAAATTCTAATAACCCTACAAGCACTAAACTAAATTCTCTACAAAAAACCAATGTAGTGTACCAATTTACATGCCCGTTCAGAGATTGTATCTCTGGTACTCATAATAAACCCACTCTGTATATTGGTTTTACTATTGTAGCGAGTATCTCTTATTCCTTTTCTGAACAGGTGAAGAGGCTCATCCTTTGTTTCCTGTTTAGGATGCGGTTCCCGGTTTTCTCTTTTCCAATCTTTTCACTCTTTTCGTTTTTTTATTTTTTTCAATTGGAGTAGATAGACTAAACTATCGCCCAGTTCACACTCCACCCACATCTATTGAACAGGTGAAGAGGCTCATCCCTTGTTTCTTGTATAGGATGCGGTTTCTGGTTTTCTCTTTTCTAATCTTTTCACTCTTTTCTTTTTTCTTTTTTCTTTTTATTTTTTTCAATTGGAGTAGATAGACTAAACTATCACCTGGCTCACACTCCACCCACGTCTATTGAACAGGTGAAGAGGCTCATCCCTTGTTTCCTGGTTAAGATGTGGTTTCCGGCTTTCTCTTTTCCAATCTTTTTACTTTTACGTAGCCCCCTGCACATCAGTGGCGTTATCGTCTTGCTTGGGGTGATATGATTAAAAAAAAAAGTTGTAGTAAGTTAACATAGCAGGTTAACGGAATTTGGCCTTGTGGGAAGATAGCCAACTATAATTCATAAAATGATTATAAATTCAAGAAAGGCAATTTTGAGTATACAATAACATTTATACATATATACATTTCAATTAATGTTTTACAAAATAAGTAATGCTTGAAATAAAGGTCCAATGGAGGTAAAAGAGTTCATGGCAAAATAATGAAGAGCTGAAAGAGATAAAAGGCTTAAGAATGTGGAAGCGAAGGTATATGATTGAATGTTCATTCTGAAGTTGCCGATTCTAAGGTCAGTGAGTCAGTAAGTTGGTTTGTGTGGAATGTCTTTGAAAAGGTCGGTTAGTACTTTTGAGACCGGGAGGTGGAAGAGGTCAGCATAGTACTTATGAGGCAAGGAAGGAAGAAAGAGGCAAGCATAGTAGCCGCTCGACTTAGGTCAAGGGAGAAACTAATTGCACTCTTTTCCTCAAGTCCTGACTGTCTGACGAAGCGTCTATATCTTCGCTCTTTATATTAGCATTTTGGATCATAGAGTTGAAAGCATGCAAATAGTGAAGGAAGAGTTGTTTCCCTTGTAACATTAAAGAAACAAAGAGAAAGTCAATTGAATTATAGGGGGTATCTTCTCTTATTCTTTTTTTTTAGTTGTAGTAGGATTCCGTAGCAGGTTAACGGAATTTGGCCTTGTGAGAAGATAGGCCACTATAATTCATAAAATGATTATAAATTCAAGAAAGGCAATTTTGAGTATACAATAACATTTATACATATATACATTTCAATTAATGTTTTTAAAATAAGTAATGCTTGAAATAAAGGTCCAACAGAAGTTTGAGAGTTCATGGCAAAATAATAAGCTGAAAAGATAAAAGAATGTTTATGGAAGATAATGATGAGCTGAAAGAGATAAAAGAATGTTCATTTAGGAGTTGCCACTTTTAAGGTCAGTAGGTCAGCAAGTTGGTTTCAGGAATGTCTTTGAAGAGGTCAGTTAGTACTTTTGAGAAAAGGGAGAAAGCAAGAGGTCAGCATAGTAGTTATGAGACAGGGAGGTAGAAAGAGGTCAGCATAGTAGCAGCTCAACTTAAGTCAAGGGGAGGCAGGTGACTCTATCCTATCATCCTTCTGTCTGACTAAGCTTTTGTGTCTTAGCTTTTCATATTGGCATTTTGGATCAAAACTAAGCTACTTTCGAATTTCATCCTTGTATTTGATTCCGGGCTTCCCATTGGCTGGTAAATAAAAATGGTAATTTGATATTTGATTAATTTTTAATTTTCAACCGGAACATCTGCACGAATTCACTTGCGCGGAAATGATTTTTATTCATTCGCTTTTTAGTTGTTGTAGAGCAAACATCCGTTCTCGCTTTTGCTCGGTCGGTATCACCACACTATAACCACACTCTCCCATAGATTTACATGTCAACTTTCTGATCAGAGTACAATTAAACGACATTACTCAGAAAAACATAAACATGTAGGTAATATCAGACAGATTTTAGTCAACAATACAATAATCCTCACTCATACACACAGTAAAAAGAACCTTCAGATATTGGAGGCCATGTACATTAAATCCAAACAACCCACACTTAATAAAATCATGTTTAAATCTGGTCATAACACATTACATTGCATTTGAACACATGGTTCTGTTGTCATTTTGCGCTATCACACGGTGTGACGTCATAGAACCGCATTGCAAATTTGCAAACTGCGTTTGTTATTTTTGGTAACTATTGCCGTTGCCTAGTGGAGTTTTATGTCAACACAAAATTGTCGGTGATGGTGGATGTTATTGTATTACCGTCTAAATAACCTCTCTGAAGATGGCTCATGTGAGCCGAAAGCTTAGATTCAACTTAATAAAAAATTATCCAAATGTTGGAGAATTTGTCTTTATTTTCAACTGAAATGAAAGCCAAAATACTATGTTTAGAACTGCTCATGATTAAACAATTGGAGTAGATAGACTAAACTATCGCCCGGTTCACACTCCACCCACATCTATTGAACAGGTTAAGAGGCTTATCCCTTGTTTCCTGTTTAGGATGCGGTTTCCGGTTTTCTCTTTTCCAAATCTTTTCACTTTTTTTTTTTTTCCAATTGGAGTAGATAGACTAAACTATCGCCCGGTTCACACTCCACCCACATCTATTGAACAGGTGAAGAGGCTCATCCCTTGTTTCCTGTTTATGATGTGGTTTCCGGCTTTCTCTTTTCCATTCTTTTTACCCTTACGTAGCCCCCTGCGCATCGGTGGCGTTATCGCCTTGCTTGGGGTGATATGATTAAAAAAAAAAAAAAAAAAAAACATAATAAACATTCATTGTCTCTTATATTTAACAGTATATGTTTAGAAAATTATTTACTGCCTCGATACACAAAATTTTCACAAGAAAAATGTATTCGTAAGTTTAGATTACTTTTTTTCCTGTACTGTATTAAAAACTAAAATTTATTTGTTTGTAAACTTAAAATAGATTCTTCTTGATCATATATTATTAAAAATGCATTTATAAATAATATACAGAACTGGGAAGGGTTATTTGTGGTTTAGTCTATTGAAAAGTAAATTTGACTTAAGTAACCTCTCCTGGAACAAATCACCAATATAAGGTGAGGTAATCCTGTATGACATATTAGTGTGTATCTAATCTAAATCTAAATCTAAACTTATTTATAAATGAAACTTTGTGTGTGTGTGTGTGTCTGTGTGTGTGTGTGTGTGTGTATGTGCGTGTGTGTGTGTGTATCCGTTACCTATAGACTCCAAAACGGCTGAACTGATTTTCTTGAAAATTTACACAGTTGTACTATAAGCGTCTGCGAGTGTTCTTAGCTAGGTTTTGTGTTGAGGTACCCCCGATAAATATCGAAAATCAATAATCGAATAAATCGGGTTATAGAAGGAGTTGTCCGATTTTAATCAAATTTGATACACTCATAGTCAAAGACATAAGAAACGATATTCAGAAGTTTCAAGGTTGCAGTTCTTACAATAGTGTAGAAAATCGATAATATATATATAAAAGGCAAGATGTTTGTGTGTATGTCTGTTTATCTGCCTGTATGTCTGTATTTTTTTCAGCCTTTTTATTTTAGTTTTTGCTTCGGGTTTGGCTCTAAGTAGGTATAATTGTTGTTCTTAGTCTCAGTGATGATACCATTTACTCAGAAGACTTATTTAGCCTTCAAAATTCAGTTTACAACTAAAAAAACTTATTCAATATCGATACTAGGAAATGAAACTTTGACTTACATCCATTCATTTTTCTTTCAGTCTACGGTTTCACTTTAACTGGAAACAACTATTGCTTTTTAGTCTTTCGTGTCAACGTTCTAAGAGTCTGAGCTCCAGAACCATGGATTAATTTTAAAGCTTTCATTACACCTGAGCAATGCCGGGCTATACTGCTAGTATGAGGAAAGCTTATTTCATGTATCTCTGAAGATTATGACTCCACTCTATTAATATTATATATCAAGGGACAAGTGTTTGTTTTTTATGGGGTATGACACAAGGCCAGCTTGAAGTGCAGTGCATGTACACATGGGCAAAAGACAAAAATTAGTCAGTTCTTGCACTCAACATCATACTGGCATTGATATTCTACTGGAGGTGCTGTTGCAGAGTTGGAATCACCAGGACAAAGCACCACTCATTTAAAAGAAAACGGGTAATATTACTATTGCTATTAGAGATGACGAGAATACATATGATGCTTTTATCACAGTCCGATGGTGAACGAGTGAAGAAAAGCATAACTCGAGTAGCACTGGCTGCTCGGTCAGTGAATGTCAGATGTTTCCTTATAAGGAGAAGGCTAATATTTTACACTAATATTGGGGATGACGAGAATACATATGATGCTTTTATCACAGTCCGATGGTGAACGAGTGAAGAAAAGCATAACTCGAGTAGCACTGGCTGCTCGGTCAGTGAATGTCAGATGTTTCCTTATAAGGAGAAGGCTAATATTTTACACTAATATTGGGGATGACGAGAATACATATGATGCTTTTATCACAGTCCGATGGTGAACGAGTGAAGAAAAGCATAACTCGAGTAGCACTGGCTGCTCGGTCAGTGAATGTCAGATGTTTCCTTATAAGGAGAAGGCTAATATTTTACACTAATAATATTGGGGATAACGAGAATACATATGATGCTTTTATCACAGCCCGATGACAAAAGATTGAAGAAAAGTATAACTCGAGTAGCACTGGCTGCTCGGTCAGTGAATGTCAGATGTTTCCTTATAAGGAAAAGGCTAATATTTTACATTACTGTTAGGGATTAGAAGAACATTTACTGTATTTTGTATTTAACCCTCACCTCCACTACTATCAGGTAGCGGGATGTGGCACAAAGCCGGTTTAAAAGAGTGTGTCTTAACGTATGCACAAGGGGCAAGGCTAAAATTTTCCCAGTCCCTGCAATCAACT
Source organism: Ascarosepion bandense (assembly GCA_037127315.1). Classification (NCBI taxonomy): domain Eukaryota; kingdom Metazoa; phylum Mollusca; class Cephalopoda; order Sepiida; family Sepiidae; genus Ascarosepion; species Ascarosepion bandense. Next base: position 1,381,040 of record JBBBDQ010000721.1, on the reverse strand, counting down.
TCACACTGGTGTCGATATTCCATCAATATACTCTCTTTGGTACAAAGGGAGGTGATGCAGGGTTGTTTTGTTTGGTGAAAAGACGGTAACGCCATTGCGAGACAAAATTTAGTTTGCCCAAAGACAGATGCTACACTTTGATCTTGGCCTGATGGCTAGGGAATAAAGAAATGCGTAACACAAGTAACACTGGCTGAATGTTTCCTTTTAAGGAAACGGCTAAGATTACCATTCACCCTCAAGTTAATTTCATATACAAAACTAATGTCAGTCAAGCAGTCTGCTATGTTAACGTTATTATTATCCTATTATAATTCTACTTGTCCCACTCTTAGTTTCTATCTGTACCTCATTAATAATGGACTATGTAGATTCTGTGGAAAGATGGAAAAGGCACACTGGGTGAGGTGGGGTACGCTAATCCAATACAATCAAGATGAGGTATCGTAATCATGTAATAATAGTGATTGTTCCCTCTTTCATTTGTTCACGTGACCGTTACACCCTGTTAATACCTCATAGATAATGGACTGTTCCATTTTGATTGCATGGAAAAACAAAAGACATATCAGAAATGCTGCTTGTTTTTAGGGAGAAAATGAAAAACTATAGAAAGAAGAGATGACAAAAGAAGCAATGAATTGAACTCTGTTTCAGTGAAATGGAAAAAGCTGTCAGTTTCAAATCTTTTGATTTTTACCCCCTCATTTCTTTAAATCATGGCCAGCATTCATATTTCTGATTGTTATTGCAACATTTTGTTAAAGTTCTTAAGCTCAGGATGTGTGTTGTGGTGCAGTGGATATCGACTGGAACGACAAATCGGGGAGCCGAGTTGGAATTGCAGTTGAATTCATGGCATTAACTTACGCACAAATACTTTTGGTAAAGGTATTAATTCATCTCTTCCCTCTAGTTATGGGTTAAAGAATAGGACAGATTGGGTTCTATAGCCTTGGCTGGCAACCAGTCTACCACAGAAAGTAATGGCAATCTACTGCAGGAAAATCTTCTGCCCAGTTGGTCATGCATCTTTCTTTTTCTCAAGTTTCTATCAGGTATGACATTGAACTGACTAAATCTAAAATTTATTTTATCTGTTCCACTAAATTATTATTATTATCAGCACTAGTGCATACTACCCCTGAATCCACAATCCAGGAAGACAGCACCGATTGGGGTCCCGAGGCAGTGGTTGTGACTCTCACTATCGTATCAACATTTGCTTTTTTCTACCTAAATTTATATACAACTATTAAAAAAATGAAAGCTTTTTTGTGAATTTGGATGTTATTCTGGGGACTTTTTTTCTTTTCATCCAAATCTGTGAATTTGTTTTGCTCAAGCTAAGTCTCAAACAAAACACTATATAAAATTAATTTTATTTTTATCAAAAATGTTGAATGTGTTGAAATTATTATATGTTTCAACAATTAAATTTCATGTTAAAAATTGCCGCAAAATATTGTTGATTTATTCAAGATGGAAGGATCTATGATGTCATGTCTCTAATTTGTATTTAGACATGAGGGTCATTCAATAAATAAGGTGAATATTTTGGTATAAGGACTTCTAATACAGATAGAAGCTTTTTTTTTTTTAAAATTTTTCCTTTAATTCTTTTTCAAAGGGATTTAATTTTTTTTGCAGATTGAAAAAATTCTTTGAGAGTTTTGGAGATTAACAAAGATGGCTGACCAAGAAGCATGCTCCAGGATTGAACAGAGGTCAGTTATCAAGTTTTTGGTTGCTGAAGGGTGCAAACCAGTTGAAATTCATAGGAGAATGTCAACTGTGTATGGTGCCACATGTTTCAGCAAAAAAAATATCTACAAGTGGGTTAAATTGTTTAAAGAAGGATGTAGCAGTGTTGAGAATGAAGACAGGCCTGGGAGGCCTACAGAAGTGAAGTCTCCTGAGGTGAATGAATCAGTCAATGACCCTCATTCAGTCTGACAGAAGGGTGACAATGGATGACATCGCAAGGACTTTGAGCCTATCTGTTGGGATAGCACATAAAATTGTCCATGATGACCTTGTCTACTCAAAGGTAAGCTGCCAGTGGGTGCCAAACGATGCAGACCATCAACGAACTGGGCTGGGAACTGCTCTCTCATCCCCCTTACAGCCTAGACCTTGCCCCTTCAGACTTTCACCTGTTTGATCCCTTGAAAGCATTCACGAGAGGCACAAAGTTTGGAAGTGAAGATGAAGTCAAAAGTGTTGTGAGCAATTGGCTGAGACATCAGTCCAAAGATTTTTATGCTGAGGTAATATGGAAGCTTGTGTACAAATAGGAAAAGTGTGTGACATTGCTGGGAGACTACATTGAAAAAAAAAAAGAAGTAAGCTTCTATTTGTATTAGAAGTCCTTATTCTGAACAGTTCACCTTGTTTATTGAATAACCCTCGTATATTGTATTTATTTTCAATTTTTCTAGTTGAAGTGTTCACCTATATTGCATATGATCCATTCTTGTACATAGGCTGGATTGATCTATTATGACAGGTCTCTAATTTGTATTTAGATACATTGTATTTATTTTCAATTTTTCTAGTTGAATTGTTCACCAATATTGCAAATGATCCACTATTGTACATAGGCTGGAATCATCTATTATGACAGGTCTCTAATTTGTATTTAGATACATTGTATTTATTTTCAATTTTTCTAGTTGAATTGTTCACCAATATTGCAAATGATCCACTATTGTACATAGGCTGGAATGATCTATTATGACAGGTCTCTAATTTGTATTTAGATACACTGTATTTATTTTCAATTTTTCTAGTTGAATTGTTCACCAATATTGCAAATGATCCACTATTGTACATAGGCTGGAATGATCTATTATGACAGGTCTCTAATTTGTATTTAGATACATTGTATTTATTTTCAATTTTTCTAGTTGAATTGTTCACCAATATTGCAAATGATCCACTATTGTACATAGGCTGGAATCATCTATTATGACAGGTCTCTAATTTGTATTTAGATACATTGTATTTATTTTCAATTTTTCTAGTTGAATTGTTCACCAATATTGCAAATGATCCACTATTGTACATAGGCTGGAATGATCTATTATGACAGGTCTCTAATTTGTATTTAGATACACTGTATTTATTTTCAATTTTTCTAGTTGAATTGTTCACCAATATTGCAAATGATCCACTATTGTACATAGGCTGGAATGATCTATTATGACAGGTCTCTAATTTGTATTTAGATACATTGTATTTATTTTCAATTTTTCTAGTTGAATTGTTCACCAATATTGCAAATGATCCACTATTGTACATAGGCTGGAATCATCTATTATGACAGGTCTCTAATTTGTATTTAGATACATTGTATTTATTTTCAATTTTTCTAGTTGAATTGTTCACCAATATTGCAAATGATCCACTATTGTACATAGGCTGGAATCATCTATTATGACAGGTCTCTAATTTGTATTTAGATACACTGTATTTATTTTAAATTTTTCTATTTGAATTGTCCACCTATATTGCATATGATCCATTCTTGTACCTAAT